>OX451215.1:25686509-25712523 GCA_949628195.1 Phasia obesa | reverse complement strand
GATACATTGTGTAGAAAAACGACAGACTGAATTTGAATGGAGGGCGCGATACCTCCTATGCAAAGTAAAAAATTGTTATCGTGTTAATACGTATAGTCTAGCAAAAAACAGGTTGGATGGGAACATTTTTGACATGAGAATAGCGTGCGTTTTCGCGTTAAAGGTTGGTCATACTTTTCTTCCGAGTGTTTTTATTGTATTTTTTTGTGGATGGGTGTAGCGAAGCGCACCGGGGATAGCTAGTATATATAAACATATATACAAATTGTGTTTGTTTGTCGGAAAGCTATAGCTGCCTACAGCAGTGAACATATCTTTCAGACATTTTCACAGTTTGTTATTAGATAACGGTTGGTAAAATAGGGTACTAATTTTTTTGATATTGGAAGTAGGCGTGGCACCTCCCATAAAAAATAAATATTTATCATCATCTTGCTTGGTAACAGTAATAGGTAATCTCTAAATTAGCGTACATAGTTTAGAGAAAGATATACTGTATTAAAATAGCGGGCGTGGTACCTCCCATACAAAGTGAAAATTATTATCCTGTATCTGGAGAACTGCAATGGGTAGCACCTTGGAATTTTTCACAAGTAACCCCCATATTATCGTTCATAGTTAAGCTAAACACAGACTGAATTTGAATTGTGGGGCGTGGTACCTCCCATACAAAGTGAAAAATTATTATCGTGTTCCTGGCGAACTACAATAGATAGAGTCTGGAAACTTTGAAGGAGTAACCACTGTGCTAATGCGCATAGTGTGCCAAAATGCAGAATGATTTGGGACGGTGGGCGTGGTAACTCTCATACAAAGTAAAAAATTGTTATCGTGTAGCTAGAGAACTACAATTGGTTGAAACTTTGCACAAGTAACCCTCATACTAATGTGCATAATTTAGCAAAATACAGACTGGGGTTAGGATAGTGGGAATGGTACCTCCGATACAAAGTAAAAAAAATTATTATCATGGTAATACGTATAGTCTAGCAAAAAACAGATTGAATGGGAATAGTGGGCGTCGTACCCTGCATATAAACTGAAACAGTTTTGTAGTAAAAATAGCGTGCGTATTCGAGTTAAAGTTTGGCCATACTTTTCTATCAAGTGTTAATTGCGTTTTTTGTGGAATAAAATATATAAATCATATCTATTATCTACACAGATCCACAAAAAAAAGTATTATTTTTTGCGCTTTAAATTCTTTATTATGTAAAAGAATAAATGCAGCGTATATTTTTAAATTTTTATAATTCCTTTTTGAATAAGTCCGAACCTATAAAGCTACATATTTTAAAAATATTGTTATGAATTATAATAAAGGTAATTAGTATTAAAATATTATTTAACACAATCGGACAACTCATTCTCAAATAAAATAAAAACCTGTAAGGCAACCTTAGAAAACCACATGTTATAATGAAAATTAAAAATTGAAACCTTAGTACCTATTTTTTGCAAGAGACTTACAACTCATAAAGTACATTATTTTATTATTTTTATTGCATGGAGTTGTTAATACCTAATTTGTGTCACTTTTAGTTTTAATCAGTCAAGTGCGAGTTAGACTCACACACGTAGGGTTCCGTACTATGTTGAGTACAACTTAAAATTTCAAGTTGCTTATGTATGTCTTATGGGGCACCCTCTAATTTTAAAATTAAAGTCATATTCGCGAAAATTGCATCATTCTTGGAACACCGTTTAAATTTTAGTAATTGTTGTTATAGCGGCCATGGTAATACACTTTCTATAAAAATATCAGCAGCCCACATATTGCGGTTTAAAAAATAAGGTAATATTCATGAAAAAGATGTAACTAATGGACACCCTTCAATTTTTAGTAGTTTTTATAGTGGCCGAAGTAACACATCTACTGTAAACATTTCAAGAGTCAACCTAATACGGTGTATAAAATAAGGCTATTTACGTAAAAATCATGTCGCTGTCGGAACACCCTTTAATTTGATTATTTGTTATAGCGGCCATGGCATATAAATATAATAATAGCAAGAGTCTACCTATTACGATCAAAAAAATAAGTTACTATGCGTGAAAAATATGTTACTGTCGGAACACCCTTGAATTTTTTGTAATTGTCATAACGGCCGTAGCAACACATCTTCTGTACAAAATTTCAAGAGTCTACCTATTACGGTTCATGAAATAAGGTGTTATACATGCAGATCAAGTCACTGCCGGAAAACCCTTTAATTTTTATTGTTTTTATAGGGGTCATAATAATACCCCAACTGTGAAAATTTCAAGAGTCTACCTATTATGGTTAGAAAATTAGGTCATATTCATGCAAATCACGTCACTTTCAGAACACCCTTTAATTTTTACTGTTTGTTATAGATGCAATAGTCACACACCTGCTATAAAAACTTTAGGATTCAACCTATTATCGTTCAAAATTTAGGCCATATACATGCAAATAACGTCACTAATACCCTTTAATATTTAGGTTAAATTTTGTATACTTCTTTATAAATCGAACATAGTTTTAATTACTGTCTACAAATTTTAAGTGGTTACCTCCTACAGCTCAAGAAATAAAGACATAACCGCTATTAAATAAATTACACGTCACTTTCGGAACACCCTATAAGTTTTAGTATTTGCTGATACAGCGGCCACAAGTATACACCTTCTCTGAAAATTTCCAGAGTCTACCTATGTATTATTGTTAAAAACTTATGCCATATGCATGCAAGTCGCGTCACTATCGGAACACCTTTTAATTTTTAGGTTGATTTTTTTATACTTGTTTATATAGCGAACTAAGTTTTAATTACTGTTTGTAAATTAAATTAATTTTAAGTGTATGCCTCTTATAGTTCAAGTAATAAACACATATACGTGAATATCTATCGGAACACCCTATAAATTTTAGTATTTCTTGCTAGAGAGGCAGCAGTTATACATACCTACATCTTCTGTGAAAATTTCAAGGGTCTACCTATTATGGTGCCAGAGATAAAATGCGCTGACAGACGGACGGACAGACATTGAAGCAAAAACAATAGGTTAACGTTTTTACCCTTTGGGTACGGAACCCTAAACATAAACATTTAAAATAAATCTTTAACCCTGCACCATCATCCATCGTCAAAATGACGAAGCGAGATTTTATTTTTAAACAATGTCAATTGAAGGAAGGCTATGAAATGTTAATTTTCCGTTAAAAATTAAAAAAATAATTAAATTATTATTTTTTAATATAAATAAAAAAAGATCTGAATATAAATAAAATTATTTATTTTGGCACCTAAGTATGTACTTTTGCTCATGACATGTTTTATATTCACTAAAAGTGCGTCGTAGTCAAAATTACGAAGGATGACGTTACAGTACAAAAATAAGGATGATGTTTTATGGTTAATAATAATAAATAATAATTTGTATAAAAAAAATGTATTTCTTGAAAATTACATTTCTTAATTGAGTTTAACTATTGAACATTTAAAATTTCTCCCGCAGTCTAATGTTTACTGAACACAGCTTCACGTGTTTTTTTTCTAGTTTTGTTTCAAACACTATTTTTTGTTGTTTATTGTTGTTACTGCTGTTGTTATCAAATCTTATTTTCTATTCACCTACATTCTCAAAATATGCTGGGTAATGAAATGAAACATAAAAAGTATATAAAATAGAAGCAAACAAGAAAAGCAAAAAAAAGCATAAACACAAACAAAATGAGAAAAGCAAAACAAAACATAAGAAAAAACACAACAGACAGATAAATTCGCTGCAATGCTGCAGCACAGATGTTTAATACTCAAATATACAACTCTGCCAACTTACGGATACAAACACAAAGTTAAAAGAAGGAAAGGAAACAAAGCAGAAGATAGATGCAAAGCAAAGAGCAAAAGAAAATAAATGTATTTTACGAATAAATTCGCTTTAATAGTTTACTTTGAGAGACTCAGACTAACAGCGAAAAAAAAGGCAAAAAAATCTGAAATTAAAAGTTAAATTAAGTAAATTGAATGAAATTGACAGTAAATATTAAACAATTGTACAATAAACAGTGAAATTAGAGGCAAAAATATAGAAAAATTTAAATACAAATAAAGTGCAAAGGTTTTCGGTACAAACACTCATCAGCACAAAAGGCAGCAGGCAGCAAAAAAAAAAAGCATATGAAATTGAATCATGGATACAGGAGTCTAAAATGTACGAATTTGTGTATTAAAAATAATTCTTTAGCACAGTGTTTTTGTATTTCAAAATACAAATATTTTATATTTTTTGTGTTAAATGGATGAAATTGTGTAAAACGAATAAAAAATGTTTAAATCAGAAAAGACTTGAATTACAAAAAAAAAAAAGTTTAAAACAAAAAATTCAAATTAGGCTGTGCCTTATTTCGGTATATGCTGATAAGTTTTTTTAATGTGTGCCGTTGTTATTGTTGTTTTTCTCATTTTGAGTGTGTGTAACTTTTGTTATTGTATCTTCTTGCAACAAATCAATAAAAACTGCTGCCTGCCAGCAAGTGTGGTCAATTTGGTGATTTTTCAATAAAAAATTATGCATTGCCAAGAAATTTAACCTTAACTAAATAAAATAAGTAAATTTAACTGCTTATGTATGTATAAAATAGGAGTGATTAGGTATAATAAAAAGAGAATTCTTTACACTAAAAAACAAATGTTGCCACTAGGGTGTGAAAAACGGGAATTGCCGGGGGAAGCTTTAATCTATTTCCCGGGAAAATTTTTGCTAATTTCCCGGGAAACGGAAAATTTAAAATCATGAGAACTTTAACGAAAATTCAGTGGTTCTTATTTTTAAATAAGCATTTCTTTTGTTATCACTTAAATATTTGATCGTTATTGTGCTGAATAAAAAACAATCATTTTTAAAATTGTAATATTTTTACAAACTTACAAATATGTTATCGTGCAAGACAAATTGTAAAACTATTTAAAAAAAGTCCTCTAAAAATAGCCTATCTCGAGAAATATAAGAAACTAGAATATGTTCGCGTTTAATTCATGATGTAAAACAAGATAAGTATGGTTGAAATGATTCAATCAGGGTTTGAATTGCTTGCTTAAAAATAGCAACAGCAGTAAAATCTTTGCTTTGCTTACATATTTTTCAGCAAATAAAAAAACTGAATTCCTCAGCATTTATATAACATAATGTTATGAGCGAAGCAAAAGCAAAAAAAAAAAAAAGAAGAGCAACTCATTCGCTTAAGCTTACTATGTGTCTCTTTGTGCAGCAAAGCAATCAGCAAAGCAATTTTTTTTAAAAACGTTTGCTGTTGCTTAACTATTTTCAAGCATTGCGTTCTTCGTTTCTTAAATCGAAGAACGCAATTAAAAAAAGTCTGATAGATTTCAATTGCGAAGAGTTGTGGGTTCAAGAATATAATCAGATTTTGGAAAATTTAGTGGCCGTTTTAAATCCCATTAAAGTTGCAGTAGAGGCCTTGGTTCGCAGGGGCACAATTTTTTTAATAGCAGATGTTATTATTCAGACCCTCTAAGAGCAGCTTTCGGCTATTAATTCGACTCTTTCAAAAACGATGGCTGAAAGGAAAAATAAATGAACGAAGAGATGAAAAAAAAATTACGATATTTAAGTAGGTATTTAGAAAGTGGTGAAATTGCTAATGTGCCAAAAAATGTCATAAAACTTTATTCAGCACAATTGTTCAACAGATTAATCAAGCAATCGCCTCGAATCTGTAGAACCGTAAACTAGCAGTTGTGTTGTTAACGAAATGGAACCAACTTTTAAAGAGAGACTTTCGCAACAAAAGCAAAGAAAATAATGTCCAATAATTTGTTAAACACTAAGGCCCATTATTATAACTTGCCTTTAGCTAAAGTTAGGATTTTGTTGGAGCGATAATTAGTTTTTCGTTATTAAAATTAAGCTGAAAACCATTTTTAACTATCACTTACTATAAGGACAACTTATAGCAATGAGCATTATCCTCATTATTATAACGAAAAATTACTTATCGCTCTAACAAAATCCTAACTTTAGCTAAAGGCAAGTTATAATAATCGGCCTAACAGTTCTAAAATCATATTTTGTAACAAAATAATTATTGATATATTTTTTCAGTATTTATAACGATTTATCTTGCTATTTTTGTCACTTGAACTGTTTTTAAGTTTTATAAACTGTTAATACTAATAAAACTATGAATTTTTAAATACTGTTTCGGTAAAGAAAGTTATTTTCTTTAAGAGCTGTTTTTCCCGGGAATTCCCGGGAATGCGAATATTTTGTTCCTGTTTCCCGGGAAGTGAAAAAGTCAGGGAAATCCCAAACCCTAGTTGCCACATATTTCGCACTGCATGCCATAAGTCATTTGCTTTAGTTGGATTCTTGTTTGAAACAGTTTTCTAAATGTGTTCCATAACATGACATAACATGATTGACCAAGCCGCTAACATCAATGCCATTATTTTGAAATCACTTCTTTGCCTATTTGTTGGTTTATTGTGGCACTTTTCTTGGACTCTTAGCAAAGAAATTGCTCTATGTCAACCGCTTACAAGTAGTACAAATACTAAAGGCCTCGTTAGCCGACCGTTACTTTAACGGAACGTAACACATGGAAATTGTTGTTTTTTGAGGCTAATGCGTTTGTTTATACTTTGTTCTTCAATGACTTGTTAAAATGTAAGCTAATATATTTTTATTAGATTGGCTTACGTCACCATCGAAAACATTGGAAAAATACAAGAGTGCAAAGAGAGCAAAAGTATCTCATACGACAATAATTTTCGTGTGTTACAATCTCAGTAAACAACAATTTGCATGTGTTAGATTCCGTTAGGTTGCGGTCGGCTAACCTAGCTCCTTTTGAATCCGATTTGATGATGCAAAAGAAAGTAGTTTGCTAAGCCGTAAAACACGACGATCGGGTCTGTCGCTTACTCCTATGCCTTTTCGCCTTATGGCTTTTACCTTAATTTCTTAATTAAAATTCTATTTTCTCCGGTAAAACACATAGACGAAAGCGGCTACACCAACTACACGATTACAAACGCCGTTATCTACAATTGTCCCCGTGTAATCAGCTGCTTAATTATATTGAAGACGTCAACTACATTCTAAAATCCGACATTGTTGTAGCAATACACACATACATATTTTCCTTAAAAAAAAAATAAAATAACTTTTTCAAAAAATGTAAAAAATAATTTTATTTGTTCAAAAACTTCCTTCTGATTGTAAATAAATTAGTAATTTTTAACTTTGTGATATCCTATTCTGTTGAATAGAAAAATTGTTGCATACAATAATAGAAACTAGCCTAAGTTGGCTACAGCCACAACGGTGGTCGAGTAGCCATGTGGATAAGAAGTTTTAAAAATAATCGTGTAACTTGTGTATCTTAGTTTTGAGTATTATTAACTAAGAAATTTCAAGTATTTTCACCTTTTTGCTTGATTTTGTATTAGAAATGAGATATTTTTACGGAGAAAAGTAGCCTACATTTGAACCGAGGTACTGAGGCACCACTCAATAAAATTTTATTAAAATTAACGTAATAGTTTTTAGGTAATGCATACACAGACTAAAGGACACACCGAAAAAAAATTCCAAAAATTGGTGTTTTATACTCAATGCCGATTATTATCTGCACCAAAAACTAAATTTCATGAACATATAATAAAACAGTAACTTATTATCTGTCCGTCCGTCTGTCTGTCTGTCTGTCTGTCTTCCTGCGTTCGCATCACGTAAAAACTACTGGATGAATTTTAACAAAATTTTGCGAGGAGGTACCTTAGTATCTTTATTCATATATAGAACACTTTTTTTCCACAATATCTTATTTCCAAGAAAAAGTGGCGAAAAGCAGTGAAAGCACGAAATTTTACCGATTTGAAGGTACTGCATACTTTAAGGCATCTTTTATTTTTAAAAGCGGAATATTTTAAACATGGGTGCGCATCAGATGGCGCTGTTTTATATAAAGTACATACGTATACGTAAAGCACTATAAATGTAAAAGTCTTAAAGTTTGGTGTGGATTACTTTCTAAGCAAAATCGAACAAAATATTGTTAGGACGCACACAACGTGCGTGAGCACAACTAGTTTATAGATTTGATAAGTGTCAAAATTATATTACCAGAATGTGGGAAAAATTTATATCCTTTTATGCTAAAGTTCATATGTTTTTCTTTATCCAATTAATGAAAAATCCAGTCAAGAAGTCCTTTGTAGGGCAAGATTTCAGTGATTTTCCTTTTTTTAGTTTAAGCGTTTTTTGCTTACACCACCTTCAATTTCTTTCCTTATTAGCATCTCTGTATAAGTATATGTACAATATTCAATTCGTTTTGCTACTCATCTCCGCTTTTTATATGTGTACGTAGGTAGTATGTATGTACTTTGGCTGGCTTGATTACTTTTTTGCTTCACTCCCTGTCAGCCAGACGGTCGGTCTAATGTCCGTCCGCATTTCGTTTTGTTATGTCATGTGTTGTTTAACTTGTCTAACTCGCAAAAAGTGGTTGTTTAATATGTCATTGCCTTTATAATTGTGCACAAGAATGTGTTGTCTCTTTCATTCTAATACCCTAAATAAAGCGGCATAATTTTTTTGCTGTTTTTGTTTTTGTTCTTTTTATTTATTTTTTATACAAATTCACTTCCAGTATTTACATCTGGTTTTCAACAAACACAAGGAGCCAAAGAAAAGAATATCAAAATTGTTACTGTAAAGCACCCGTTGCCCTTATTATGTGCATTATTAGATACATATACGCAAATATTAACTAAATAATAATAACGATCTTTGTTTAATTTAGCTTTTTGTAAAATAATTTATAGAGATAAATAATTAAATTAATATGTATCTACTAGTAACTTGTTTTGGCTAGTTAGTGGAAGGGGTTAAGTGCAGTTGTCAATCTGTATTTGCAACAATATAAATGTGTTTAGTAGGTATTAAGTGACATGTGAGTTGTGGGTTTTCTAGTGCTCTTTTTTTTGGTTTGTTATATTTTTCTTAAATCTCCTTTCTTTCGGTATCCTTCCATAAAAAATCTGAACACGTTAAACTGTTAGTTACTTTTCTTGGTAGGTGTATTTAATATACTTTTTCTTTTCCTGCTTTAGATATTTTGGGATGTATGACCTTTGATATTTTTTAAATTCCAAAAAAAAAATCAAAATCTTAACATAAAATAAAATAATTTTTTTAATTGTTTTTATGTAAAAAATTTTAATTGTAAATTTTTTTGACAAATGCTTTCATAATATGTATTTAAATTTTTTTCCACATAATTAAAATAGTTTACAATTTCAACACACAATTTTAATTAACAAACTGTATCCCTTGCGGCAAAATATAAATTGTTAACCTAATTATTGGTAAATTTATCTATACACAAGGAACGCACTTAATACTAGCAGAGAATTGAAATTATAATGCCGCACCCATATAATTAATTAGAACAAATTTAATATTCAATTATTCAAATTCGTTGATATAACTAACAGTTCAATTAGATTTAGGAAATTTATTTTTTTGTCAGACAAACAATTAGATACAAATTTAACACTTACATATGTACATACCTGCACGTATGTATTAGAGATTAAAGATAACATGAATAATAATAAAAAAGTTAAAAAATGTTGACATCTGTCAGCTTTGTAACCTTTATAATCCGGACAGTCGCCAGTCCTGACAGGATCCAGTAATGCGGACACTTCAACGTTGCGGACAATGTATGAATTATACCTTTATTGTTCGGACAATATAAATTAAAAGTGAAAATTTAAATACATATGTTACTTTTGAACATATATACTGTTGAAAAGAAAATTCAAAATTTACCTTGAATTTTCGCGGTCTATGTACATTCGATTATCGAGTTTTTTTTGTTATGTTGGTACCAAGGCGAATTCATAACAGGTGTGAGCAGTAAGGCAACAACTAAAACAAAACAACAACTTTGGCATTAGACTAGCAAATATAAAATAATCAAGGCGAATTCATACCAGGTGTGAGCAGTAGGGGCAACAACTACAACAAAACAACAGCTTTAACATTAGATTAGCATATATGAAACAATGTATTTTTGACAAGACATTAGCAAACAAATAAGAGCAAAAAATAATCAGCTGGGCTATCGGCTCCACCTGGTATGAATTCGACTTGGAAACAATGTATTTTTGACAAGACATTAGGAATTCGCCTTGGTTGGTACAAGGTGTGAGCAGTACGGCAACAACAAAACAACAACTTTGACTTTTTACTAGCAAATATAAAACAATGTATTTTTTACACGACATTAGCAATACGGCCTGGACGAGATAAAGATCACATGGTAATGGATATTCGTGCAATTAAATATACACCAAATTGTGAAATAAAGTATAAACCATAGAAAATAAATAAAAATATAAAACCTATTCATTTTTCGAATTTGCAACCACTCTACAACGAAGGAAGGAAAATAATGGTACGAAAATATGAAGACCTGCAATAATTCTTATTCTTATTTATTGTTACCCAATTAATATTTTATTTATCAACACTAGACGTGGAACAAGATTAACGTGAGCACCTGCCGGTTAAGCCTAATCCCACGGTGTTCTTTCCACCGAGTGAAACTTATGACGTTGCCGCCAGTATCGCAATTTATGTGCGATACAGACACAATGAGTAGCAATTTATATAATATGGCAAGAATAAAAGGCAAGCCTAGATTCCATATAACAGCCTCTTGCTTAGGGGTTTGAAGACTATCCGAACTCCGACTGTTAAGAGTGCAACAGCACACTTGATCGACCGTGCACCATACCTACATAAATCGATCTTAAATCACAACCACCACGTGTACCCCCGAAGGGGACCTCACCAACAACCGGTCACATAAAGGATAGGCTGTCCGTGGGGCTACCGATTCCCGTGGTACCAGTCCTTTGGGCACTGGTCGGGCCTCGAAGAGCACCCGTGCATTAAAACAAAAGACATTTTCTTCCAGATTTAGGTTCTAGGAACCCTAGCGTCTGGTGCCCCTATTTTCCCCGAGTGAACCGCGTCATTTGCCATTTCCTGCAGTGACAATTGGAACCCCGGGGGTAATTTATAAACACCATACAATAACTACATTCTTGTAAACCCCATTTACTATTTTAATAGTTTTATTGAGATTTTTGGTTACAGCAAACACCGCTGCCTCGAATTATGCTTCAAAAGGAACATTTTATTAAATTACAACCAGTCGTAAAGTAGCTCTGTGTCGGGAAACACGTGCGTGCTTCATTGTCATTATCG
The DNA here is from genome assembly GCA_949628195.1 of Phasia obesa. NCBI lineage: Eukaryota > Metazoa > Arthropoda > Insecta > Diptera > Tachinidae > Phasia > Phasia obesa. The sequence goes on along the minus strand of OX451215.1, from coordinate 25,701,243 downwards.
CTTAAAGTCAATTAGGCCATCCTTGTTGTTCCGCCTTCGATTGGTTTGCGTCTCGTTCTCACACTGGCTGATTGGCGTCCTCGAATAGCTGTACTACGGTACTGTTATTGGTGGTTGCTTAATCAGCCACGTGTAATCGTTTGGTTATCGTATATAACCTAGAAATTTTAATTTCAATAAGTCGGACATTGGTGCAGCACCATTTTAAAAACTCAACTGTTAACTGGATGAGAACCAATAAACTCAAGATTTTCACTGGAGGAGCACCATTAAATTTTTGCCATTTACCAATTTTTTGGGCAGAATCTAAAAAAAAAGAAAAATTTAAATTCCAGACTACTGGTAATTTAAGAGGATGGACTAAAGAAAAAAACTGCATTTACAGATTTTCAAAAAGTCTACTAAAAAAACTTAGACATTTTCTTGTCTCTCCTGAATAATTTGAAAAAATGGACTAAGGTAACGATATGTTTTGTTATGTTATGTGTATGATAAAAAAGTTTCAGTAAACTCGAAAGTGGTAAATTTTAAAACAATTTTTATTTTTTGTTATTTTCATATCGAATTACCCGTATGTAACACGATACGTTTTGGCACATTTTTTATAAATGTGCCACCAAAAAAAAAAATTATTAAAATATAAACTACAAAAATAATAACAATAAAAGGAGAAAAAAAAACGGGTAAATAGTTTAACAAGCAAAACAAAAAATATGAATTAATTGTGATTACACTTTAAGAAATTTGCTTTCGATTACATTTATTCATTATGAAGATAAAACAATCTGCACAACGGCATGTTAAAATAAAAAAAATTATAAAAAAATAAAAAAAGTTTTACACATGTTTTCTAAATAAACACAAAAAATTTTAAATTTTTTTAAACTATTATTTATTTTCTTTAACAATAAAGATGTATTTAAAAATATACTTTAACGTAGACAATAAATAAGTAAACAACTAACAAAAGTCGCAAGTGAGAAATTAATGACTAGGAAGTGTTTAAACCTTGAGTGAAATAACAACACACCAACAACAAACAATGTCTTCATTATTATAAGCTGTCAAAATTGTTGCCCCAACAGTTTGCTTGATTTAATTATCAGGCACAGTGGGCCATAACAAGCACAAAGCAACAACTAGGTATTTAAAAAAAAACGCACATAGCACAAACATAAACATAAGCCAGCAAAATTGATTGTTAAAAATTTAGCAAACAAATCGATAAAAACGCACAACGAAATTGAATTTTAGTATTCAACAATAGAAATAAACTCAAAACTCGCCCCAAAAAAAAACAAAAATCATATAAAATGACGAGATTAAAATATCAAGCCACCTTGTTACGTTTATTGTATAAATCAATAATATTTGTGGCCATAATTCAGCAAAATTATGCCAATCCCACAGCCACAAATATGCCCTCAATATCACCACCTTTCGATATAGAGTTATCCTCGCCAGTGCCATTTACCACACGTAAACCCGAGATCTCAGTTAAGAGGGAAAATGAAAAGCATATAGAGGCATTAAGAAATCCATTAATAGATGAAAATGCTACTGCTGTTCTGAAAACCATGGAAACAAAGCTAAAAGATTTCATTGAGCAAACTAACAGCAACAATGATGATAAACAGAGCAATAAAGATGAAACCAATAACTACAACAACAATAATGATAACAATAATAATAATAATAATAATAATAATAATAACAATAATGAGGACGATAGCAGTTATGATGATTATTTAGAGATTGATCTTAAAGTGGAAAAAACCACACCCACTTCTATGGAACAACAAGATGATCCCGTCATTCCGCCTACTACTATAACATTTAGTAATGTGGCAGCTGCTGGCATTTTAGGCAATTCCAATTCAAATATTGATGGTGTTGTTATGGGTAACGGAGGTGTTGGAGTTGATGGCTCAAATGGCCCTGGTACATCTGTTAATTTTAATGATGCTTCCCCACCGTATGCAGCAGTCGATGATAAATACGGTAAGATTAATGTCAATGAAAATATTTTACACGTTTTGTAACGATTAGGGTTTTATTAATTTTAGTTTTAATTTAAAATCTATAAATAATTTATATTCTAAAGGGCTTGGTAGCCTAACGCTACTTAAACAGAAAATGAAAAGCGTCATTTTATAGTTTATGTTAACTTAAGTTACCTTAAAATATCTAGAATTTTATAGGTAAGTTATTAAAACCGCCCTTAGGGACCTTTTAGCCAAATGTAACTTTAACTAGATGCAATACATGAAAATTGTTATTGGTACCTTTAGTCTAACAAAGTACTTTTAATTTAAAATTGTGTGCTAAATAAATAGATTTCACAGACATTTTCTAAATGCATTTTTTTCAAGTTTTTATTGGCTTAAAGCAATCGTTAAACCCGTAGTCGGGGGTTAGCCATTAACATGTCTTAACAAAAGTCAAACTTCATACAAAAAAATCAGTATTAAAGATAATGTTTTTTTGTATATGAAGTTTGACTTTTATTAAGACATGTTTATGTCTAATGGAGACAGGGGAGTAAAAAACGCATATTCATTCAAATTTCAAAGATGCAAAAAGAGGCAATACAAATCAGAGTTGTGTTTTCAAATAACTGAAAGAGTAGTTAAACAAGAAAAGTAAAACTAAAGGTTGCCACATTTTCTCTGCGCCAAAGTGCTTTCAATTCAATATCTTGGCATTTCTCAATTATCCTGCTCTTTTAATGAACCATTGTGTTTTAATTCAATTCTATGTTTTTTTAATACATCGAACTTCGCTTTTTTAAATTTGTTTTAGATTTTTCAATACACTTTGGTACTTTTAATGCAGCTTTCTATTTTTTTTTGCACCATAATACATTTAATACACCTCAGTGCTTTTTAAGTTTCTGGGTTCCTTTAATCCTGTTTAAAACTTTAGACCCTGGTACAAATTCGAATTCACTTTAGCACTTTCAATATGCAATGAATCTTCTAATGTAATTTTAGAATACTAAATAAGTCTTATTATTAGAATTTTTTGGTAGTTTGGTACTTTTTAAATTTATTACTTTAATTATATTGCCTAGTACCTTAATGCTTTTAACGTGCCATTATAGTTTTATTTGAAATTTGTGCTTTAAATGTACTTTGGCGCCAATAAAATTCTATTTACTCTCAATGATAAATGCAAGATACTTTTAGTATTCCGTTGTACTTTTTCTCCCTTAAGTAACTAGATACAAAGGAACTTTTTGTGGGTCTTGATTCTTTTGAATTACATAATTTTATTGTAAGTTGTTACTTTTAACACACCCTGGTACTTTAGATTCATTTTAATACTTTCAATGGATATTGTACTGTAACTTGGTAGTTTTGGCTTTATTTAATAGCACTTATAAGTACTTTGATATTTATAAAGTATTTTGCACTTGTAATTAACCATGATAGTAACTATTAATGTTGCTTGGTACTTTCCGTTGCATCAGTACCTTTAGTTTAATTTTAAGCTTCTAAAGGAGCTTTTGCTTTTTTAAGTAGCTTTAAGAACTATTGTGTACGTTAGTACTTCAATGGTTTCTACATACAATTCAACATCTCCAGGACCTTTAAATATAATTTGGTACTTTAAATCCATTCTTGTACTTTTGCACTCTTAACTAATTTAAATGTGCTTGATAATTTTTCTTTTCCGATGTTTTTGTAGTAAACATCTATACGTATAATAAAATAGTAACTCATTTCCGTCTGGTTGTCTGTTTTCTTTTCATTGGGTATAAGTGCTCTTTATAGTAGATATTACAAAGATATTCCGATGTACTTTAATGCCTAGTTTACGACTTGGATAACGAGGTACTTTTTTCAATAGCCTTTTTTTGATAGATCACGTGTGAGGCGTGTCATGCTGTCATGTTATTTTTATTTAGTATTGTTTGGCATTTCATATTTCTTACTTACGCCGGAATCGCTTCGCTCTATGGGCTCTTGAAAAGTTCCAAGAAGATCCGACGTTTTCGAGGCAAATTTTGTTTAGCGATGAGGCGCATTTCTGGCTCAATGGGTATGTAAACAAACAAAATTGCCGCATTTGGGACCAAGAGCAACCTGAAGAGATTCAAGAGCTGCCAGTTCATCCAGAAAAAACAACGGTTTGGTGTGGTTTGTGGACCGGTGGAATCATCCGTCTATATTTCTTTAAAAATGATGCCGGTGCGAACGTAAGCGTCAATGGCGACCGTTATCGTGCCATGATAACCGACTATTTGATGCCTGAAATTGAAGCTCGTGATCTCGACGTCATTTGGTTTCAGCAAGACGGCGCCACTTTCCATACATCGTATCAATCAATGGATTTATTGAGAGAACATTTCGGTGAGCTCATAATTACACGTTTTGGGCCGGTGATTGGCCACGAAGATCGTGTGATATCACACCGTTAGGCTTTTTCCTCTGGGGATATGTAAAGTCTAAAGTTTATGCGGACTTATACATCACGCGTGTCATTCGCCAGTTACCAGTCGAAATGCTCGAACGAGTCATCAAAAATTAAACAAATAAACATTCTCCATTAAATTTGAATTTTCTGTGTTTTTTTTTTTTTTAATTAGGGAACCTCGAAATGGATCACTCCTTACTTATATAAGCATTAATGATATACATAAAGCAACATGATTTGCCGCATACTTTTGATCTTAGAAATTAATATTGTTTCGTGTTCTTGATTGATGATTCATCTATTGTCTCATAACCCCCATTTCTCAAAGGCATGGTTTATAATAAAATGAAAATAAATGGCTGGCATCTAAAAAAGAAGAGGCAGCGTTGGAAGTTTAAATTAAAAGGTCATTTAGAAAAATACGATATCTTTCATTTTTTTTTTCTTGGTACTCCTTGGTATAAAAATTTCAATTCAAGTCAAAAGAAAGAAAACAACAATAATGAGCAACAAAACGTGCTTAAAAACATATATGTATGTATGTTTTAGTACAGAAAAACACATAATAAAAAAAAATATTATTAAAATTATCGAAAAGCACAATATCATTGAAAAATTTTGCCTAGACATGCAAAACGTGTTAAAGATGTTACAATATTGTTCTCTCTGCTTACAAGAATACAACGGACAGACAACATCAAAGGACTCATCGTTTAAATCCTTTTTTATTAGCGAAATAAAAATAAAAATTATAAATACTAACATAAGCTTCCTTCGCCATTAAAAGGAAGTGAAGTAACATGTCCGGTATTTTAAATGGCAAAAACGCTTATTGTACCTGTATTTAAATATTTTTGTTACTTATGTTTATGTTTCGAAGTTGTATATATGACACTTAAAATCTAATTACATTTACTTTGGAAATGATTCAATACTTAATTTTTTTAGTTTTAAAAGAAAAAAATTTCCTTAACCAGCATGCCCTTTTGCTTAGAATTCATTTTGAAAAGCTCCATTTAAAACATTTCTTGTGAATAAACAACTTTACAAGGATGGTTTTAGATAAAAATACGAAAATCAATAAAATTTTTACATAATTTCGAAACTTCGAAATTAAGTTCGAATTTTCGAAAATTAAAATTTTTAGAAACTTGCAGATTTGCATGGTTTCTTAATTTATTTCGTCTAATAAATCTATGTTTTGGACAATTCTTAAGTAAGGTCAGTAAAATAAAAAAACTATTACTGAATGTAATAACATTAATTTTCTTTTTTTTTAATTTAAAACTCGAAATAAAATTCTAGTTAAAGAACACTTTACCATGTTATGAGCCTCAAAACCTTTACTAAGAGTAAAAGTAAAATTCACTAAATATAAAATTTAAAATTTTTTTCTCAAAAGTGCAATAATTCTTTAAAAATTTTAGTACAAATAAATAACAAATAAAGAAAATTTCAGGTTGAATAATTCTGATGTAAAAAGTTGGCTTACTTTAACAGCCATTGTTTCTAAAACTTTTGTTTCTGCAGACTTAGTCCATTTCTGCATTCTAACTCACATATGTAAGCAAAGCTGTGAGCTATACAGCTACATACATACATATGTATGTATGCGCTTCATATCATGCAATTATAAAATCACATACATACCATTTGATAATCACAAATTTTGTTTCTGAATGTGCTGGAATTTACTCGAATAACATATTTTATGAAATCATGTTCGAAAAATGCAGAGCTATAATTTTACTGTCAAATGTCACAAACAATAAATTAAGAATAAATTTGTGAAAAGGTGCCGATTGATGCTGTATGCATACTGAGTCTTTATAAAACTAGTAAGAGTTCTATACTCGGCCATGCCAGATCTTATATACCCTCCACCATAGTAATATTAAATATTCCCTAACTCTGTTGTTTCCCAGTTTCACAATAATATACTCGTACATTCAGTTTTTACTTTTATGATTTTCAACTTTCATTTTTACAAATATAATATAAAGATGTAGAGTTTTTTTTTTGTAAAAATTTTATAGAAAGTGTTTTGTAAAAATTTTATTTAAGTTTTTGTAAAAAAAATTATCGAAAATTGTTTTTAAAATTTTATCCAAAAATTCGAAAAATTTATCGAAAATTTTTTTTGTTAAAATTTTATCCGAAATTTTTTTGTAAAAATTTTATTCAAATTTTTTGTAAAATTTTACTGAAATTTTTTTTTTTAATTTTATCCAATTTTTTTTTAAATTTTATGTAAATTTTTTGTAAAATTTTATCGAAAATTGTTTGTAAAAATTTTATCGGAAGTTTTTTTTAAATTCTAACGAATTTTTTTTGTAACAACTTTAACGAAAATGTTATCGATATTTTTTTATAAAAATTTTATCGATAATTTTTTGTAAAAATATTATATAAAATTATTTTTGTTTTAATCTATCGAAAATTTTTTGTATAAATTTTATAGAAAATTTTTTGTAAAAATTTTATCGAAAATTTTTTTAAAATTTTATCGAATTTTTTTTATCTCTTTCGGTGCCTTGGCAAAGTTGATTTCGACCCGAACACGGAACATCAGACGGACAATCAACTTCTCTATGTATAAGGATCCAGAATATATATACTTCATAAGGTCGAAATGGATATGAATATTGTAGAAATTATGCAGGGAATAACAAAAATGAACCTAAGATCTCAATCAACAACTTTCTACAACATATGAACTTCCTAGTATCTCAATGTTGAAGTAAAGAAAAAACAAATGAAATTAAAAAATTTTCGGGAAATTTTTCACTTTTGCGGCTACCTAAGTGCTACCTAAACGGTGTTAAGAATCATTCCTAGGAAGTTCATATGTTCTAGAAATTTATTTATTGAGATCTTAGGTTCATTTTTGTAGTTGATTGTTTCCTTGAATTTTGAACGGTTTGCTACCTATGGACCTGAACAGGGGAAAAAAGGTAAAAAAATTGAATTTTTAAATTTTTTTTTGCGATTTTGACCTTGAAGATGAAGTTTTTTTGATTTTATATGTTCACAGTTTTTGTTTTTATGACAAGAGCTACAACTTTGCCTCAGAGAGTATTTCGAAATTCCAAACGGTTTGCAAAATATGAGCTTGAATAAATGATCATTTTTTTGCAAAAATAACATCGAGGCCCCACATCTTTGAGGGCCCATAAAAAAAACCTGGAGGACTTTGGGCAAAACTGGGAGACAGGGGTCTTTTTTTGTCTTTTATCACGTAGTGGTGTCCGTATATGGTTAATTTTCTCCGTGTTGCACTGTGTTATAATACAATAATAATGATAAATCAAATCAGATTCCTACAAACTCCCACCCCCCAAAACTAAGCATAATCTCGTTTGCCCCTGTAATAAAACGTCTTCCATACCACAATTGCAATGCAAAGATAACTTTTTTTAAGGCAACAACAGATGAACACTAACTGAGGTTGTAACAGTTTAAACATCAGTTTAACTCGTGCGAGTGTTATTTAAACCTGTATGTCATTTACAGTTGTGGCTAACCAACGAAACTTTAGTTTTGTGGCTTATTGTACAACCAAAATGTCTAAAAGGTATTCCCCTGTACACTTATTGCTCTTCCTTGAAATAAAATTTTAAATACTTGTGTTGTGCATTTCGAGTCACAGTCCGTCCGTCTACAGTTGATCGATAATGTCTCAAGTCTCAAGTGTGTATTAAAATCTTTATTCTTTATCATCTTTAGAATATAAATTCTTCTGGTGCGGTTTTACACACTTTTGGTTTTAGTTTGAGAATATTGCTGTGGTGTTTGCTGCATGCAAATGATTTACAGTGACTTCTTTTAGTATGAATTTTAAGGGGGTAACACGAAGGGTAGTTAAAGTTGTGTGTTAAAAACTACAGTCATTTAATAACAAAAGTTTTCTTTATTTCAAAGTGTAATTAGGAAAAAAAAACAATTTTAAAAACAAACTGAGCTTTTTAAAGATAAAACGTGAGTTTTTATTATAACAAACTGAGCTTTTTAAAGATAAAACGTGAGTTTTTATTATAACGAATATACAGTTTTTACATCCTTAATTTTTATTGAACTATTAGGCACAGAGCCAAATGGCTTCACGGCTTTGGTGGTAAATATGCATACTTTTGTCAAAAATTTCCCTAATCACCATAATAAGATTTCCAATGATGTTAAATCGTACGATCTAAATTTCTGTCAGTTTACAAATTGTATTATTAGGATTGCCAAGATTTTACTGTACGGCTTACAGCAGACTAAAATCTTCTTAAATATTGGAACACCCTTTATTTTTAACATTATCCTAAACATGTGGAGTTTAATGGACGGGTGCAATGTGCATCAGATATCCCTAAAAACACTACACTCGTATACTTGCAAACGCTAATAATTCTTCATTATCGGCCAGACGTTCTTAAGGTCTATATACACACGGGTCCAACTCAAAATTAGGAATAGGATAAGAAATAGAAATAAAAAAGTTTTGGTTCCTAAATCAATTAATTTACTTTTCTGTTAATTTAGCTTAAATCACGCTTACAAAAAGAAGTACCACAAGTTATACAAAACCAAATATCCAAAGTTATTTCTACTGCATGGTGTGTTTTGGAGAGTGACTACTTGGTATCCAAATTGGTTTCTGAATGCCAGAATGAGATAGCAAGACATTTCAAGCAGTGACAGCTTGGTAAAATCATTGCCAAGCTGTCGCTGCTTTCATTACGGGTTTAAACAAAACGCGTGATTGATGTAGTCTAAGCCAGATCTCTCCTATTTTAAGGCTCGTTCAGACTTCTGATTTTAACCATGATAACCTTTCTTTTCTTTTATTGGCTGAGAATATGATACGTTCCGTACGCATGCCACCGCACTCGCCATCTGACATTCCTGGACTACTCCTCCTTTTATCCTCCTTTACATATTATACCCTTCGTAATTCTATCCCAATTCATTTCTAAAGTAGAGATCATTTCCTAAAGGTGCTGATAAATTAAAAAAAAAAACTGTACCCTGGTCATATTACCAAACTTAAAAATTAGTAATAAAAAACCAGTTGCTTTCCACTAAAAATTCTCCATATAAAAATTACACCCTCGCACAAACCCGCTGACATACTCTTTTAAGCTTAATTTGTATACCCTTCACCACAGGTGGAAAGGGTGTATATAAGTTTGTCATTCCGTGTGTAATTTCTACAATATTCATTTCCAACCCCATAAAGTATATATGTATATTCTGGATCTTTATACATAGAGAAGCTGATTTAGCGATGTTCATCTGTCTGACTGTTCTGGTTGACATTAACTTTGCCAAGGCTACAGAAGAGGTACAGAAAATGTAAGCCCAACAATCTGCCAGGCACAGTATTGAAAATTTTGCTATTGCAATTCAGCAATATCAGAACATTACATTCGAGGCCGTGGTCAAAAAAATACGCCTACCTATATTTTTTCACATTTTTTCAGGTTTTTTTATTTTTTCGGCTGTAATGATTTTCATTTGCTTTTTTTGTTACTAAATATTAGACATCGACCAATAGATCGCATACAGATCTCGGGTTGCAAGAACACCCTGCGAGGGGCTATTTTATGTTTGTTTTAGGTTGTTAGGGTTTTTCTGCTTTGATTTATATTTAATGCCTTTATAGAAAGCAATAAACTTAGAGGTGGCAAATAGACCCACAAAGTGACCACCGCGAACCAGCAGCGGTCAATGCGGCTCCTTGCGGGCGGGGCCATTATTTTTTTTAAATTTTATTTTTCCTTTAGTCTGGCAATATGGATTGCAGGACGGTTCGACGGTGTCCAAGGGGTTTAGGGGCGACGGGCCCTTTTCGGAGAGAGGGTTTGAGAGAGAGAGTTTGGGGTCAATATTGAGTTCATTTTTCTTCGTTTTTGTCGTTTTTATTTTCATTTTCTTAGGTCTGACCGTTTTAGTACCAATTAATTCAGCGTGGACCAACAGTAGTAGGGAATTATTCGATTCGTTTTCTTCATGTCTTTTTTCATGCTTTCATGCCTTTTGGCTTCGATTTTGGTTACTCATAAAATACCATATAATGGGTGATTTTTTTGAGGTTAGGATTTTCATGCATTAGTATTTGACAGATCACGTGAGATTTCAGACATGGTGCCAAAGAGAAAGATGCTCAGTATGCTTTGACATTTCATCATGAATAGACTTACTAACGAGCAACGCTTGCAAATCATTGAATTTTATTACCAAAATCAGTGTTCGGTTCGAAATGTTCAAATGTGACAAATTTTGTTCAGCGATGAGGCTCATTTCTGGTTGAATGGCTACGTAAATAAGCAAAATTGCCGCATTTGGAGTGAAGAGCAACCAGAAGCCGTTCAAGAACTGCCCATGCATCCCGAAAAATGCACTGTTTGGTGTGGTTTGTACGCTGGTGGAATCATTGGACCGTATTTTTTCAAAGATGCTGTTGGACGCAACGTTACGGTGAATGGCGATCGCTATCGTTCGATGCTAACAAACTTTTTGTTGCCAAAAATGGAACAACTGAACTTGGTTGACATGTGGTTTCAACAAGATGGCGCTACATGCCACACAGCTCGCGATTCTATGGCCATTTTGAGGGAAAACTTCGGAGAACAATTCATCTCAAGAAATGGACCGGTAAGTTGGCCACCAAGATCATGCGATTTGACGCCTTTAGACTATTTTTTGTGGGGCTACGTCAAGTCTAAAGTCTACAGAAATAAGCCAGCAACTATTCCAGCTTTGGAAGACAACATTTCCGAAGAAATTCGGGCTATTCCGGCCGAAATGCTCGAAAAAGTTGCCCAAAATTGGACTTTCCGAATGGACCACCTAAGACGCAGCCGCGGTCAACATTTAAACGAAATTATCTTCAAAAAGTAAATGTCATGGACCAATCTAACGTTTCAAATAAAGAACCGATGAGATTTTGCAAATTTTATGCGTTTTTTTTTTAAAAAAAGTTCTCAAGCTCTTAAAAAATCACTCGTTAGTACTTTTACTTGTTTTTACTCAGTTTATGACATTTACAATCTATATACATATATATATAGATTGTTAGTGAACTGTTTTACCAATACAATAGATAATGAAATGAAATCTAGTAAAACCAGTGTATGTAAAACAGAACAAAACGATTCGCAAACGTTTCATGGAAATATACAGACTTTCCTAGCAACATATATTTTTTGATTGACAAAGACACAAGCTAAACAATTTACTGTCCACTCGTCGCGCAGGCCTTGCTATACAATTTTAATCATAAAATTGCGAACAAAAGAAAAGAAGAAACGTATTTTTTGAGCGATTTTAGTTCTTTCGATTATCGAAGGCTGTTATTGTTTATGATTTATTTGCTTGAATTGATTTTTATTTTGTTTTTATTCTTGAAAATATCTTAAAAATAAAAGTAATATACCGCTTTGATACATGCTCTACCATAATGACCAAATCATTTTGGCAAGCGGTTGCGAAAGGTTTTTATTTTATTAACCTGAGTACGTTTAAATTAACGTAAAGTTTGTATTCACGACAAAAAACAATACAAAACTGTGTCTTACTGTTTCTGTTTTCGTTTTACTCATTGCAAAGAACAGAACTAAACGAGAGCAATCGTTTCATTTTGTTTATCTTCGTACTCTGATTAGAACCATTTAAAATGGTGCATAACTTCTTGTAGTATTTATACTGGTGTGTTCTTTATAAAAGTTAAAAACATTTATTTAAATGGCACAAAGACAATAGAAAAGCAATAAAAGAAAATAAAATAAAACTACTGCCCATCAAAAGTCAAATACCAATTCTTAATACAGATGACTTTTGCAAGGATTCGCTGCCTTTACCAATAGCAGTAAATGCCACACACCCAGACATACACGTGGAATACCTAAACTACAAATTCATTGTGTGTTTGATTGTTTACAATTGTTTATATATTCAGACAAGTCAAATTCCACTTGACTTAATATTTATACTTCAGGTAACAATAGAATGAAAAAACGGATGAATGTTTGAGGGAGTAGATATTGTAAAACGATGTAGCATAGAACTCGTTATCTATCGAAGAACCTTGTTGTTCATTCCATATTCTATTAATTCCATACAATTGAATTGAATTTTATTCAATTGTATATAAAACTTGTACATGATTCTACTCTACCAAAAAAGAAAAACAAAACACATTTATGGCTAAGGAAATGTTTGATTATATGTATGTATGTGTGTGTGTATGATAGTGGCAACAGATAACGGAAAACTTGGATGGAAAACATAGAACGGAAACGCAAATTTATAGCATCAACAGGAAACCAGATCAGGAGAAACGACTGTTTAACTATAATAAATCGCTTCTCTGTAAACTAACTAACTTTACGTACTTGGCGTCACTTGCATGTGTGATTGTGAGCAAAGGACAATGCAAATAAATGGAAATAAAAAAATATTTACATTTTCACAAAGCGATGTTTGGAAAATAAAATAAAGACAAGAATAAAAATCAATTAAATTACAAATATTGTTTTACGGAGGAACCAAACAACATAAGAAAGATCTAAACTAATTGAAAAGTGGAGGAAAACCAAAGAGACATTTATTCATTTATAGGGATTTAAAAAATACATGTTTGCACAATTTAATATAAATCTTTTTCTGACAGTCACAGAACTGAATGCAGTTTAAAACAGCATTTTTTAATAAATTAATACTGATCCGAAACCGCTTTAAATAACAGTAGAGATTTTAAAAGGATTATATGACTTCGAAATTTGGACGCCTTGTACCGTAATACATATGTATATGTACACCCGAAATTTTCGCCAAAATTGTTATACTATGACCGCTACACCAAAAAAAAAATAAATATAATAAATTCAAAAACTAAAGGGTGCCCCCATACATCAAACATCTATACATATAATAAAATATTAACTCATTTCCGTATGTCTGTCTATCTTTCATTGTTTGTGTTCGCATCACATAAAAACTACTGGATGGATTTGAACAAAATTTTGTGAGGAGGTACCTTAGTATCCTGATCCCAATATGGGATACTTTTTTTCCGCAAAAATATTTTATTTCCAAGAGAAAGTGAAAAAAAAGCAGTGAAAACGCAATTTCTGGTTTAAAAGTGCTGAAATTTTCGGTTTAAAACTAGGATAATTTCAACACGGGTTTTTCAACACAGTTACATTTTCACCACACACCTTTTTATTTTTGAAAGTGGGATATTTAAGAAACTATTACGCAACAGATGGCGCCATTTGATTAAAATTTGTAATTTTTACTTTGTCAAATTACATTGTTATTAAAATATTTTAAACACCACATACAGAGGTTTACAATAATTTTTAGAATTTTTTTATAAATTTTGGAATTTTATGGAGGGATGGGTACCTTTATATAAATTAAATACATACATAAACCATAACTGAAGCACTATAAAAGTAAGTGCTTCTTTCAATTGGTGTGGAATACTTTCAAAGCAAATCCAAGCAAAATATTGTCAGGACGCCCACGACGTGGCGGGCACAGCTAGTCTATACATATAAAAAAAAAAACAGTAACTCATTTCCTGTCTGTTTGTGTTTGCATCACGTAAAAAATACTAGATGGATTTTAATAAAATTTTGTGAGGAGGCACCTAGTATCCTGATCCCAAGGGTACTTTTTTTCCGCATAAATATTTTATTTCCAGGAGAAAGTGGAGAAGAAGCAGTGAAAGTACGCAGTTTTTTAACCTTTTATAAAGTAAATACATAAACCATAACTAAAGCACTAACCGATATGGTTAAACTATGAATATCGGTTAGTGCTTCAGTTATGGTTTATGAATTTACTTATTTTAGTAGGGATGAGAACCTTAGTAAAGTAAACACAGAAGCCATAACTGAAGCACTAGAAAAGTAAGGGTCTTTGTTGTGATTGCTTTCCAAGCAAAATCGAACAAAATATTACAAGGACGCTGACGAAGTGGCGGGCACACTTAGTTTATTATATAAATTTGAATAAATCCTAAAAGTATGCTTTTAGTTATATTGTTATTTAAGTATTATAAACTCACAATATTATAAACCCAATTATAAACCCATATGGAATTGTGTCGAAATTTTTAGGGTAAACCAGCATTGCCTGTAAGTTCGTTTGCCCTCTGGCTTGCCCCGCATCGTAATATGGTAGCCGCAATTCGTTGTTTGAATGCTAAAGATTAGTGCTGGCAATTTCTACTACTTTCAATTACTCGATACAACTCAATACATTTCATTTGGGTACTCAATAGCACCCAATACTTCCGTTTACATACTAGCAGAGGAGA
>OX451215.1:25591399-25686309 GCA_949628195.1 Phasia obesa | reverse complement strand
AAGTGGGAACACCCTTCCGAACATAGATCCTACATATGGAACAGCGCCAACATCTATTCCCTAAATTTAAAGTACAAAATAAATTTAGTTCAACTGAATGCGGTAATCTAAAAAACAATAATTCTTTGTGATTTTTCAATTTACTTATATCTATCTATACATAAAATAAAATAAAAAATAGTAACTCATTTCCTGTCTATGTTTTTGTTTCTGTTTGTAACACGTAAAAATTACAAAATTTTGTGGGGAGTTAGTCTCCTGATTCCAGTATTTTTCTTTTCGCAAAAATATCTTTTTTCCAAAAGAAAGTGGAGAAAAAGCAGTAAAAGTACGCCGATTGTTTTACCGATTTAAAGGTACTGAATACTTCAAGGCGTCTTTTATTTTTGAAAGCGGGATATTTTAAACACGGTTGCTCAACAAATGGCGCTGTTTTCAAATAATGGCAAAATATGAACTGATATTTTAATCACAGTTGCATCACAACGCTGTTTTAAGAATTACTTACTGTCAAAAAGCGAATTGAATAAAATTTGTATATGATTGTCTTTTTACTTTGCAGAATAACATTGTTATTAAAATATTTTAAACACCTTTTACAGAGCTTTTTTATAAGTTTTAGAATTTTATCTAGGGATGGGTAACTTTATATAAGGCAAATACGAAAGAAAATTTGGTGTGGATTACTTTGAAAGCAAAATCGAACAAAATATTGTAGGGACGCTGACGAAGCGGCGGGCACAGCTAGTATATAATAAAACTTACATTGTGCGTCCTGCTAAAACTCAGACACTGGTTTCGGTATAATCAAGCGATTTATATAGTGAGAATACTTTCTATCCATCATCCCCGAAAAAAATTTATTTATGCATAAACGGCGAACTTGTATAGATGTAAGGACTAGTACTTTTGTTTTATAGAATAGTCCAGAACAGTCTATATTCCGCAATATAATGGAATTTTTGTGGGTAATTCATATAAAATAGTCTGGAATGCTTATTTTGTGGTATATTCAGATACATTGAAGCCTTTTTTGTGTTGGTGAGACTACATAGTGGTAGGAGAAGGTAACCCCATCTATGATACGTTTTTAATCAAAATTGTTTACTTTTATATTTTAAACTAGCTGTGCCCGCCACGCGTGGGGGTCCTGACATATTTTGCTCGATTTTGCCTTTAAGTATTCCGCACCTATTGTAAGACTCTTACTTTTATAGTGCTCAGTTATGGTTTATGTATTTACTTTATATAAAGGTACCCATCCATGGATAAAATTCTAAAATTTATTAAAAATTTTAATAATTATTGTAAAAGGTGATTAAAATATATTAATAACATTGTAATTCCTCCTCACAAAATTTTGTTAAAATCTATCCAGATACACATTTTCTTTACATAAAAAAATTCTAAAATTGACATAAAATTTTAAAAATTATTGTAAACCTCTCTAAAAGGTTTTTAATATATTTAAATAACAATGTAATTCCACAAAGTAAAAATACTAATCAAATAGAAATTTTATTCAATTGGCGCCTAATATTGCGCAACATAGTTAAAATATTCCACTTTCAAAATTAAAAGGTGTGTAACCGTGCTTAAAATATCCCAGTTTTAAACCGAAAACCCCAGTACCTCTAAACCGGATATTGTATTTTTTCACTGCTTTTTCTCCACTTTCTCTTGAAAATGAAATATTTTTGCGGAAAAAAAGGTATCCAATATTGGAATCAGGATGGTAAGAAACCTTCTCACAAAATTTTGTTAAAATTCATCCAGTAGTTTTTACGTCATGCAAACTCAAATGAAAAGCAGACATACAGACGGAAATGAGTTACTTTTTTATTATATGTATAGATTAAATTCTTTTTCTTCCAACTACCCCACACAGTCTAATAACAACTGGCTGAGCGAAGTTAATATTTATTTACATTCTAATTTTTTATATTCTAATTTAATTCACCAAACATAGTAACGAAGACGAAGGGTGCCCTAAACGGCTAGTAGGCAGTGTGCTAGTCTATCAGCCTAAGGGGTGTGGGTTCGATTCCCACCAAAGACTCTGGATGTTTCACTACAACGAGTGAAAGTCTTCGTTACGAAGTTAATAGAAATAGTTCTCAGCCATCTTAACTTAAGTTTTTCTTGAAAAATCCAGAAGCTAGAATTAAGACTACAGAGTGTGATTAAAAAAATCAATAACTAATTTTTATTTACAGTGTAATTTTAATATCAGAGGGTATGTTTTTAAAGATATGAAAACAATAACCGTATGTATGTATCTAAGAATGTACAAGTATGTGTACAAAGCATTTTATGTGTTTATGTACATTATGCTGTTGCAAATATTTTATGTTTAGAAAAGTTCTACTGCAATCAACATTAATATGACTTTATTACATGGAAAATAAAGCATAATTTGCAATTCAAGTGTTTTATTAATGTTTTGTTATTATGAATATTAAAATAGTTTTTGCTTTTATCGCGCATCAAGCAGCAAATGCAGAACGAATAAATTTGTTTTAAAAATATATATTTAATAAATAAAAATTTTGCACGCGCGCTCATAAGAAATTTATGTGTCACTTTCATATGAATTTTATAATAAAATGAAATATATTTGAAATAAGGAATTTTTATGTGATTATTAAAATCGTGTAAATAAAATAAATGTGCAAGAATTTACATAAGCAAACCCATATAAATGCTTTATATTTTTTCTGGTATATAAAATAACGAGCAATTAAGACTCCATTTCATAATCAGAGACATTAAAACAAAACAATATTTACAACATTAAAAGCACTTTTATACATAATAATTTTAATTACTTAAAATTATAAGCTTATAAGCTTAAAATTAAAGTCATATTTTTCGTTAAATTTTATTTAAAAAATAATCTAAGCTGAATTTCATTGAAAATATCAAAGTGACAGAATTAATTAATTTACTAAGGGAAACTTTATTCCAAATGCTTATTAACGGGCAACGTTTTTCGTACAAAATAATGTCTAAATTATTTTCTCTGCGTATATCAGAAAGAATAGGATACATAGAAGGGCACATTTGATATGGTATTTTGAAATACAATCTTGTTTGCGCAAGATGGGGAGCCCGTATACCTGAAATCACATTGAAATATATATAAATTGAAGCCAAATTCAAGAATAGTTAAAGTATCTTTTATTTTAAAATTTAAGGCGCTGCCAATCTAGCCGGACATTGGGCCAAAAATTAATTTTGAGAAATGTAAAAATTTAAGTAAGCAACTCGACAGACAACAAAATTCTGCATCGTAAAGTGAATTTTTAAGTCGTTTCCTTGAGATTGTTTAAAAGAAAATGTGTACATCGATTAGCCAGCAACAATTCAAGAGCTCAAGGATGAGATACCTCGGCACATTAAGAGCATAGAACCTCAATTATGCCTCAGCATCATCAAAAATTGGAGCTTCGGATAGAGGTGTGCCGCCGATGTCTCGGCGGCCATTTGGCCGATATTTTGTTCCATACATACTTGAACCATACCAATATTATCAAAATAAAAAGAAATGACAATGATTTCCTAAATAATTTGTGTTTTATTCATAATTAACATCGGCCCTTAAAATTTAATTTAAATAAAATTAATGCACTAAATTAAATGCCATTTTCTGATTGCATTCAAGTTTGTTTCAAAGACAAATTAAGCTATAAAACTTATAATGGAATAGCTTTCCATTAAATTGTCAATCTTTGTTTTGGACTATTCATCACAATAAACAAAAATAGATTTGTATGTGATCAAGATTACCAGTCTTGAGCATTTTTCAACATTAAAGTTATTTTCCTCCGCATTGACATCCGAAAACAATAGTATTTTGTAATTATTCAACCCAATAACAATATGACAACAATAGTAAAATAGTTTACAACAATTTATCTTTTGAGACAATTCAACCAGAATGCGAATACGAATACTTCATTCAGTTTGGTAGTGCTGTGATAGTGACGAATTTAAATTCCAATTAACAATACAATTTTAAATGTCAAAGTATTGTATTCATGCAAATGCCTGTGTGTGTGTGTTTAATTTTATTTTACAATCGTGCTTAAACATACACACATACTAATATTTGCAAGTCAGCAGAACTTGTATTCAAAGCACAAGCAGCTGTTGCGGATTTGTACACAAACATCAGTAAAAAGAAAATAACTACAAAAACAATTTGGACATTTATAACAACTAGAAGCAGCAAAAATAACAATTTAACAATTTGTAAAAGCATTACACAACTATTTAGGTTACACTATCACAACCCACCTTTTACTTATTTCTTTTATATCCTTTATGTATTCATGTTTATGCACCAACACAATCATAAGCATTTATCTGTATTTAATGTTTGTTCACACATGCAAACAATTACACAATGTCGTATTTTGTTTTATAAAAGTGAGGTTTTATACAACTTCAAAATAAACAGGAAATATTTGACATACATACTTTCATCCAACTGCATACAGCTTTACACACCTACTCGTACATGCATACATATGATTATAAACTCCTTAAATAAGCCAAAATTATGTATTGTTTGGACACTACTCTGTCAGTGACACGTGCCATATTTAATAATGTTTATAATGAAAATAATAAATTAAATAGTTTTGCATCGGTTAAGAGAGATCATAGAGGAGTTCAAGGAAACCTTTATGTTATACAAGACCTTAGGCATAATGAAAATTGTTCGAGATTGAGGTTATAAACTTGTGTGGTCAGTGAAGCATATGAAGATGATTTAAATAAAATCAAAGAATTAACAATTTATTACATCAAATGTGAAATATGTTTAGATTTAAATAATGAGAGGAATTACATGTAACTTGCTATCTCCGGTGCGCTTCGCTACAGCCATTCACAAAAAAAATGCAATAAATACTTGGAAGAAGAGTATGGAAAATCTTTAACGCCCACTGATCCCATCCAATCTGTTTTTTTATGCTATACTATGCGTAATAACACCATAATAATATTTTACTTAGATTATGCACATTAGTATAAGGATTACTTGTGCAAATTTTCAAAACTACTTATTGTGGTTCTCTATGTACACAAAAATAACTTTTCAATTTTTGTGGGACCTACCACGTCCATTGTACCAATCTAATGTAAATTTTGCTAGACTATGCACATTAGTATAAGGGTTACTTGGGTAAAGCTTCAAGACTCTAAATATTGTAATTTTTCACATTGTATGGGAGGTACCACGCCTATCTTCCTAATCCAGTCTGTGTTTTTTAGACTATGAACATATGTATGAGGCTTACTTGTAGAAAGTTTCAAGACTCTACCTATTGCAGATTTCTAGGTAAACGATAATACTTGTTCATTTTGTATGGGAGGTAACATGCCCACCATTCCTTGCCTAACTATGTATATTAAAAAGGGTGTTACTGGTGGACAATTTTAAAGATCTACCTATTATAGTTCTCCAGCTACTTAAAATGTGGGCGTGATAAAGCTTAAAAATGAATATTTTTAGGAAATTCGCAACAAAAAAAAATTGTTTTTTCACAGGGACGTTTTGGGGGTGGGATTGGAGGAATGCCTCCCACTGCCCATAAGAATAAATTTTTATGGTTTTAAGAAGTATGTGATCTATTTCTTTTAATAATTGCATTATTTTTTCAAATAATTTTTTATTTCACCGCCCATAAAAGGGGGCGGGGCTAAAAATGGCATTTAATAATCTATTGAGTTCAACTTTAAGTTTTTGAACATTCTTTGACCTTAAAAGTTGTAATTGCTAAACAAAATGACGGGAAAATCAAAAGAAAACTTGCATTTTTCAGTGGTAGGATTAGTTCTTCCAAGGGGAACTTTTTTCTACTTGATCCGATTTTTCCTATTTTATAGGATTGACAGCCTATGACCATAACAGATTTTGCAACGTTTCATTAACCTAGGGGCACTCAGTACATTTTTAGAGCCAATATAAGCTTAAAAAGAAAGTAATGTCCGGCTAGATTGGCAAATAGGGGTACTATGTGCGCTGTATCTAACACAAACATCGAATACCAGCCAAATTTAGAGATAGATAACAGAACCCCCATTTATGCACAGTTTAAATAAAACTTATTAAATTTTCATTACACTAGAGATAAGGTGTCCAACGTGCGTTACTACGATTTTAATTAAAAGCTTTTAGTATTTTCTGTCTAAGGGTTTCTCGAGCTTCCTTTTAGCTCACTGCTAAGTAACAGTCCACTGCCACATCTTTGGATTTGTAAAGTTCGATCTCATATTATCGTAAATAATATTTTAATCTGCTTAAATCAAAACTTGTGAAATTTTGAAAAAAAACATACTTTTTTGTTACAACTTCCTGAGTACATTCACTTTGCATTTGACTCAAGAAATAAAGCCTCTTGATTATTCCAAACGTCGTCAATGGTCAGAATGGTGGCAAAAAATGGCATGATGATCAATATTTGATGAAATCCATCTTCAGTGATGAGGTTCTTTTTGACCTCAGTGGATTAGTCAACATATTATAATTTTTCAAATTGTATGGGAGGTACCACGCCCATCTTCCCAATCCAGTCTGTGTTTTTTAGACTATGAACATTTGTATGAGGCTTTATTTATTACTTTCTGCAAGTAAAAGTTTCAAGACTCTACCTATTGCCGATTTCTAGGTAAACGATAATACTTGTTTATTTTGTATGGGAGGTACCATGCCCACCATTCCATGCTCAACTATGTATATTAATAAGGTGATTACTGGTGCAGAAAAAGATCTACCTATTATAGTTCTCTATTTATAATTTTTATATAATTTTATATATTATATAAATTATAATTTTAATTTTATAATTTGTATTTCCTTAAAACCTAAGTTGGCAACACGATAAACTTTTCGCCGCATAATTTCTCTTAACGAAAACTAATAATTTTAATTTAATTATTAGAGTGCAATTAACCCAAATTATAAATTTGCTGAAATTGATGGTAATCAGTTCTTCTTCTACGGCCATTTCGCTAAGTGCGTAATTTAGCTCATTACACGCAAAGAAAAAACATGGTTAAGGTAACCATCATGGTTAAGGTAACCATCATGGTTAAGGTAACCATCATGGTTACCTTAACCATGTTTTTAAGAGCAACATATAGTATGATTAAAAAATATAAAATGTCATTAGGAAAATTTTTTTTAGTTGTTTCTTTAAATTTAGTTTGAAACAAAAATTTTGTATACATTTTATTTCTGTACACACATATCGCACTTGATCAACAAGAGGATATTAACTCAAAATTTTTAAATTTTCATTTTTTGTAAGAAATCAATCAACAACATCAATATCCAGCTACTATAAAAATTTCAACGTATTCTGATTACTCATTCATCTCGAAACCCACATATGAGACCATTTCCGTGATAGTGTCCTGAGTACCTTTATATCAGCAAAAAGCTATTATTTCTATTGGGCAATAATTGAAAAAAAATTTTAAGAAAAACAGTGTAAATATATTATTAAATGGAATTTGCTTACTATAATATGTTCGAATTTTTAAATTATTTAAGTGCGATATGTGTGTACATAAATAAAATTTTGAAATAAAACACAAGCTTCTTAAGAACTGGAACGTTCCTTATTTTTCATATACAAGGCAAACAATGAAAGCACCAGAAATATCACCGAAGGCATGAACTTTACAACCAAATCCAGGGACTAACACTTCACCTTTATTTTCAAGGCTTGCAAAGCCTCAATATTTTTTCGTTTTTAAGCAATTGCAGTGTCACGCACTTACGGCTAGCAGAATTAGGTTGTTTGGTTTCAAACAAAACTTTTCCAAGTACAATTCTCTTGTTATGGGAGGCACCATCAAAAAGATTAGGTTTACGTCTTCTTGTTCTTGTAGTCTATGTCAGCGCAACGTTGATCACGACGATGGTTTTTATGTTTTCTAGAAGAATTAATAACAAAACGATTTCAGTTTTGCTAATTTATGTATCAATTAAATCGTCATGTTGATATATAAATTTGCAAAATATAATACTTACTTTATATTGTAAATATAAATTAAATATGAATGTATGCACGCAAAAAAAGAACATGGTTGAGGTAACAATAATCTAAGAGCAACATGTTATAGTTGAATTAAATGGTTATATTCCAACCATATTAATTTAAACCATAATAATAATAATATTGTCATTGGAACATATTATTGTCTTACATATAATAACATTGTAAAATACAACCATAATTATGTTTATAATATAAACATATTATAAAATAATGTGAAACATTTAATGGTTATATGTAACAACGTATGAATATATTTATTAACAGCAAACAACAAATACACGAATTTATTCGGGGGATTTGATTTTTCTTTTGCCGTAGCGGGAAATACAGATAAATCTGCGCCGGTGTCAATAAGGTACCTGGACTTCAACTCAGCATCTTGAATGAACAGGCGACTTAATTCTTGGCCGTCTTCACCCGTCACCGTAGGTGAAGTGCCTAATTGTTTTCCGGTGACTTGAATGCACATGGCAAACGACATTTGGTTGCTTGAGAACCAAATTTCTTATGATACCAACAAAATATTTTAGCAGATGACGAACGAGTTCTACTGGCTGAAAAATTTCTATTAGTGCTTCTACCTCGTCGATGACCTTTTGTTGATAGAGCGGTTATTTTTGATATGACTTCAGCAATTTTGTCTTCGATAGCAGCGATTCGTTGCTCACTGCTCGTAGAAACAGCAGTGATCATAGATTCGTCAGAATGGTCATGTATCTTATCAGCTATAAGAGATAGTTTGTCCACTGTTACATCACTTACAGATAATATGGCTTTCGTTGTATTTGGGAGGCGCTGAATCCATAAAGTTTTAAGTACATCCTCAGAAACTTTTCCGCAAGCCAATGCACGCATTTCTCTTAAAAGAGCGGATGGCTTTTTATCAGCAATAGTAACGTTTTCTAGAAGCCGACGTAGTCTTTTCTCTTCGGATTCCACAAACTCATTTAACAATGCCAACTTTAAAGTTTCATACTTGTTCTCTGCCGGAGGATCTTCAACAATATGACTAACATAGTTCAGGATGCTGCTTTCAATTGATCCAACGAGAGTATGATACTTTGTTATATCTGATGTTATAGCAGAAGTAACGAATTGGGATTCCAATTGGCGAAACCATAATCTTGGATTTTGACGCCAAAATGGAGGAACGCGTACAGTTACTCGCGATATTTCAGATGAAATTAACGAAGTAGCTGAACCAAATTCTTCTGAAGTTGACATCATGAGTTTTATAATTTATAATTGTCGCGGGTCACCAATGTTGTAGTATTTATTACAAAATTAAAACTAAAACTAATTTATTTTACAAGCTATGACATATAATGAAAATACAAAAAAATGAATGTTTGATTATTTTAAAAACTTATTTCTTAAGTAGAAATGTGTACAGTGGAAATCCGTCGTATCGCCACATTTCCATTTAGACTTACATACATACATACATATTTTGATACTTTCTGCTTACCTTTTTATATGTTTGATATTATTAATTTAAGACCCATTATTATAACTTGCCTTTAGCTAAAGTTAGGATTTTGTTGGAGCGATAAGTAGTTGTTCGTTATAATATTGAGGATATTGCTCATAGCTATAACTTTTCCTTATAGTACATGATAGTTAAAAGTGGTTTTTAGCTTACTTTTAATAACAATTTATCGCTCCAAAAAAATCCTAACTTTAGCTAAAGGCAAGTTATAATAATGGGCCTAACACTATCATTTATAATAAAAAAAAATTTATTTGTTGACAACAAATGTGTATTTAATATTTTTACGGTTTTAGATGAACCGATAGCTAACACACATATTTCTGAACTGAAAGAAGGGCAAAACCAAAATACAGTGAGCGAAACAACTATATGTGCATATGATGATTTTACTTGTTGTGCTCTCTATATTTTAAAGAACCATCCAACAATAAAATTTTAGTATACAAAACTAATGACAAATTCTTTACACTTTTTTTTTGTTAAATTATTTTTTAAATTTACTTTTCAATAGTACCGTTATCAACATGTGTTCATTGTCATTAATTTTTTGTCAAAGGAAACAACTATATGCGCAAAAATAAAGTTCTAATTTATTTCAATTCAATTTCAATAAAAAACTAATTCTTATTTATAAACTAATACTCAGTGTGGCCTCCTCTATTTATTTGTACACTAGCCATCCGTCGTGGCATTGAATCAACTAGGCGGTGCAGGATAACATCATCCAAACTCTCCCATTCTTCTTGAATGGCCGTTTTAAGTGACTTGAGATTTTCAAATTGCCTTCCATTTTTATAAACTTTATTCGACAACATACCCCACAAATTCTCTATCGTATTTAGGTCCGGACTGACAGCAGGCCACTTTAATACGGGGATATTTCTCTCTTCAAAAAATTGCCTTGTGCGTCTTGCATTATGTATGGGTGCATTATCCTGTTGAAATATCCAATTATCGCCATATTTATCACCTGCAAATTCAATGAGCTCAGAATCAAGCAGTTCTACATATTGTTCGGAATTCATTCTGCTCGAAATAAAGCAAATGTTACTCTTCCCGCGATAACCATAACATAAGTGATCCTCCTTGAAAGTTTCTTGCGAAGCGTGTTTGACGTGAATGCCTTAAGTCTTGCCAGCTCATTTGGTAACCATAAGGGCCATCCAAATTAAATTTTTTCTCATATGAAAAAATAACGGATTGCTACTCTTCGTCCCAGAATTTATGTGTTTCTGAAAATTCCATTCTACAAACTTTGTGCTTATCCAACAGCTTCGGTTCGATCAAACGTTTTCGATATTGAAGATGTTCACTGGTGCTTAATATTTGCTGAACTCTTCTCTTGGTGACATTTAGACCCAGTTGGTGTTTTATTTATCCTGCACTCATGGATTTTAAAGCAGCTAGGCGTCTAATTTCATGTTTGCACCTATCGTTGACAATTGGCTTGCGACCTTTACGTTTCGTACAACCATAATTGTTTGGATTTTTCAAATAATTTGATATAGTATTTCTATGACTTTTGATCCTTACTGATATTGCTTTGATGCTAGAGCCAGTTTCAGACAGAATTTTAATTTCATTCTGTTCGAGTTCAGTCAATGAACGCCCTCGAGGCATATTTACCTGTATATAAAGACAAAATTTTAAAAATTTATGTTTGTGAACAAAAAATATTTTAATTTACCTTCAATTATTACTTTCACTATATTATTGCTAAATAACTTTTTCAACCGTACAGTTGCACGTTCAACTATTAATGCACATATAATTGTTTTCTTTGACAAAAAATTAACGACAATGAACACATGTTGATAACGGTACTATTGAAAAGTAAATTACAAAAATAATTTAACAAAAACAAGTGTAAAGAATCTGTTATCAATTTTGTATACTAGAATTTTATTGTTAGATGAGTCACTAAAATGTAGAGAGGAAGACATGTAAAACCATCATATGTTTCGCTCACTGTATATATTTTTAAAACGAAACATTATTTGTTTATTTTTAGTCATACTTAACACACTATGTTTAATAATAATATTTTATGGTTATAAATATAATTTTATTTTTAAATATAAAAAAAATTTGGTTGTGGTTTGAATTTTAATATGTTTCAAATCAATCATGTTGCTTTTTTAGTGTGTATAACCATTGAATGATTAACTATTAAGAAAAACTTTTTTATCGTAACCAAAGTATAGGTTAAAATGACTATAATTTGTTCACA
Organism: Phasia obesa; assembly: GCA_949628195.1. Taxonomy (NCBI): domain Eukaryota; kingdom Metazoa; phylum Arthropoda; class Insecta; order Diptera; family Tachinidae; genus Phasia; species Phasia obesa. Next base: position 25,674,512 of record OX451215.1, on the reverse strand, counting down.
GCAAACATGTATTGTGACAGAGAACATAGTGTGGTTGCCGTGACCATACAATAACCATGCTTTTTCTTTGCGTGTACATACATACATATATTCATACATACGGGAACATGCAAACAAGTGCTAAAGGAATTACAGTGAAATCTCCCGTAGAGGGACATCGACCGTCACAGCAGATTTGACCGTTGACGGGAGGTGTCCGCTCAGGGGATAGGTTATGAAAAAAGGTCAGGACTTTGTGCCATTAAATATGCAATTATGACTAATAAATAGACAAATACCAACACAACTTAAGTATGTATTTTTATTTACTTTTTTAGTTCATTCATTCATTCAGACGCGTAATCTGTGTTAGTGCTTCATCGAATGATTTAACTTGAATGATTTTGTGCTCTACAAGTTCCTCTTCTGAATCACTTGATATTACCACTGGAGTTTTCGCATCTTCGAAATTTATTTCAATGTCATCATATTCAGTACATATGTATATGCAATTCGATCGATGTTTAATAACACTTCAAAACTAGTCTCGTTATTTTCTAAAAATTATGTGTATGTGAAGTTTGTAAATGCTCTACAGGTCATACCGTATGAAATATTAAAACGAAATTTAGTAAGTGTATATTTGATATATGGAGATGAAGAGTTGTGTAAATTTGGGCATAATTGGGAAGGGGTAAGGGGAAGTTTACTTAACACCTCAAACCGAAAATAATTAATTTTTCGATTCAAATATACCTATTGTAACTCTATTCTTTATGTAATATAACCATAAAAATATCTGTTTCCATTGGTAAAGTTGAATGTAGGCCGCTCCAGATTTTTTTTGTGCTAACGATTTTGTCCGTCTACTGGAGGTATTTTATAAAAAAAATGTCCGTTACAAAATTGTCCGTTTAAAAGAGGTGATCGCCTGCGGGGGGTGTCCGTTAGGAGAGTTTTCACTGTAATTAGTTTGTATGTGACAATTATACGCATTTTATTTTAAGTAGGTGTTAAAAAAATTTTGCAAATTAATTTATGCATCAACAAATTAAACAAATAATTGGTTAAACCCAATTCTAAGCAAATACTAATATGCTAAGACACACACACATCCATGTAACGATGCACATAAGAAATATGTATATGTGTTTTCAATATACAGAGCAGGTGTCGATGAAAGAGAGTCTCTTAACCACAGACCCACATTAGTAAATTAATATTCGTGGTTAAGATTAAATCATTGGCAGCCATAAAAAGGAAACGATATAAATGTTTAGTTGTTGGCACTTTGGTGTTATTTCCAAACGTTAAGACATCAAAGTCGTTCATTGAAAGCAAAAGTGTTTAGCCATGTGAGTTGTTGGTGATTGATGTTAGTTAAAACTCCTTTCTCTCGATATAAGAATAACTTTTTTCTTTCATTGTTATCAAAAAATTAAATTCTTTGTAAATTTTTGGCAAAACATACGAATGAAGCGAAAACTCTTTTTGTGGCTTGATTATATCCAGACAACTCTTAGCATGAATTGGTTTAATTTTAATTTTTGTTCGTCCAAAATATAACTGCGTTGCCACCAAATATAATTCTTTAAGAAAAAGCTGAATAGAGTTGCCACATCATATAGTATTTGCTTAGCATGTAAATGAGCTTTTGTGTTGGTTACTTGAAATTAAATGAAAAATAATAAGTTTTAACATGTTTTAATAAACAAAATGTTATTAAACACGAATTAATTTATAATCAGTTGTTTCTTTGTTGCCACGTTTTAAAAAGTAATATAGCAGCGGTGTTTGTGCGGAGAAATTTTTCGAAATGAGTGAACTGTGTTGCAGAAAACTCTGAAGCTAGATTCACTAATTTTGGTTGAACAAAATTTTTGTGAGAACAAATATTTTTTTTTCTGAGAGTTTTCTACAGCACGATTCACCCATTTCGAAAAATTTTCCCGGACAAACAAAGCTGCCATATGAGTACATAAGTAAACAAGACATATTAATTTTACAACGTGGCAACAAAGCAGCAAGTGATTAAAAATTAAATCTTGGTGTGAAATTGCATATTTTTTATTATTTTAACATTTTGCTTATTAAAACATGTACACCCAATTCTCTTTTTACCCGGTTTTACACGGTTTTGATTTAACACGGTTTAAAAATAAAAAAATTTATTTTTTTTACACGATTTTATTCGATTTAGCGCGATTCAAAATCTTTTGAAATTAGATTTTATTTTTAAAAATTTAAGTTTTGCGAAATATTTTTATATTAAAAATTCCTCTAATTCCCTCATTGTGCATACAAGCATTTCTACTTGTTAGAGCAATTGAAATGTTTTAATATTTTGTGAACTATCAATGCATCTCAGAAGAATGCATCAAGAAGACGACGAAAACTACAATTAAATAAATTAGTCAAGTGCGAGTTAGACTCACACACGTATGGTTACGTACTATGTTCAGTATAATTTAAAAATTCCAGTTGTTTATTTCTTTATGTCTTATGGGACACCCTTAAATTTTAAAATTAAAGAAAAATTCGCGAAAATTGCATCATAATTAGAACACCCTTTAAATTTTAATATGTAATTGATTTTATAGCGGCCATGGTAATACACTTTCTATTAAAATATCAGGAGCCTACCTATTGCGGTAAAAAAATAAGGTAATATTCGTGAAAAACACGTTACTAATGGACACACTTCAATTTTAAGTATTTGTTATAGCGGCCGAAGTGACACATCTACTGTCGGATTTTATATTACGGTTTATAAAATCTTGTCACTGTCGGAACACCCTTTAATTTTATTATTCATTATAGTGGCCATGGCAACTTCCTTTCTATAAATATACTAAAGATCTACTTATTGCGATTAAAAAATAAGTCACTATAAGTGAAAAACATGCACTGTCGGAACACCCTTTAATTTTTAGTAAATGTCATATCGGACGTGGCAACACATCTTCTGTACAAAATTTCAAGAGTCTACCTGTTACGGTTCAAGAAATAAGGCTTTATACATGCAAATCACGTCACTGGCGGAAAACCCTTTAATTTTTGTTATTTGTTATAGTGGACATAGTTATACACCTCCTGTAAAAATTTCAAAATTCCACCTATTCATTCAAAACTTAGGATATATACATGCAAATCACGTCAGTATTGGAACACTCTTTAAAATTTAAGTTCAATTTTGTATACTTGTTTATAAAACAAACATAGTTTTAATTACAGTCTGCAAATTGTAAGTGGTTTCCTCTTACAGCTCAAAAAAAAGACATAAACGTAAATAACACGTCACTTTTGGAACACCCTACGTTTTAGTATTTTTTGCTATTATTTTCAAGAGTCTACCTATTATGGTTCAAAACTTAGGCCTTATACATGCAAATCACTCCACTATCGGAACACCCTTTAATTTTTAGGTTTACTTTTTTTCAGACTTGTTTATATAGCGAACTAATTTTAATTTAGTGCTTGCAGATTTTTAGTGAATTCCTCCTACAGTTCAAGAAATAAACACATATTCCTGAATAACACCTCTCTATCGGAACACCCTATAAGTTTTAGTATTTGCTACTATAGCGGCTACAGTTATACACCTTCTGTGGAAATTTCAAGCGTCTACATACCTATTATGGTTCAAAACTTAGGCCTTATACATGCAAATCACACCACTATCCGAACACCCTCTAATTTTTAGGTTTATTTTTTTAGACTTGTTTATAAAGCGAACTAAGTTTTAATTACTGTTTGTAAGAAATAAATACATATTCGTAAATAACACCTCTCTACCGGAACACCCTATAAGTTTTAATATTTTTTGCTATTGTGGCCGCAGTAATACACTTTTGGTAAAATTTTCAAGAGTCTACCTATTATGGTTCAAAACTTAGGCCTTACACACCACTATCGGAACACCCTTTAATTTTTAGGTTTATTTTTTTAGACTTGTTTATAAAGCGAACTAAGTTTTAATTACTGTTTGTAAGAAATAAACACATATTCGTAAATAACACCTCTCTATCCGAAACACCCTATAAGTTTTAATATTTTTTGCTATAGCGGCCATAGTTATATACCTTTAGTAAAATTTTCAAGAGTCTACCTATTATGGTTCAAAACTTAGGCCTTATACATGCAAATCACTCAACTATCGGAACACCCTTTAATTTTTAGGTTTATTTTTTTAGACTTGTTTATATAGCGAACTAATTTTAATTTAGTTCTTGCATATTTTTAGTGAATTCCTCCTACAGTTCAAGAAATAAGCACATATTCGTGAATAACACCTCTCTATCGGAACACCCTATAAGTTTTAGTATTTGCTAGTATATCGGTCACAGTTATATACTTTCTGTGAAAATTTCAAGCGCCTACCTATTACGGTTCAAAACTTAGGCCTTATACATGCAAATCAGACTACTATCGGAACACCCTTTAATTTTTATGTTTATGTTTTTATACTTGTTTATATAGCGAACTAAGTTTTAATTACTGCTTACATATTCTTAGTGTATGCCTCCTAAAGCTCAAGAAATAAACACATATTTGTGAATAACACCTCTCTATCGGAACACCCTATAAATTTTATTATATGTTGCTATGCGGGCAAAATTATACACCTTCTGTAAAAATTTCAAGATTCTACATATTATGATTCAAAACTTAGGTCTTATTTAGTTCTATTTTTTTATACATGTTTATATAGTGAACTAAGTTTTAATAACTGTTTGTAAATTTAAAGTGTATCCATCCTACAGTTCAAGAAATAAACACATTTTCGTAAATAACACATCTCTATTGGAACACCCTATAAGTTTTAGTATTTGTTGCTATAGCGGCAACAACTATACATCATCTGTAAAAATTTCAAGAGTCTACCTATTACGGTTCCAGAGATAAAAGGCGCTGACAGACGGACAGACGGACGGACATTGTAGCGAAAACAATAGGGTTTCGTTTTTACATTTTGTGTACGGAACCCTAAAAACTACAACGTGAAGCAATTTGTTTAGAAAACATGATTGAAATTTTAGATCGCCTTCGAAATTGAGAAGGCTCAACATTTCTTGGCAAAATATTCGGTTTAAACGAAATCACAGTTAGAACTATAAAAAAATTAAAATTCAATTCAATGATTCAATGATTTCTGGAACAAAACTATCTGTTGAGTCTTCATCATACACTAAAGATGCAAATAAACGCTGCAAATACACATTACCTATATGATTAATAAAATAAATATGATTTCTTATATTTAAAAAAATTCTCGTTTTTCACTAATTTTAATAGGTTTTAGAGATAAGGAACCAATCACCTATTTTTGTATATGATCGATGTCTTTTTTACACTGTTTTTTTACACAGATTTTTCTGGAAGCAATCTACCGTGTAAAAACAGAATTAGGTGTATTATTAAAGAAAATTGCTTGTAGTTGTTGGAAAAAATCTCTCACTCTCTGAAAAAAAAAAATGTGAAACTGCGTATAAAAAAATTTTTTGTCCGAACAAAAATTTTGTCCAGACAAAATGTTCGAATTCAGCTTAGGTAAAAAATTTTTTTTCTGAACAAAAATTTTGTCCAGCTTAAATCAAAATTACTTTTATTGTTTTCTACCGAAATCCGCACCATATAAGACAAGTATGTTGCTGTTGCATTCATATCGCAGTGTGTTTTACATTCAAGTGGCGTTCACCTAATTATATTCAATATCACGAACTTCGACGTTAGATCCAAATTCTAATACCCCAAATGCAGAAGTACATATGTCCATATGTAGGCCTGTCTTTAACTTGAGCGAAAAAAATTGGTTGTTATTTACTATTAGTCTCCCGTTGCACACCAAAAAATTTGGAAAATAAACATTTTGTGCATTAAACAACCATCAAATTAATTAAATTAATGTAAAGTTTTTCAACATACTTTATTTTGTGGACATGAACATAAAAATTAAACGAAATGCTTTAATGGAACTAAACTGAAATGAGGTTTTTAATTTTATTCAACTTTTTATTTTTAAAGAAAAAAAAGAAGAAGAAAAGGAATAAACAATAAAAATTAAGTAGCACTCCTGATTACACATCCATATATAAAAACATTCAAACTGAACCACAAACACAATTAACACGCACAGTGTCAACAAAATAGAATTATGCAAATTTACTGAAAGAAAAGAAAAAAAATCTCTTTTATGATTTTGATATTTATTTAAATTTTTTTTTTCCTGTACTATACTCATAAGCAATTTTGAAATGTAAACAAACATTATAATAACAATCATTATCATTATCATGATAATCATATTTTTTTGTTTTATTAAAATTGTTTGCATGTGAGACTTTTGTTTGCTACCATAACACATTATTAAGTGTGTTTGTTTAAGTCTACTTAAGTACATATAAAGAGCAAAAATAACTATAAGAGCAATGAAAAGGAGAAAAAATATATTTTGTGTTTTTAAAGGATTTTTTTTTTCTTCATTAAATGTCTTGCTATTGGATTAAATTGAAATAAATTAGTTTAGGTGTGGATCGAGTTTGTTTTAACATTTTTTTATCACAAAAGAAATCCTTATTGAAGTATGAGAGCAAAGAGAGAGAGAGAGAGAGAGTCACTTTTATTAGATTCTATTTAAATAAAAAGTGTTATTGCTACAATCTTCATGAGCACTTTCTTTATCAATATCTCTGTATTTGTCAATAATCTTATTCACAAAGGAGATTTATTTTAAATGTAAAGCTAACTTTTCGAGGCACTAACAGACAGACCATCATGACCTTTAAGTAGTTGGTTGAAGTTTTAAGTAACTTTACCATTTTAAATTTTCAGTTATATCCCGATTACTTAAATTATCTTTGCCGTCCATTTTTCAAATATTGCTGCATTCCCTTTAGCTGGTCACTCTAGAGTTGTACATTAGACTGGAACTTTGGCATAGGGCAAAAAATAATTTATTACCCATTTTTATTTATTTTTTACCCATGTTAATAGTGATTGAAATTTGTCTTTTTATGTGAGAAGTTATTCTGCAAAGTTTGATTGTGATAGAACCGAATCTTGACGAGCCTTAAACATAATTAATAATCACGTCTCTTCTATGCAATGCTAACAGAGTTTTCACCATATATTTATTTAACATTTAGGATTACAGCCCATATTTCACCTCCGTCTAAAAAGAATGATGCTGTTTTTTATCTCCATAGAAGCCTGCGCTTGCTAGGTGTTGATTCGTCATTTAGCCACACTTCTACTTCTGTCTAATGTAGCTACTTCTGTCAGAATGTAGCGCTTAGTTAGAAGTAAGAGTTCTGTCTTCTCGTCGCTAACTACAATCCATTCATGTATAATCATGCCCTGTACCTGATTATCCTCTGTCGGCTTTTATCTGGTGTTTCTTGCTATTTGTTGGCTTCGCGACAGGCAATATATCGTCGTAGGTGTCAATATCAGCAAAGTAATGAAAATAATAATAATAATAACTGGTAGTTGTCTTAATCACTGAGTTTGACATACATAATTATTAGCATTTTTACTACAATTCTAGTTAATAGCTATACCCTACCATATTCTAAGGCAAATTGGGTCTTACTTACTATTGCATGACCTTAGCTGCAACCATTCAGTATAGGTCTTTTTAATGCTGCTTCATCTCGTTTTACAGCGGATTCTCTGCATTCGTGTTTAGACTTAGTTAGAGTAAGAGTTAGTTAGTTAGTTAGAGTGTCGTCACCACTGTTGCCAACTTTTTCTTACAATTTCCCACCAAATTTGTACTGAAAAACGCTGGAAACCGCAAAATTTTTTGTTTAGCGGTAATTGAATTGAAAAAATAGCTAAAAATATAAAAACTACATTTAAATTCCAGTATATTTAAATTTATTTAAATTTTAAAGCGATTTTTGTTAAGTAGGTTATGGCATTTAATTATGGATATTATGCGATTGTATAATGACTAAAATTGAATAAAAATTAATGAAAATTATTCAGGTAATCGACGGTTTGTCGCATTCTGGGCAAACTTGAAAGTAATTTGTATCAGATATAGGAACAATTTATTCGTTTCTGATAATTAAACCTTTCTCAAACAACAACTTGTAAAATTATTAGAAAAAATAGATAATTTTTAATACAGTTCTATTTTCAACTTTTATTAATAAAGCTCATTCTAAATGTAAGCAAATAGAGCTTGGGATGTCGAAAATCCTCACAGAGTTCTTAAGAACCTATTGTCCTTAGGCTTTTTTGTTACAATACAGTAGCAATTAAATTCAAAAGTTTGCTGAAGTGACACAAATGAAACCCGCAAACTAAAAGACAAGAACATTTACTTGACCGCCAGAGCACATCCAGAAGTTGTTGTTTTGTTTACATGTCATGCTGGTGGAGTAATTCGTCTCATATATTTAAAAAAAAAAGATTATTTTTGTGCTGTTACTTACGGTATACGATACAATTTGTAAATGTTTAGTCACCGTAGCAGTCGATTTATTGTGAATAAAATTTTAACCCAGAGTTAGTTATTAAGCACTTATATCTTGTTTTAAATTAAAAAAACGGTACTAAACGTGCTATTGCTGAGACGATCGAGAAAGTCACGGAAATAATTTTTAACCGTCACTCTGTATAAAAAATTTTTCCTCCCAGCAAGTTTACTTTATTCAAATGTATTAGATATTTGACAAAAATTGTATCCTTAAAGCCATTTTAAAAATCGCTAGATTTCCCGCTAACAGCTAAGAGACCATTTTCCCCACGATTGGCATTGCAAAAACGCTAGATTTAGCTGCAAAATCTCCAAATTGGCACCTTCACCTTTTTTCAGCAGTCGGCTTTTTCTCACGTGATCTCTTTGCTTTCCTAACTCTAGCTAGAGAGTTTGTTATATGAGTTGACGTCTAGGCATCTTATTTGACAAATTCATTAGTTTCAATAATATTAAAAAAATTTTTATTCACAGTTTGAATACTAGTAACCAAGATCTTCTTGCTTATTTACCCTTTGGTTTATGTAAAGGCCCCCACGGATATCTCTGAGTGCCTGTGAACACACACATAGGCTCAACAAGACTCTCACAAAGAGAACAAAATATATAATACTTTTAAGTCAGTAGCATGCCAGCTTTGAAGAAAGTATGTTTGTGTCGCTTTGTTTTATGAAAATGGCACATTGCAAATGGTACATTTTTTTGTCTTTTTGTTTGTGTTCGCATCACGTAAAAACTATTAAATGGACCTTAAACAAAATTTTGTGAGAAGGTGCCCTAGTATCCTGATTAAAATTTATGAATTTATGAATTTATTAAACTTATTTTCAATTGAAATTGGAGAAAAAGCAGTGGAGGTAAGCAGTTATTGTAGTAAGGATAAGACCCTTTATTTAGTAAATACATAAACCACAGCTGAACCACTAATCGATATGCTTAAACTATAACTTTATATAAAGTAAATACATAAACCATAACTGAACCACTAATCAAAATGCTTAAACTATAACTTTATATAAAGTAAATACATAAACCATAACTTATTTACTAAAAACGTAACTATTTGGGTATTTGGTGTGGATTGCTTTCAAAGCAAAATCAAAGAAAATATTACAAGGATGCTGGGGAAATAGCGGGCATAATAAAACTTCACCAGGACTATTTCTGTATATGAAATATTTTTTGAAAATTTTGTTGCTGGGGCAGTTAGTAATCGAAGTTGAATACAAAACAGCAACTTTTAGAATTTTGTCTATCTCTAGGATAACTATCTGTGCATCTGTCTCTGTTCGCAACAATTGAGAAGGTACCTTGGAGAAAATAGAGAAATGAAAGTAACCAATTTTACCGAGTTGAAGGTACTGCATTTTATTTATGTCTAATTTTATTTACACACTATTTACAGAATCCTGCAATATTTTTAGAATTTTATATAAATTTTAGAATTTTAACCAGGGTTGGGTACCCTAATATAATGAAAATTCATAAGCCATAATTAGGTGAGGATTACTTTCAAAGCAAAATCGAACAAAATATTGTCAGCACGCCCACGACAGCTCGTAGTTGAATATTTTAAAGTTGAGGAGAAAAACGTTTGGTCGATTGTTTGCGTCGCCTTAAACGATAACGTTTTTCGGTACTTAAAATGTAAGTGCTTGTTAACTTTGTTTGTCTTGTGGCCTACGATGTTTTCTTGCCGTCATATGTTGATGTTTTTAAAATATTCTGTGTTACGAAATCTGTTGGCCTTTAATTAACATTTTATTTAAAGTAATTAACAGGGTTTTTAACGCTGTTTTTAAAAATAAGAACAAAAAGCACATTAAGCACTGCAATATTTGTCTTTAAAATGTGTGTATCGCTATCAAAGTACATACATGTTGTTTTTTACCATAAATACATTTTTTGTGCTCTTATACGCAACACATACATATACACATACATATGGATGCATATAGATATACATATTTATTTGTGGTTTAAAATGGAACATTTTACTATAAATTTAATTACTCATTCAAAGCAAATTTTAATTATATTAATGAATATTTTACTGACATTAAAGGTTTAATTATAAATTTATTTCTACGGAAAATTAATAAGTGTCAAAAGAACGATTTTTTTTTTTTTTGTAATAAAAATGGTTACAAAAGTTTTATGGGCAGTAGCAAAAATCAGACATTAAAAGTAATTAAGTTTAATAAAAACACCAATAAAAAAATAACCAATTAAATGTAATAAACATTTTTTCAAAGTATCAAAGTAAAATGTAACATATCCATATATACATCCAATAACACAGTAAATTTTTTCCTGTCTGTCTGTGTTCGCATCATATAAAAACTACTGGTTGGATTTTAATGAAATTTTGTGAGGAAGTAGCTTCGTAACTCCGATCAAATACAGGCTACTTTTTTTTCACTAGCAAAAATATCTTGTTTTCAAAAGAAAGTGGATAAAAAGCAGTAAAAAACGCAATATCCGGGTTTAAAGGTACTCCAAACTTGACAGCACCTTTTATACTTAAAAGCGTTATATTTACAGAATTCTACAATAATATTAGAACTTTACATTAATTTTAGAATTTTATCCAGGGATGCGTACCTCTATGTAAAAAAATACATAAACCATAACTGAAGCACTTAAGAGTAAGAGTCATAAAATTAGGTGTGAATTAATTTCAAAACAAAATCGAGCTTTGGTTAAAAACGTAACCCTACTGTTACCATGTCTGTCCGCCTGAACGACTGTCAGCGCCTTCTATCTCTGGAACCGTAAAAAGTGGACTCTTGAAATGTTCAGACAGGTATTACGGGAGCCGCTATACCAACAAATAATAACTGAATTAGTTTGACTCTTGATATATTTATAGAAAATGTATTACCATGGTCGCTATAACAAATACAAATTAAAGGGTGTACCGACAGCGATATGATTTGCAGGATACAGCATTATTTTTTGAACCGATGTGGTGGACTCTTGGAATTTTTACAGAAGATGTGTTGCCATGGGCCCTACAAGAACTACTAAGAATTAAAGGGTGTTCCCCACAGTGACATGTTTTTATTTTTTTAACTGTAATATTTAGACCCTTGATATTTTCATAAAAAGTGTAGGGTAATTTAAGGGGTATTGCGATAGTGACTTGATTTTCGTAAATATGACTTTATTTTTTTAAACGTAAATTAATACGAACTATGTAAAATTATGTGCGCTATAGGAAAAAATAAAAAAGGTAAAGGGTTTTGCGAAAGAAACATAGATTAATGTTTTTATCGGGTGGTTAAATTTTAAGTCCCGATCCTGAATGTGAACGACACCTAAGCGTCAAGCTTTTCTGCATTTAATTTGACATTTCTCAATTTCAGACTAACTCCTTTTCAACCATGGAAAGATACACAATCCAGCAACGCGTTTAAGTTATTCAGGCTTATTATGAAAATGGGCCTTCAGATCATAATGCATATCGTGCACTTCATGATTTTTTCGGCCAATTTAATCATCCAAATGTGCGTACAATCGGAAAAATCGTGCAAAAATTTGAGCAAACCGGGTCTGTAGGAGATGTGAAAACACCGGTGCATGCTCGTGTAGCTCGTACTCCAGAAAATATTGCTGCTGTTTGCGATAGCGTTGAGCCATCCACCTCAACTCGTTGTCGTACCCAACAATTGCACCTCTTACGCTTGTCGTTGATGAACTTACGAATAAAGACTTGCATTTGCACGCTTACAAGGTGAAATTGACTCAAGAAATAAAAAGGATCTTGATCATTCCAAACGTCGTCAATGGTCAGAACGGTTGCAAGAAATGGCAACGTTGGATGATCAATTTTTAAAGAAAATCATCTTCAGTGATGAGGCACATTTTTACCTCAATGGATTCGTCAATAAGCGAAATTGCCGCATTTGGGCGAATGATAATCCAAGAGTGACTGTTTGGTGCGGTTTATGGGCTGGCGGCATCATCGGACCTATTTTTTTCCAAAATCAGGCAGTTACAAAAATCAAATTCTCGTCGGGTGCGAACTGCTGGTTAATTTTTAATTTCGGCCAAAACTTCTTTTTAACAAATACAACACTCACTTTGGAAATGAGTTTGCAATATTTTTGATCATTATTCAAACCTAAAGCGAATAATTTTGGTCTTCGGAAAGGTATAATACCAAGTGATAGTAACTTTTTCACTTTATATGGAAGGTACCACGCCCATTGTGTAAGTTCGGCCTAAGTTTTTCTAGACTATGTATATTAAAATGAGGGGTTACTGGTGCAAAATTGCAAGAATATAAGTTTTATAATTATTTTCTAGGTACACGATTATAATTTATCACTTCAGTCTAGCTCACTTTAAAAACTTACCCACCGCGTAGGTAGTATGTAATATACTTTGAAAATTTCAGAAATAGCTTTCCGACAGACAGACAGACAGACAGACAGACAAACAAATATATTTTCTGCTTTCACAGATAAAATTATTTTCACCAATTTAAGGTTTTAATTGGTTTCAGATTAAAATTTAATTAAATAATTAATTGATTCAATTAACAATTAATTGATTCAATTAATTATTTAATTAGGATTTTTTTTGTTCCGCTTTAAAAAAATGTATACTTGAATCAGCTAAAAAATTGATTGAACTTTAAGTTAAAACTGATTAAAACCTTTAATTGGTGAAAAATTTTTTTTCTGTGAAAGCAGAAAATGTGTTTGTCAATCTGAAAGTTATAACAGCCTACATCAATCGACCGCTCTTTCTGAAATTTTATACACAGAAAGAAATATTTGCACCAATTATAAGCTATAAGCCAATTAAAAGCTTTAAGCTTTAGTTTCATATACGAGTTTGATTTAATTTTTTATTAATGCAATTTAATTAATTGAAATATTATTTTATTTATTCTTAATTAAATAAAAAAATAAATATATTTTTTGTAAGCTGATTTCATTGATCTTTAATAACGTTTACAATGTTTATATATCTCAGTAATAAAAGTTTGACTCTTATGTTAAGCAAATAGTTATCAGATTCAGAAAACCAGAAGCAGTTTGCACTATTGCACTTGGGCTAAAAAGGCCTAATTTTTGCTAAAGATTTTAAACCTTAAAATAAGTTAAGATGTATGTAAGTATTTATGTATGTATGTATGTATGTATGTATGTATGTATGTATGTATGTATGTATGTATGTATGTATGTATGTATGTATGTATGTATTTTTGTTTAAACTATTTTACATTTCAAGATGTGAATTCAAAATTCCCATTTTATAACGAATTCTAGTCTTAACGATAAGAAAAATCCTAAAATGAAAAACAATTCTTAGTTTTTTTTTTTTAATTTTACCATGAACTTAAATAGCAAATAAGAAAAATAAAAAAAACTTATTTTTCCAATTTATTTTATATTCTTTGTCTATTTTTCATTTCTCTTTTTAGATGTTACAAATTTGGAATATGAAAAAATTATAGCAGAGGCTGGCAAAAATGTAACCATAGCCTGTCCCGGTGTCACCGAATACTCTCTGGTGGACACTTTGGTATGGAAAACAGCCACTACAACAATAGCTCAATTTGCCAATCGTATACCCTTGTTACATAGTCCTAGAGTAAGTATTCAATTTTAAATAGAAATAAGAGCTTTTATCTCAAACATTTATAATAATACAAGAAATAAAATAATCTATGTATTTGTTCATCCTCTTTGCAAGTGTGTGGGTAGTAGTGGTATTTTTTATTTCCAAATCCCTACAACGCATAAAATTATTATTGGTTTCAGTTTTTAAGTCTCTAAGAGACAAATTATTGGAATTTATTTCATTTCAATTTTATCTTTTCTGTTTTTAGGTTTACACTCATATATGGTTCATTTACTGCTAAAATGCTCGTAGTGTTTTAGTTCATTTACTTAGTATAAGGACAAGAAGTTCTTTACTTTATTGTTGGTAAAATCTTATGGGAGTGGTTTTTTATATTGTGTGTTGTTACAGATAATTAAAAAAAAAAAGAAAATTTTTATTTTTTTGCAAGACAAGCAATTTTTAATGGTTTAATCTAAAGAGCCAGATATGGTCAAGGATGGTTATTAAATTGGAAAAATGTTGATGTTAAGGGAGTTTTCATAAGAGCTTTCGATCATTAATTCGAAACAAAACAACAAACAATTATTGAATTAATTTAAATAATTTATTTTTTTCCAAAGCAAGGTAAACTTATCTTGCTAGGTAGTGGCGTCTCTACAACAGCATGACATATTATTGTTGCTTTGTAGTTCGAAATGTCAAAAAAAAAAAAACATAGAAGAAAGTTGAGAAGGCGTGTATGTATTTTATTGATTTCTTACTTCTATAAAATTTCTAAACACATACAAATTTTGACATGTCGAACTACTAGATCAGTTGGGCAGACGACTCTAACTGGTAAGATAAATATATAAATAAATAAAAGAAATTTCATGGCGTTCATGTTTTTAAAAACTGAAATCTAATAAATGACGACTACAATAAGCGCTTATTCCCTCCCAGCCAGCCATTATCTGAATCAAACAATTCTGACAAATATCTCACTTTATGTTCAGATCTTTTGTACAGATTTCTGTCAGGCATAGCATGTCTATGAAATTTAATTTACGACATGCCTGATAGAAATCTATCAGATGATTTCGTATAAATATGCCGGAATGATTTTATTTGTTATAAATATCGACATGTCCGATAGATATCTGAGTAATTTCATACAGATATAAATTAATTGTTTTAATTTTTTTTTATTGTTTTTTAATGAAAATATCTTATCATATGTTATAAAAAGAAACTGTTTGCACTTTAAAAGACTGTGAGAAATATCTGCTGTTAAAGGCAAAAAGTTTTTTTTTTATTTTCCTTGAAACCTGCTTTCCACGTTAGAAAATAATCCAAAATTTAACAGGGAATTATAGGAACATGCCTCAGCCTGATAAGTTTTATATTTTATATATATTTGACCTTTAATTACTTCATATGCATATGCATTTTAGATAAGTTGATCTAATAAATAACTACGACCTCTAATAAGGGGTGAACAAAACACCGAAAATTTAAATTTAATGTTTATTATTTGAAAGAACATTCTTTGGCATTTATTTTTTGAAGATTATGTCTATCAAATGTTGGCCGTTGCCACGTCGTAGATGGTCCATGAGTTGAATCCAATTTTCGATGACTCGTTCGAGCATTTCGATTGGTAACTGGCGAATTACACGCGTGATGTTTTCCTCCAAGGCCTGAATCGAAGCGGGTTTGTCCGCATAAACTTTAGACTTTACATAAGCCCACAGAAAAAAGTCTAACGGTGTGACATCACACGATCTTGGACGCCAATCGACCGGCTCAAAATCAAAAGTGGCGCCGTCTAGCTGAAACAAAATGTCGCCGAGATCACAAGCTTTTATTTCAGGCATCAAATAGTCGGTTATCAAAGCGCGATAACGGTCGCCATTGAGGGTTACATTCGCCCCGGCATCATTTTTAAAGAAATATGGACCGATGATTCCACCGGTCCACAAACCAAACCAAACTGTTGTTTTTTCTGAATGAAGTGGCAGTTCTTGAATATCTTCAGGTTGCTCTTCGTCCCAAATGCGCCAATTTTGTTTCTTTACTTACCCATTGAGCCAGAAATCGGCCTGATTGCTAAACAAAATTTTACTCGAATAAGCCCATAGAGCGAAGCGATTCAGGCGTAAGTCTTTCCATTATAAAATGCCAAACAATGCTAAACAAAAATAACATGACAGCATGACACGACTCACACGTGATCTGTCAAAAAAAAAAAAAGGCTATTGATAAAAGTACCTCGAAATGGACCACCCATTATATAAAGGGAATATTCAAAAAGTAGAATTTCAACATACATTCTTTCAGATACCTTTCTGATACGAATATCGGTTGATATAACAGAATTGTTCAGGTATTCTTGTTAAGAATTCTGTTAGATTTCTATAAGAAGTATCGGCAAGAAACTTTTGGGTCAGAACTGTGACAGAAATCGTATACGTTTCTAATTTTTTTGTAGATACTACTCTCAGATATTTAATGGATGTCGCACAGTATATATGTATATGTATATATATATATATATATATATATATATATATATATATATATATATATATGGACTAGGGGTCATGAATTATTTTCAACAATAGTTAGGAGTATATATAGCTTTATTACGGCGGTATTCTCTTTCCGATCCCAGCTTTCGGATTTTAGAACATATAGGCTTAAATTTAAATTTCGTTCCAAAATAGGCAAAATTTAAGGATCCATCTTCTAGAAGGTTAATATTTCGAAAATACTGGACCAGGGTATTGAAAAATCAAATATTTAAATTTTTAAATGCTAATAACTCTCGCTCATTTTAAAACATATTTTCGAAGAGCTTGTATAATTTTTAAAACAAATAAAAAAAATGAAGAAATGTTAAGCTCTAAAAGAATAAATAGTCCCGAGGTACCTAATTTTAAGACCATATAGCGCCACCCCTGGCAGTGGATGAATCCCACCGTCAAAACATAAGCTAAAATACTTCTCTGCTATGCTCATGCCAAATTTTGGATCAATCGGCCCTGCCCTTTACAAAAGGCTGAGTTATTTCCAAAATATTTTAATTCTCTCCCACTTTGCACTGTATATGTAACTAGTCATAAGTTTAAAATTTGTACATTTCTAATTTTTAGTTTACTTTACTCGAAGAATAATGTACAAAATTCTTGGCTTTTTGTGAATTTAACATTTTATATCACACAAAATTGTATTTATTTATATACTTAACTAAATTTGCTTACTATTAAGTGCTTTTGTAGGGCAGAAAAAGAAAGAAAAAATGATGCTTCAATTAATGGTATTAGTTTTAAATAAAAAATTAATTAATTTTTAAATTGTTTCAATTACTTACTTATTTCAAAGATATATAATCTTTTCTGAATTAAAAATATAAATAATTTAATTGAAAAACTAATTACATTTGTAGCTGAAACTAATTTCAAACCAATAATTGATGCAAATATGTTTTTCTGTGTGCACAAATATTCTCATGATTTTTTGTTGGGAGTCTTAAATCGTGCACCGTACGTATGAGTGATGTGAAACTATCATTTTGATTGAAATACTTTAAGGCGTTATTAATTTAAATTCGTAACAATCTGTGTGTATGCCTCTTTTAATAACACAATTTGCCCCCAAAGAATACAAATCTAAATTTTAATATTTTTCGGAAACCAAAGCATATCATAAAATGCAACCAAATGAAAGATTGTAATGGAAAAGTTTATGCAAGTGGTATGATAGAAAATAACATTTTGAAATAAAACATAACATTTTGCAATGAAACACTAGAGGCTTTAATATTTATGAATTATATCTCTAATTTTTTCTCTATTTCATGAAAATCAAACAATTTTGCAGAAACAGGCTTACACGAAAATTGATGATTTTCATAGAATAAATATAAATAACCAGGAGTTATACTCGTACATATACCCATAATACCAGTAGCATTTTATAAATGAAAACAAAAAATTGCTTGTCAGAATTTTAGACATTATCTAAAAACGAACGAAAAGGAATCTGTATAATAAATGATATAATTTCTTTTTTTTACAATGAAATTTCTTTATTTATGTTAGAAATATTTTATAAAAGCTATCAAATGCATCAACAGCTTATCTAAACTGCACAAGTGCTGATGATTTATTTAATATGTTTTGTTTTTGTATTTAACAGACATAAACTGCTTAGAAAAATTTATATATGTATGTCCATATGTTTTTATCCTTTCATATATGTATGTATTTATGATATTTTACAAAAATGTTGTTAGAATTTTGCAAAACTGAAATACAACATAAATTGAAGAATCCTTTCTTAAATATGTTCCATTCAACTTGACTTTGACTGTATTAAGTGCTATTCTATGTGAAATATAAATAATTTTGTTAATAAATAAAAGTAAAAACTTTTGAAAAAATAAAATCTTTTATTTTACGTTATAAACGCAACTGGGACGAAGTAATAACTTTCTGTTAAAAATATTCGTCGAAAAAAACTAAAACTAAAATAACTTTGTGTATATGAAAATACACACATTTAGTGTTTCGATGAAATTTGTCGAATGTAGGAAATGCCATGACAGATTTACTTCTATATGTATATATGAATTTAATTTTACATACAATGAAATTTATAATCAAGCTTAAGTTCGTTTTTATTCTCTCTAAGAAAGAATTAATTAAATTACAAATTAGGTGATAATATTTGGTTTGCTAAATAGATGATGCTTACAACTAAACACTACCCTAAGTAGATTAGATACAAGAGTGCTGATGGCGGACGTGGCTGTCTAGAAAATTTGCATTCCGCTCCTGCTGATATCTAAAAATTGAATTTTCCCAATTTTGCTTTAATATTATCACCTAATTTGTAATTTAATTAATTCTTTCTTAGAGAGAATAAAAACGAACATAAGCTTGATTATAAATTTCATTGCATGTAATACATAAACAGTTTGAGTAATAATAATTAAAATTTTCAAAATTAAATTAAATTTTATTTGAACCATGTTTAAATGAATAAATATTTATTCTGGCTTAAGTTCCGTATTATCTTCTTATAATAAAGAACTTAAAACGGAATAAAATTAATTCCTTTATTTCTATTTATTTAAACGCGGATTATTTTCTTCTTCAAATTTGTGTTGAAGTTTTGGAAATCCTTTCTATTTTGTATTTAGGAGCACAAAATTGCAATATATTTTTCTACCACTAAAAGCTTATATATTACACTAGCTGTGTACGCCACGTCGTGGGCGTCCTGATAATATTTTGCTCGATTGTAAGTTGCTTTGAAAGTATTCCACACCTATTGTAGGACTTACTTTTATGGAGTACCACGAAAAAGAAACTAACAACAACAGAATTTTATAGCCACACCCAAGTCGTTGTATCCAAATTTTAAAAATTAACGCTAAATAACAAAAATAATGTAATCACGTAATTACCTAAGTATACATACTTCACAAAATAAGCAAATTATACAAAACGTAAGCGACTTAAAACAATTACAAATTTTATTCAATTGGCTATTTGGCGCCATCAGTGTTCAAATGTCAGAAATTAAAGGTGCCGTACCGTACTAAGTAGTTTAATCGATCTGTGTTTTAAAGTATAAAGGTGCCGTGCTGTACTAAATAGTTCTTAGTTAAGCCTTAAGATATGCTACATATCAGTTTATGTATTTTTTTACTTTATAAAAATCAAAGTATTCATATCCGGTTAGTTCAACTGCGTACTTTAACTGCTTTTTCTCCACTTTCTCTTGAAAATAAAATATTTTTGCAGAAAAAAGGTACCCTATATTGGGATCAGGATACATAGGTAACTCCTCGCAAAATTTTTTTTTTGAAATCCATCCAGTAGTTTTTACGTTGAACGTAAATGAAAAGCAGACAGACGGAAATGCAAAATAGTATTTTTTCAACTTTTTAACTCTTTTAGTAATAAATTTACATTTTATTTAATGTTTTGTTTGTTTCTTTTCATAGCATATAACTAAAATATACATATAGTTTTGTTTAAATTAGTTTTTGTTAACATTTTTTCTCTTTTAATTAGTTTTCTTCTATTGAAATATGGTAAGACTATCAGCTACTAAGGGAGAACAAATATATTTTTATAAATTATTTATTTTATGCAAAGCAAGTAGTCAAATATGTTTACGTCTATTATTTCGATTAATGGTTTATTTGATAAACCCAAAGTAATTTTTTTAAATAAATGCGCTTATTTTGATTAAACTAAATAAAATAAACAGCCTAATGCATGTAAATTTGTATTGATAGTTTTAATCAAGTTGAAAGTTCGTGTTCTTAACGAGAAATGTGTGTAGTTTTCGATTGTATATCCAGACTCTGAATGAATGAACAATAACTAGGCTATGGTTTGCACGCAAAGAAAAAACATGGTTGAGGTAACCATAATCTAAGAGCAACACGTTATGGTTGAATTATATGGTTATTTTCAAACCATATTATTATAAATCATAATTGGAACATATTATTGTCTTACATAAAAATAAGATTGTAAAATACAACCATAATTATGTTTATAATATAAACATACTATAATATAATGTGTAACATGTAAATAGTTATATGTGACGTACGAATATATAATTTATTAATAACAAAAAACAAATACACGAATATTTCCATTCAGACTTACATACATATATATTTTGATATATTCTGCTTACCTTTTTAATTATTTGATATTTTTAATTTAAAACTATCATTTATAATAAAAAAAAAACAAATTTATTTGTTGAAAACAAATGAGTATTTAATGTTTTTACGATTTTAGATAAACCGACAGCTTACACACATATTTCTGAACTGAAAAAAGGCAAAAGTAAAATATGTATTTTTAAAACCAAACATTACTTGTTTATTTTTAGTTATACTGAACAGACTATGTTTAATAATAATATATTATGGTTATAAATATAATTTTATTTTTAATTATTACAAAAAATTGGTTGTGGTTTGAATTTTAATATGGTTCAAATCAATCAATGTTGCTTCTTTGGTGCGCCAAACCATTGAATGATTAAATGTTAACAAAAACTTGTTTATCGTGACCAAAGTATTGTTTAAAATAACTATAATTTGTTCACAGCAAACATGTATTCTTGCAGAGAACATAGTGTGGTTGCCGTAACCGTACAAAAACCACGTTTTTTCTTTACTTGTGGAATAAGGCAACACTAAGAGTGCATTATAATTAGACTATGAGCAAACTTGGACTAGATATAATAAAGCTACACCTTCAGATATAGTCGAAATTTTGTATTACAACTTTTTCAGAATTACAGCTGCAACACAATTATCAACAAATTTATTTCGTAGTTAACTAACCTGTATCTTTAAAATGTTGATTCATATAATTTAAAATCCTAAATATCTTTAATTAAGTAAATGTATGTGTTTCATTTATTCATAGACGTATTAACATCACATAAATCTGATTAATAGATCTGCATAATGAAAATTAATTTGTACACGTTGTATACAAATGCCTAAAGATAATAAATATACCTTTTAGCGATAAACTAATTACATTTTTTCCCATAACTGGGTGTCGGCAGAGCAACAACTATTTCCAGTTCTAGCGCGTATCCTTAAAAAGTATTCCAAGGACAACTGTGCTGAAAACTTCTTTTTGTAAAAAATCATTTCTCACTTATTAGATGTAAAACATATGCACTACCTTAATCAAAAATTGTTTCAATAATTGCCTCGGAGGGCTAGTAGGTAGTGTGCGTGTCTACTAATACGGGGTTGTGGTTTCGATTCCCACTAAAGACTCAGTTGTTTTTCACTACAAGTTGGCAGGGCGACCAAGAAGGAGCTTGTGTGCCTACAAACTGTAGGTTAACTCCGTAGTGACAGATCACAGAAACTTCATGTATTATCTGGATAAGTTAAAAATCGAGGTAGGACGATACTTGCAGAGTGTACCTGGAATAAGGCTAACATAAAAAAAACTTTTGACCACTTAGCATTTGACTTAGCCTTAAGCATTTGTTAGCAATTACCATAGACTCCGCGATGAGGAAGATTAGAGAACTAGAACAGGTAGAGTCTTGACATTTTGTACGAGAAACTCCTTTATTATTGTGCATTGCCGCATTGATAAGGTTTCAAAATTATAAACGTCTAACCTCCGTGGAACGAAAAACTAGCTGCAAAGTCAAAAATTATTGTCGTGAGTACCTATCGAACTATAATAGAGATGTGGAAATTTTGAACTCTAAAAATAAATTTAAATTTCAAGTTAAGGCTTGCCGATTAAGGATAATTACTTTTACCATCCTACATAAATAGTAATTATCCTATATTTAGATAGCTGCTATAAAGACACTCTCTAAATTAGAAATTGGCATCGCTAAGAAAACATGCGTTTTCGAGTTTTAACGTGGCCATACCTATACTTTAAAGTATTCCTTTCATTTTTGAGAATGGGGTTAGCGAAGCGCACTGGGGGTAGCTACACGCAAAGAAATAAACATGGTTGAGTTAACCATAATCTATGAGCAACATATTATGATTAAATTATATGGTTGTAGTCAAACCATATTATTTGAACTATTATATTCAAACTTAAAAATAATAAAATTGAAAATTTTAAAATAAAAAAATTTATTATGAGATAAATTAAATAAATATAGTGAGATATATAAACATAAACATATATTATAATAAAACACGCAATTGGTTAAAAGGTTATTTTTTTAACATTCGATGTGGAAAATGACTTTCTCTGCGTGTAGTACAAAAATAAAGACTCTGGAGCCGCCTAATTTTTACACTTTAAAATAAGCGCAAATAAGAAATTCGAGCAAAAGAACATTATATCGATCATAATGTATAGAAAGACTTTTTTTCTTGCAATCACAGTAAAGGTAATTAATTTTACCTTATTAAAGGGTGATCTATTTCGAGGTAATTTTTTCACAGATCACGTGTGAGTCGTGTCATGCTGTCATGTTATATTTGTTTAGTATTGTTTGGCATTTCACAATGGAAAGACTTACGATTGAATGGCTTCGCTCTTATGGGCTCTTGAAAAGTTCCGACGTTTTCCAGGCAAATTTTGTTTGGCGATAAGGCCCATTTCAGGCTCAATGGGTATATAAACAAAATTGCCGCATTTATTTCTTTAAAAATGATGCCGGTGCGAACGTAACCGACTATTTTATGCCTGAAATTGAAGCTCGTGATCTCGGTGACATTTGGATTCAGCAAGACGGCGCGCAGTGAGACAACGCCGGCATTAAATACAAGGAGTCATTTTAGAGCTTTTGAGACAATTTCAGTTAAAAAAAAAATAAAAGAATTCGCCCACTTTTACGCCCACCTCCCATACAATCGAAAATTGTAAAATGCCGTATTGTCCGTAATACTTTAGGTATAACTTTCAATTTTGGTATACTTGAATGTTATATTGTTACAAACATTATCGGACAAAAATTTTGAACTTTTACGCCCACCACCCATACCACCTCAACATAAAAAGTGACATATTTTCTAAAATATTTTAGGTACAACCTTCAAATTTGTTATTACTGTAATTTATATCATTTCAAATGTTTCATGTAAAAATTACAATAACACCCTCACTATTACGCCCACCTCCCATTGCAATGCAATAAAAAAGAACAATTTTTTTTCATTCTTATTCTAAATGAATTAATATAAAGATCTGATGATATTTGCTAATAGTGCATTACATCTTCATTCGTAGAAATACGTGAATTTTTACGAGAATGGAATAGCTTACAGTTTCTATACTCCTTATTCATAACTGTAGCAAAAAAAAAAAAGTTAATATTAAATAAAATTTAAAAAAATACTTTCAAAAATAAAAATTGCAAACAAACCTATTGGCAATATAGTCTCAGATACCATTTTGCTGCTAACCACATTAGAAAGTGAGCATATCACAACTTAGATAAGAACAACATCTAGCACTATCAATTTAAATTAAAAATTATGCAACAATCTAACCTAAAGTCAATGACCTTCAAAAAAATGATCCATCAAATGAATAATGTAAATAAAATATTAATAAACAATAAGTGAATAGTAGTAAACAATTAAAAAAAATTAAAAGTATAAAGTTGTAAACTGCTATTGCATGCTAACATACGTATAGCGCCAGAATGTGCGCGTTGCATATTTTTTGTAGTTTTTTGTATGTTCAAAGTACTTTTGCAAACTTTTGCTATATGTCCTTTACTTCAAATGAAAACTGAGTCTTCAATCTTTCATTTAATATAAGTCTGCACCTAGGGCGAGGGGCTGCTCTATATTTCCTAGTCCATTGAAAATGCAAAATGTTCAATTTTTACACCACAATTCTGTTGTTAAGAAATTTTTTTTTGTGTTTTTTTTTCTACTCATTCTACAACATCTAAATTAAATAAAAAAATACTTAAAAGTTATATTTATTATGTATTTTTTTTATTAATAAGCTCTTGAATATTACATATTGAACTAACATATATCAAGCGCGTTGGCATACCTCAAATTTGACTTGTTCTAGACCAAAAAGTAATGAAGTTATGAGGCTGAAATTTCAGGGAATTGTTCCTCATATAGCTGTTAATATACTGTGAAAACTTCATCCAAATTGGACGGCACGCCAAAAATCATTTTTTGCCGTGGTTACATAGGACTGTCTCACTGTGCGGCGCCACTTTCCACACATCGCATCAATCAATGGATTTATTGAGAGAATATTTCGGTGAGCACATAATTTCACGTTTTTGGCCGGTCGATTGGCCACCAAGATCGTGTGATATCACACCGTTAGACTTTTTTCTGTAGACATATGTAAAGTCTAAGGTTTATGCGGAAAAACCCACTTCGATTCAGGGCTTGGAGGAAAACATCTTGCGTGGCATTCGCCAGTTACCAGTCGAAATGCTCGAACGAGTCATCGAAAATTGGACTCAACGGATGGATCATCTGCGACATAGCAAAGGCCAACATTTGAAAAACATAATCTTTAAAAACTGCCAAAGAATGTTCTTTCAAATGATAATAAATATTCTCCATTAAATTTGAATTTTCTGGATTTTTTAACACCAAAATATATTTTTGATTATATGAAAACAAAATGTATACTTCATTTTGATGCTTACGGTACATATAAAATATATACAAACATACAGATGTGTACACTGGAAAGCATATTTCAGGTGAATTAAAAAACCTTGGAATTTTTACCATCAATTATGTGTTACGCCACCATAATCTTACAATCAACCAAACAGTGGTGGTACAAGTGAAAGAATCCTGAACTACAATGTTTTCTTAGAGCAAACTCTTATCCAACGTCGGGGGTGCACTAAAGGAAACGAACGTTCAAATGAATAATGTTGATGTGGGAGTTTTAACTAAGAATTTAAAGACTAAAGAATCTTTTTGTTTTGCTTTTAAGAAAAATCTTTAACTTAAAACTATTTTTATGTTGGCAGTTTGGTAGTATGTATATGAAAAATGTAAGGAAGGAAATGGAAGGAATAAAATGTACTATAAAAAGCAAAGTGTGCAGTTTTGCGTAGCACACTTTAGCGATGGAATAACCTCTGCAAAATCATTAACTAAAAACTAGGTTAAATATAAATAATAATTTGTATAAAGATTTGCAGATATCGCACACTAACTTATATACAGTGACAACTCACAATAATACACAAATGTTCGGGAGAAGCAAAAAACAGTTTACAACATAGTTGTAGTTTTATTCATATTCAATTAAGTTTCACTTTATCGTCATTTTTCCAGTTATTGTAAACTTGATATGTTTGTCAAAACCAGTGTGACAAGTTTTGAGTTGTGACCGTTAATGATTTAGTGTGCGATATGTTTCCACATCAAGGAAGTGGTATTTCATATTTAAAAAAGTTACATAACAAACACTCATTGTCTTAGGAAGTAGAAGCAGACCGCTAACTTCATAGGTCCTCTTTTGACCCTCTTCGTTCCTCAATGATTTCTGTATCTGACTGTAAATTTACGAATTTCTTACTTTCATTGAGAATCCTGCTGTCACTAGACTGATACTTATCGAAATTCTTCCTCATCACAGAGTCAATGGTAATTCCTAGCATTTGCTTAATGCTAAGGTCTCCACAACATCTCCATTTAATAAGTGTCTGCCCGAGGTCCAGAGCCTTTTTATATTAGCCTATTTCCAAGCACAGTTTGCAAGTGTCGCCTTACCTCAATTTTTAACTTAGCCAGACAATACTTGACAGTCTTTGATCGGTCACTAACGCAGCTAACTATTTGCAGGCACCCAGATTATATCCAAGCTCCTTCTTGCTCTCCCTGCCAACTTATAGTAAAAAATTCCACAGTCTTTGGTGGGAATCGAACCCATAACCCCAAAATGATAGACTAGTACACTGTAATGCCTTTTTAGCACACATGGTATTTTTAATTGATCGTACGACTGAGTATGTTAGTGAATTATGGCCACAAATAACACGAGAAACTCTTCAACACTGTTCTTAAAATAACAAGTGCTATATTCGGCCATGCCAAATCTTATATACCCTTCACCACAGTAATGCTATGGTAAATTTTTTGTCATAATTTTTTTGAACATTTTTTTTAACTTTTTATTTAGTACAAATTATATGAATTTTATTTGAACTATTTTTGAATTAATAAATTAATTATTTAGGCTTAAGTTCTTAATTATAAAGAGATAAAGAAAAATTAGATACCAGCAAAGCAGAATGCATTTTCTAGACAGCTACGTCCGTCATCAGCACTCTTCGTATCGATCTACCCGGTAGTTTCAATTGTTTTTAATTTTCTATTTTTATATTTTTTTTTTATATTTTTTTCCAAAATTTTTTTTATATCAATTTTTTTAATTTTTTGTACAAAATTTTTTAGAAAACTTTTGTAAATATTTTTTTAGAAAATTTTTTGTAAAAACTTTTCGGAAATTTTTTTGTAAAAATCTTTTTGTTGTTTTTTCAAAAATTTTTGTAAATTAATTTTTTTTAAATTTTTTGTAAATGTTTTTTTGAAAAATTTAAAATTTTTTGTAATTTTTTTTTTTTTTTAATTATTTATAAATTTTTTTTGGAAAATTTTTTGGTAAAATTTTCTGGGGGGTTATTCATCCCCCCAGATCTGTATGCACTCATTGCGATCTACCGTCGCGGTCTAATATTTATTTGAAAAAAAAAAGCAAAAGAGAATTATTAAAGGTCCTGGTTTTTTGCCCGCAGCCTCCAAAGGAATGATCCATGTTGCTGAATTGCAATCCAAAATTTTCGAAACAATACCTGGCAGATTGGTGGGCTTAAATCTTCTATATTTTGTT
The DNA here is from genome assembly GCA_949628195.1 of Phasia obesa. NCBI lineage: Eukaryota > Metazoa > Arthropoda > Insecta > Diptera > Tachinidae > Phasia > Phasia obesa. The sequence continues at coordinate 25,647,107 of OX451215.1, read as the reverse complement.
TGGTGCCTTGGCAAATGACATTACCACCCGAAAACGGTCAGAAGGACATCGCTTAATTAACTTTTCTATATATAAGGATCCAGAATGTATGTACTTTATGGGGTCGGAAATGAATATTGTAGAAATTACACATGGAATGACAAACTTATATATAGCCTTTCCACCCGTGGTGAAGGGTATACAAATTAAGCGCAAATGCAGTGTTGACACTAACCATTTGTCTATTGTATTCCTATACCTTTCCAAAGGAAGTAACATGATTAATATAAGCATTAATTGATGAGTGGTACTTCTCTTTACAAAAAAAAAAAAAGATAAAAACTTTGGCTCATTAGTTAGTGGGTAGCGAAGAAAAAGTTATAAAATGTTTTTCTTACTAAAACTTTTGTAGAGTTTCACCATGACCAAGTTTACCCACATGCTTGTTTTTCTTGAAACACCAACTACGAGCGTACGCCTTTATGTTAAAGGGCAATTAATTTTAAATGTTTGTTTTGTGTTGTAAACGTTTGAGCTTTATAGACAGTTTGTAGCATCTTTTTCCCTTTACTCATTTCCTTTAATTATCATCATAACAAAATCATATAAGAAATACTAACAAGTTATAGGAAACTACAATAAGAAGTGAGTAGAGGTGAGTACATGTTTGGGAATACTTGTAATAAATTTTTGTATAATTTTATTTATTTTTGTTTGCCACTCCAGCTGCACATGTTGCCACTACTCGATTAAGTTAGGTGGACATCTTCGATACTTTTTGCTGATCGTCTTTTTACAATTGACCACAAATTCTCAACTGGATTGAGGTCAGCACTTTACAGAGGCCACAGCATCAATTGAAAATTTTTCGAAGTCAAACCTTCTTCAATGATTTTTGAGGTGTGTTTCGGGTCTCCAACCAGTTGAAACACAAGTTCTTTCTTAGTATATACTTTCATATCTAAACAAAATGGGGTAAATGGGACTGCAATATGTTTCTGTACCATAAATATAAGACTGTGTCTTGTTGTACAGGAAATAAAAGAAAAGAAAAGAAAATAAATAAATATGTTTAAATAGTCTTCCTTTCTTATGACGCCATCAATTTGATTGCAATGGACTAACATGCCAACATGTAAAACTTCAGAAATCTTAAATGTTGCCTCCGATGTGCTTGACTATGTGATCATAATGGTGTCGATGAATTGCCTCCTGCTGTTGGCGCCAGTAATACTTTTTACTATCAGATTGATATCGGTTTAATTTGGACTCATCTGACGATATTGTGCTCTTTCAGTTACTAACAGTCCAATCTTTTTGATGCATGACGAAATGTAAACATGTCGAAATATTTTTATGTATCAATGCAGATTTAGGTTTTTCCACAGCTGCAAGGTATCCAATGTTGTGTAGCGCTTTTCTTGCTCACCATTGTTATTTATTCCTATGGAAGCTTCCTTCAGCGTTAAAGACTTTTCAGCTTTCACCTTTCTCATTATAGGGCGTGGGTCCCTATCAGTTAATAGTTTTTGTCCTCTATCCTGCCCTTGCGGAACTAGATTTCGCCGTTTTAGCTCTCTAATAACCACTGATTGGCTAAAAACAGCTATTATACGTCATGAAGATTCTTCCATTGTCATATTTAAAATCGAATTTTTCACGGATCGCCATAGCTTCTTCAATGCTTTAATAAATATTAACAACTAATTTTGTTGAGAACAATTGTGAGGGTAATTCCATGTCAAATTAACAAGGTACTCAAAATGACTACTTCAGATTTATTGAAACTTTTTTTTTAGTCTTTAACTTCATGAATCCAAAAATAATTAAAAAAAAAAATTCTATATCCTCTATCTATCTAAATTCTGTAGTAAAATAGTTTAAATTCTAGTATAAAATATTAAAGTAAAAATATTCAACAATAGGGAAGCTTAAGGTAGTGGTAGACTTCGTTCTCACCAACTGTGACGATTGATAATTGAATACAAGTTTTTTCGTATTCCTTTATCTGAGTTTGGTTGGTTAAATAGATGATGCTTACAACTAAACACTACCCAAGGTAGATAGCTATGAAGAGTGCTGATGACGGACGTAGCTGGGTAGAAAATGTACATTCCGCTATGCTGGATCGACGTACACCTTTACAACGGTGTAAAATCACATGATCTTGGCGGCCAATCGACATCGCCTCTACGTGAAATAACACAGCCATTGAATTTGTCGTGCAAAAGAGCCGTTGTTTCGTTAGCTGTGTGGCAAGTGGCACCGTCCTGTTGAAACCTTATATCGTCCACATCCACATCTTCGAATTCGGCCCATAAAAAGTTCGTTATCATCTCACGATAGCGAACACCATTCACAGTAACTGCCTGACCAGCCTCATTTTGGAAAAAAATACGGCCCCATAATGGTGCCAGCCCATAAACCGCACCAAACAGTTACTCTTTGTGGGTGTAATGGTTTTTGGACAATCATTCTTGGATTATTATTCGCCCAAATGCGGCAACACTGGTTATTGACAAATACACTAAGGTGAAAATGTGCCTCATCACTGAAGATGATTTTCGTGGAAAATTTAACGAGTTGGTCCATTGTGTATCTTTCCATGGTTCAAATTGAGTTAGTCTTAAATTGAGAAATATCAAATTAAAAGCAGAAAAAACTTCACTTTTAGGTGTGGTTCACTTTCAACATCGGCCCTTAAAATTTAACCACCCGATATGTTTGTATTAATTGAAATATTTATTGAATTTTAATTTAAAACTAATTAAAACCTTTAATTGATGCAACAAATTTTTATCCTTCAAGAGCTACCAACATAAAGTGTTTTTAAACCACTGTGCGCTGTTTAACAACTAAACTTACACTATGCAATTGTTAAATAAATTTCAAAGGAAAACATTAATTAAGATTTAGATATTTATTACCCAGCTCTTTATATTTTAAATATAATTTCCTTGGAATTAATTTTAAAATTACTATACAAAAACGTTCCCTTATTGAAAAAGAAATCATTAAAAGCAGATTTGTAAAGAAATTAAAAATAATTTTTTATTATTTTAAGTAAAAAATGTATTTTCTCAGATTTTTCTTAATCATCTCTTTGATTTCTACTTTTTCTTCCTATTTTATAGATACAACTTTTGTCGGAAAATTTTGCATTACATTTTGCACCAGCTTTAGCTGTAGATACAGCAGAATATATTTGCCTAGTAAATGACCGTCATATACCAGAAGCAATTGTTGATTTACTGGTGCAGGGTAAGTAACAAGATGCTGGTACATACATACATTAATAAATATTAGTGCTTGTTTTGCCAGCCCTATGCTCCATGTACTTCTATACCTGCGTACAGAGGACAACAACACTTTGTATAAAATAAATATGTAAAGTGCAAGAGTCGTTGTCCTGTTGTTTGTATGTATAGTTTAGTTATTTATAACAACAGCCGGTTAAACATTTTTCTTTTTTTATATTTTGTTTTTCTTAGATGTGCCAGATCCACCTGAAAGGCCATTATTGATAAGTTTTACATCTCGTTCCGTAAACTTATCATGGGCCCATTCACAGCATCCTAGAAATGCTCCTGTAACGCATTTTATCATTGAAACCAGGTAAGTGAAGTGGAAAAAAGGAGTTGGACGGAAAGACTAGTAAACTACAGAAATTATTTCACCATATTAATGCTGTCATATTAAGTTTGTTGTGTTGCCTTTATAGGCTGTTTTTATTACTTGCAAGTTGCAGTAGAAAAGGAATTTTTAATGGGTGTTGTAAACTATGAATACGTTTACTTACTCGTACATACATACATACATACATACATACATACATACATACATACATACATACATACATACATACATACATACATACATACATACATACATACATACATACATACATATTGTGTTCACTCATTAAAACTCATTTTAATTTATGTTAAGTAATAGTTGCCATGTCTCAGGGTGTAGCGTAAAGCAAAGACTGTGCACGAAGAAGATTTTATTGTAAAATATATTTAATGATTGAATACTAAAAGCGAAAAATCTTATTAATAATAAAAAATGCTAAATAACAGACGCACATATATTTCAACTCAAAGCTAAAATTCAGACTTTGTTTGAACCTACACAGATTAATATTACAAGTGTCTATGTATTTTTTGTATTTCCAACTTTGTGTTACAAAAGTAGAAATTTCGCGTTGTACTGCAACCGAACTTTATTCAAATCGCGTTATATCTAAAACGAGTTGTAGAAGTACCGCCTTAAACGAGGGATACCTGACTTCTAAATGGAGAATAAACTTAAAATCTTGTCACCAGGGTTGTCTAGAGAGTACTGTAGCACAATTGTTTAAGATATTAAATGTTAAATATATGCTGGATATGCATGATAAAATTACTGAAAGGTTTAACAAAATGCTATTTTATATTAATAGTATCTGTATTAATAGTTTTGAAGACTTTTGACTATTGTTTCTTCTTCAGATTTCGAATGTGTTTTTCTTGAAGAATTAGGCGCCGGGATGTAGCGTACATATAGTTAGGGTTTAAATTGCTTGCTTAAAAATAGCAACAGCACTAAAATCTTAGCTTTGCTTACATCTTTTTCAGCAAATAAAAAAACTGACTTTCTTAGCATTTACATAACATTTTGTTATAAGCGAAGCAAAAGCAAATGCAAAAAAGAGAAAGAGAAAGAGAAAGAAAAAGAAACTTTTTTTACCCATAAAAATCGATCTCTTCAACGAATATCCTAAATGCTTCGACTTCGGTGCTGACAATGTTGGTTCCCGTCAAAAGCAAACCATGCGTACTACCCTTCGTGGCATGGATGTTGTTGTTATGAGAAAGAAACGCATTTGCTTAAGCTCAATATGTTTTTCTTTCTGCTGCTGCCAAGCAGTCAGCAAAGCAATTTTATTTGAAAACGTTTGCTGTTGCTGAAGCAATATTTTAATGTTTGTTGCTTCTTTTGCTGTTGCTGTGAAACAATATTGGAAATATTTATTTTGCAGATATTCTAAATTTAGTTTTTTTCGGTTCACACGTAGCGCCATAATTTTAATCTCTAATCTGTCAAAGATTTTTCTAAAACTAAAGACTGAAGCAGCGAGTAACAAAAAATAACAGCAAGAAACAGCAATCGTAGTTAGCCACAACTTCACATTATTGGGTTAGGCAAAAGCAAAAACAAAAAATGAAGAACAACTTATTGCTTAAGCAACAGCAGACATTTTAAAAATAATTGCTTTGCTGAGTGCTTTGCTGCAGAAAGAGACCCATAGCATGCTTAAGCAAATGAGTTGCTCTTCTTTTTTGCGTTTTGCTTTTGCTGCACATTTTTTCTAAGCCACAGTTAAGCAATTACATATGCATTGAAAATAGTCAAGCATTTTTAATCACTGCATGTAGTAGCTAACATCGAGTAGTGATTTCGGCAATCATTTGCTGTTGAGCAATTATTTCTAAAGCACATTGGGTTGAATAATAGCTCAAATTTAATCATTGTTTTTAAAGAAATTATAAACATTAAATAATATTTTTCTTTTTTTGAAGATTTATAATGGGTGATCCATTTCGAAGTACTTTTTTCAATAGCCTTTTTTTTTTGACCGATCACGTGTGAGTCGTGTCATGCTGTCATGTTATTTTTGTTTAGTATTGTATGGCATTTTATAATGGAAAGACTTACGCCTGAATCGCTTCGCTCTATGGGCTCTTGAAAGGTTCCACGAAGATTCGACAGTTTCGAGGCAAATTTTGTTTAGCGATGAGGCCCATTTCTCGCTCAATGGGTAAGTAAACAAACAAAATTGCCGCATTTGGACGAAGAGCAAACTGAAGAGATTCAAGAGCTGCCCCTTCATCCAGAAAAAACAACGTGGTTTGTAGGCTGGTGGAATAATCAGGTCACATTTCTTTAAAAATGAAGCCGGTGCGAACGTAACCATCAATGGCGACCGTTATCGTACCATGATAACCGACTATTTGATGCCTGAAACCAGTTACCAGTCTAAGTGCTCGAACGAGTCATCGAGAATTGGACTCAGCGGATGGACCATCTGCGACACAGCAACGGCCAATATTTGTTAGACATAATCTTGAATGTTCTTTCAAATCACAATAAACATTCTCCATTAAATTTGAATTTTCTGTATTTTTTTTTTTTTAAGTAGGGAACCTCGAAATGGATCTCCCCTAAACTAATTTATCTGGAATTCAGGATGGTTTTGAACTAGACCAAGTGTGGATCTTCAGAAAGCCTAAAGATCTTCCTCTCATCCCTCTCTCAGGCAGCACAAAGGAACCAAAACGACCCAAATGAGTCGGTTCTAAACTACAAAACCGGCGAACTTTGCAACCCAACATAACCTTGATTATAACGAAAAAAAAATAATGTGTAAAAGAATAAAAAATAAAAGTATCAGTTTATTGAACAACTTAAATATTTTCGATGTGTAAACTCATTCCTGAAATACTGAATACTGTATGATTGGCCCAAGTTTAATGAAAACGAAATGTAAGAAAACACCCAACTAAAACTAACTAAACTGAAAAGTTGTAAGCACTTAGTTCAAGCAAAAAAGAAGTTTCTATATTTTCTACATTTTCTATATATTATTTTACAGTTGAGTGGGTTTTTATATGTGTGATAAAATAGGAGAGTATTAGTGGGTGTGTAAATGTGAATGCAAGTTAACACATGACAACTTTTGTTGATTCATGTACTACATACTCGTATATCAAAGATTTTAAACTTAATAAAAGTTTTCCTATTTACTTTTTTCCATAAAATATTTATTAGCCAACGAAAACAATTTAAAAATTTAAAGTAGGAAGTAATAAAAAATGAAGTTAAGAAAACACTTAAAAAATTACCGCAAGCGATAATTAAAACATTAAAAAAATGTTGGTAATGGCTTAAATTGAGTATTAGAAATAACTAAAAAAATTAACAGCCATAACTTTAAAGCTGAAATTTAGTTAACAATTTGTCAACTACAAAAAAGTTGGTTAAACGACCATTCTGTATATAAAATCGTCTTGAAAATGTTTTTTTTTTAGTTTAAAATATGATAATAGTATTTGGCCATTTGCTTAAAGTGCCGCTAGCTTCCTTTTAAAATGTACTTTAAATTTTGAATATAAAATCGTCTTGCAAATCCTGTTATTACTAATACTGATACTAATCAATGTAATGGATGTTTTCTTATAAAGACGGAGAACTTTAAATTGAAATAAAACCGAGAAAAATTGTTATAGCCATCCAATCGGCTTTATTAATTAGATATTTTTAAGACATTAAGGACTGAATATGATTTGGATCATGTGTTATACCTTGTACGCTAGCGCGTACATTTTAAAGTCCAATCAGGCCGCCTCGCCTAGGTAGTGCTAGCCTATCATTTCGGGGTTATGGGTTCTATTTCCACCAAAGACTCTGGAATTTTTTACTACAAGTTGGCAGGAAGACCAAGAAGGATCTTGGATATAATCTAGGTGCCTACAAGTTTATTAACTACCAAGTTAAAAATCTAGGTAAGATACTTGGAGACTGTGCCTGGAAAAAGGCTAATATAAAGGGTGTTTAAATTTCTAAGGGCCGATGTTAATTTTGAATAAAACACAAATTATTTAGAAAATTATTGTCATTTCTTTTTATTTTGATAAATTGGTATTATTTTGATAAAATGTATGGCACAAAATGGCCGCCGCGACCTCGGCGGCACACCTCCATCCGATGCTCCAAGTTTTCGATGACGCTGAGTCATACTTGAGGTTCTATGCCGTTAATGTGCCGAATTAACTCATCCTTTAGCCCTTAAATTGTTGCTGGCTTACCGACGTACACCTTTTCTTTCGAATAACCCCAAAGAAAGAAGTCCAACGGTGTCAAATCACATGACCTTGGCGGCCAATTGACATCGCCTCCATATGATATAACACGATCATTGAATTTGTCGCTCAAAATAGCCATTTTTTCGTTAGCTGTTTGGAAAATGTCACCGTCCTGTTGAAACCACATATCGTCCACATCCATATCTTCCAATTCGGACCTTAAAAAGTTCGTTATCATTTCACGATAGCGAACACCATTCACAGTAACTGCCTAACCGGCCTCATTTTGGAAAAAATACGGCCCGATGATGCCGCCAGCCCATAAACCGCACCAAACAATCACTCCTTGTGGTGGGTGCATTGGTTTTTCCACAGTCAGTCTGGGATTATCATTTGCCCAAATGCGACAATTCTACTTATAGACGAATCCACTGAGGTGAAAATGTGCCTCATCAATGAAGATGATTTTCGTCGAAAATTTATCATCCTGACCATTGCTCGGTTGGGTATCTTTCCATGATTCAAATTGAGTTAGTCTGAAATTGAGAAATGTCAAATCGAATACAGAAAAAAACTTGACATTTAGTTGTGGTTCACATTCAACATCGGCCCTTAAAATTTAACCACCCAATCAAAAGGCTTTGGCCCACGGGCAGACACATATTATATGGCGATGCTGTGGAGACTTGGCCTTAAGCAAATGTTAGCAATTACCATAGACTCTGTGATGGGAAGAATTGCGACAGGTAGCAGTCGCCAGTCTGAAGTCACTACAGTCGAGTGTTAAGGGTCACTAGCCCTTTACTTTCGACTCAAACACGAGACTCAACCAAAGTAAGTATTCGGAAATTTCCAATCGACTATATTGCGGTTTCTGCTAATCTAATAATCGAATGGCGTCAAATCACATAAACGGCGTGGACGGTTACCAGGTAAATTTCTTAATATGATTCGTTCTCCAATTATTTGATTGTAATGCGCGCTGTGCCACATGTGCGACTAACCTGCTGAAACCACATGTGTATCTTCCGATTAAGGAACTAAAAATTAAGTAAGCATGTCAGTAACATACTAAGATTCGTTATTTGTGAGGACAGGTGATTACATCGTTTTATTAAGCGCATTAATCTGTGATGATGAGGCTTGCGAAATATTAACGCTTTAAAATAGGAACTCTGTATATTTATGCAGCCATTTAACCAAACGTGTGCTTCATCAAGTAATGCCCCATGAATTGATTTCAACCATGATTTACAAAATAAATTTGAACAGAACTATGAAATATCAGAATGTCGCAGAAAATAATGCTGCCAATTTTAACTAAACAAAAAAAACACCCTATATATTATAAAGACAGACGCATACTGTACACTTAGTATGCGTCTCGTGACATCAAGAGATATTTATACATTTCTAACCACCAACCAATAAAAAAGGTTTCGGTTTTAGCATGGGCAATCCTTTTAAAGATATGAGAGCTGAAAGTTTCACCTTCTAAAAATTTCTAGAGTAGTCCAAAACAATTGAAAGAGCATTCTACAAGGTTGCGTACACAAGTGTGGAAGGTTGCGTACACTAGTGTGGAAGGTTCAGGAACATACCAAGTCTTTGTTGGACATTTTTAAATACTCTTAAATTTTTTTAGAATATTCTGGAAGATTTTGGAACCCTTGCAGCATTTTTCTTCCTGTTTAGGGTTCCGTACTCAAAGGATAAAAAGGTAACCCTATTGTTTTCACTATAATGTCTGTCCCTCTGTCAGCGCCTTTTATCTCTGCAACCGTAATACGTAGACTGTTGAAATTTTCACAGAAGATATATAACATTTGCCGATATAGCAACAAAAACTAAAACTTATAGGGTATTCCGTTAGAGACGTGTTATTTACGATTATGTCTTTATTTCTATATTTAAACCTAAAACTTAAAGGGCGTGAAGTGATTTGCATGTATATGGCCTTAGTTTGAAACAATAATAGGTAGACTCTTGAAGTTTTTACCGGTAAAAATTAAAGGGTGTGCCGACAGTGACGTGATTTGCATAAATATAGCCTAATTTTTTAACCATAATAGATAGTCTCTTGAAATTTTCATAAACGAAGTATTACTATGACTCCCATAAAAAACAGTAAAAATTAAAGGGTTTTCCGACAGTAACGTGATTTGCATGTATAACGTCTTATTTTATGAACCATAATAGGTAGATTCTTCCAATTTGTACAGACGATGTGTTGACATGGCCGCAATTACAATTACTAAAAATTAAAGGGCGTTCCGACAGTGACATGTTATTCATATATAGTGATTTAGTTTTTTAATCGTAATAGGTAAACTCTTAATATATTCATAAAAAGAGAATTGCCATGGCCACTATAAAAAATAACAAAATTAAAGGGTGTTCCGACAGAGAAATGATTTATAAGTAAATAGCCTTATTTTTTGAACAATAATAGGTAGACTCTTGAATAGTTTTCAGTAGATATTGTACTTCGGCTGCTGTAATAATTACTAATAACTAAAGAGTGTTCCATCAGTAACATGTTTTTCATGTATACATATTATATGTATACCTTATTATTACCCTATTTGTTTAGGTTCGTGATATTTTTATAGCAAGTGTATTACCATTTCCACTATAACAATAATTACTAAAAATTAAAGGGTGTTCTAGTACTTACTTACTAAAGCAATTTTCGCGAATATGACTTTAATTTTAAAATTAAAGGGTGCCCCATAAATCATAAAAAAACTAACAACTTAAATTTTCGAACTTGTATTGAACATAGTACGGAACCCTACGTGTGTGAGTTTAACTCGAACTTGACTGATTTATTTCATATTCTACTTTGCGCAACTTGCTGTCGTATGGGAACCGGTTGGTCAAGTTGATACAATTGTAATTTTGTTGTTATATTTTAAACCTGAAAACTCCAATGGTTCACTAATGGCTAATTTCGTTAAATTTATTATAATTACTGTTGTATATTTTAGAAGATTTTAAAATCCTGAAAAAAAATTTTTTCTGACTCCATAGCTCCGCTTACTAGATCTAGTTGCTTTTTAATTTATTGTTATCAGCAGCAGCGACACTTCATCGTCGACAGTTTAGAGAGGCAATGAAGGAAGCATGTGCCATGCAACGATGAAACCACTTTTCCTCAAACTCATAGCAAATGACAACCAATAATCAATACGCTTAGCACCGAAATCCTTCAAATGCTCTGTTCAGAATAACAGAAGATCTCAATTTAATACTGTGAGTGATATCACATAAATTTCTCATATTCCTAGTGCACTTACCAGCACTGGTTCCGTGTCCATGGGCTTAGATGATTGTGACTGTTAAAATGCCTCGATTAAAAAATGAATTCAAACTAAAATCCACACACAAAATTTGTTTAATACAATTAAAGTTCGAAAAGTAAAGTTTAATAATTCTTGCAAAAAAAACCGACTTCAAAACAGACAAACTTAAAAGCATGTTTCTTTAAGACGGTAACTATTGCGACACCCTGTAATTTCCGAATTCAAATTTTATACTAGTTATAGCGGTCGTAGCAATACAGGTTCGTTGTAAATTTCAACCGTCAGTCTGTAACGGTTTAAAAGTTTGGTCATATACATCAAATTACATAAACTATTGCGACACCCTGTAATTTATAATTTTAAATAATTATGCTTATTATAACAGATATAGTAATGAACATTCTGTCTAATTGTTAAGTGTTTATCAATAACTGTTTAAAAGATAGGGTCATATATATCAAATGACGTCACCTATTGGGACACCCTTTAAATTCAAATTTTAATATAAATACTTTTTAAAGAACACTTTGTAATACAGATTCTTTTTAAATTTTAACTTTGTGTCCATATACATTAAATTACATCAACTATTGGGACACCCTATAATTTCCAATTTTAAATATTTATACTTGTTGTTATTCGAGACATAGTAGTGAACATTTTGTCTATTTTTCAAGTGTTTGTCTATAACGGTTCCAAAGATGAGGACATAATGGCCAAATAACATCAATAATGGGGACACCCTTTAATTTATAGATCCAAGTTTTATACTTGTTTTAATAGCGGACTAAGCAATATAGGTTCTTTGTAAAATTTCAACTGTCTATCTATAACAGTTGAAAAGTTTTGCCATATATATTACTTTTACATTAACTATTGGGACACCCTTTAATTTCCAAATTCATATTTTACACTTGTTATTTTAGCGGACTTAGCAATACAAGTACTTTGTAAATTTCAACTGTCTGTCTATAAAGGTTCAAAAGTTTGGCCATATATATATCAAAATAAACCAACTAATGGGACACCCTTTAATTTCTAATTTTAAATATTTATACTTATTATAACAGACATAGTAACGAACATTCTGTGTAACTTTCAAGTGTTTGTCTGTAACGGTTCAAAAGATAGGAGAATAAAGGTGAAATTAAGTCACCTATGGGGTCACCCTTTAATTTTTAATTTTATTTTTTAATTACTTTTTGTTGTTGGGAGCTACTGTGATACGCACTTTTTTTTAATTTTAAATTGGTGACCTATAATGTTCATAATACACGTAAAAAACATGTATGTTGTATGGGGACACCCTTTAATTTTTAATATTTTGAACTTCTTTTAAAATGGGACCAATCTGTAGCCATAACCTTTCTAATAGTGCAAAATTTTTAAAATCGGTTCAGAAATGACTGAGTTCTGCGGGCACAAAAAAAAAAAAAGCAACATTCAGACGAATTGATAACCTCCTTCTTTTTTTGAAGTCGGTTAAAAATCCAGATGATACAATTTGTTAAAATTATAAACCATCCCTCAACCGATTAACAAAATGACAAATGTTGTATTGTAATTAGTTAGAATACTCGTATGTCTAAAAATTTTATTTATTCAAGCTGCAACACAATCTCATAGCAATTTCCTGTGCGAAGCGTACTTCAGCTAGTATAATACAAATATTATCTAGTTTGAAGTATTTTTAATAAAAGGAATTAACAAAAGCTTTTTTCAAATATCTCTATTTAAGTTGACTGTAACAATAACATCAGCATCAAAATAAAAATTAAACTTGAGACAGATATGTCACAAGTTGTCATCATATTATCCAATCTATAACACACTAGGGAAATTGTTAAATATTAATGATAAAGATTATAATAAAAAGAAAATATAACAATAAAAAATACTTTTCAGTAAAACAACATAAACTGACTTATATTGTTTCACATCGAATAGAATAGAAAAACTGACTGACAAAATAAGTGAAAAATAAATATTAAAAAGAACACAAATCTGTCAACACCCCAGAACCAACAGTATGAGGTGGAATAATATTGAAGAACTAAAACAGGTAGACATGTGACAATCCTAAGTAACAGTTTCAAAACATAAAAATACTTTTAGTTATAGTAAAAAAAACGATTTCTGCAAACATTTGTTTTAAAAATAGCGAACATAATTTATAATTTATAAAAGAAACAAAGCTTTTCGTAAACGTTTCATGCAAAAATACAAATTTTTAGGGTTCACCAGTAGACTAGTGGGAAGTGTGACAGTCTGCCAGTCTGGGGGTTGCCGGTTCGATTCCCAATAAAAACTCTGGGTGTTTCACTGCAACGAGTGAAAGTCTTCGTTACTATGCTCGATAATTTATTTATTTATTTATTTATTTATTTATTTATTTATTTTAAATAAAATACATATTTTTAAAATTTTTTTAAACGTTTTGTCCATAGTTAAACCAAATCATGTGCTTTTTGAAAAAAAAAATGGATTTTTATTTATTTGCCTGCTTTGATTTACGATTTGGTTAGGATAAGGTAAGGTTAGGTTAGGTTAAGAAGGTTTGTGCCAGAAATTACATATCCACTCGAAGACCCGGAGGGTCCATTATGATTCCCTTCAGCTAACTAAAAAAAAGAAACTAAGACAACAAATAGGAAAAAGGGAGACCTATAAAAGTACTGTTACTCAGCCACTCAATTTCCTTGATGAAGCCGACGACAACTTGGATTTTACAACCCAGCGAGAAATTTCTCACCTAACCATCTACGTCTGCGGCTTTGTAATACCGGGCAGTGACACACGATATGCTCCACAGTTTCTAACTCCTCCTCTTCCTCGCACATCCTACAAAAGTCCGATGTATGGGCGACCCATTACTCTGCAATCCCCCCTTACTTCCCAAGACAGGTTGGTTCTCTTTACTACCCACTTAGATATAATCCCATAGTAGTGGCTAATTATCGGTGGCTTAACCGATTCTAACCTAACCTAGTTATTTCCATCCGAGACCTATCGTGAAAGTTCGTCAGCGATTTCGTTGCCCTCAACATTACAATTACTCGGGACCCAACACAATCTATATCTATACATACAATAAAATAGTAACTGACTTCCGTCTGTCTTTCTGTCTGTTTTTCATTGACGTTCGCATCACGTAAAAACTAGTGCATGGATTTTAACAAAATTTTGTGAGGAGGTACCTGAGTATCCTGGTCCCAATATAGGATACTTTTTTTTCCGCAAAAATATCTTAGAAAGTGGAGAAAAAGCTGTGAAAGTACGCAGTTGAACTAACCGGATATGAATACTTTAATTTTTATAAAGTAAAAAATACATAAACTGATATGTAGCATATCTTAAGGCGGAACTAACAACGCCGCTATTACCACATATCACTAAATCGCCGGCGAAGTAAAATAATTATAAATTGGCTGTGCTAGCTTCAAACTAATTCGCCTAAAGAATACCAGAAGCGCTTGCTAAGCTTTACTATCGCACTAACCATTTGTCTTATTTACTACTATCTCTTTTTAAAGGAAGTAACACAGTTAATATACGCATTAAATGCCTGAGTGTAACTTTTCTTTAAAAACTAAAAGCAAAATCGAACAAAATATTGAAGGACGCTGGTGAAGTGATGTGCACAGCTAGTCTAACTCTATATTTGTCCGCCAACACATCGATAGCCTGTGATGATGTAGTTAAAAAAAATAAAAGAACTTAAGTTTAACTTTAACCATTCATTTATATGTTAATAAAAAGTACGACTAATTTAATTAAATTAAATATTCAGTATAATATATTATGGTTATAACTATAATTTTATTTCATAATATTAAAAAAAAATTTGGTTGTGGTTAGAATTTAAATATGATTGCTTTTATTTTGAGTATAAGCAACCATTAAATGATTAACTGTTAAGAGAAACTTACTTATCGTGACCAGAGTAAATAACTATAATTTGTACAGAGCAACCATATATTGTTACAGAGAACATGGTGTGGTTATCGTGCCCACACAACAATCATGTTTTTTCTCTGCGTGTATGCACAGTAATGCGGTAGTTACTCTCTCTATTATAATTTTCAAATAGGGTTCTTTTACAAAGCGATAATAATCTTACACTTTGCGTGGGAGTTATCACACCCATTGTTCCTGTACAGCTTGTGTTTTGCTCTAATAATATACAAATTTTATATTTGAGCCCTTGATTTTGAAAGTGGTATAAGTCAAAATTTTAAAAATCTGAGTTTATCAGCTATTTCAGATCAAATCCTAATAAAATAAGATAATCTGAAACAATTCGCAGTACGGCATGAAAACTAAGTTGATAAAAGGAGTTTATTTTTGGGTTGGTAAACAAAATACAGTTACTGTATATTTTAATAGTGGTATAAATCAGTCTGTTTTCAAAGTTTGTCAAAATAATTCTGAGTAATTTGGTCATGTGTTCAGATAGCGGTTCAGGTATGAGCCGGTAATCCCATTAATATAAAAACGCACTATTTTTAGTAAATTGTAGACATTATACGGCGAAGAAGTATAAGTTATACTGCCAAGAAATCAAAAGGAATAGGACTAATATCGTCTTCCGATGAATCAGTTCATACTTTAAAAAAGCAATCGGAACCCTTACAAATAATAATGAAACAGTTGATCATAGATTTATGGCATCCCGCCATTCTTTTTTGCCAAAAAATAAAATTAATACCCAAGATATAAATTAATAGCGTTTTTAGTCTGATAGAAAATAAAATTAAAAAATTTAATTTTTTATATATACCTGATCATTATTATTATTTTAATTTAACAGAATGTAAAAAAGAAAAATCCATGGTAGAACAAATAGCTCAGAAAGAGCGATTTTTCATTTCGACTAAACAACTGGGATAACCAACGACTAATAGAAAGAGAAACAGCAATGGAGAAGCTGTGTTTGGCTAAAAATACAATGGATCAGATTTCTTAAAAATGCGACATAAAGGGTGTTTTTTATAGAGGTGTAGAACTTTAAGTTGCAATAAAACAACGATAGATTATTCAATTGACATGCATTTTATTTATCCGAAAGATAATCTTGTGGCATTACATTTTAAATATGATTTCTGGCATATGACCGCCACGGCTGGCACGGATGTAGTCCAATCTGGACGTCCAATTTTCGTTGACTTTTTCTACATTTGTGGCCGTATATCGGCAATAACACGACGAATGTTGTCTTCCAAATGGTCAAGAGTTTGTGGCTTATACCCATAGACCAATGGCTTTACATAGCTCCGCAGAAAATAGTCTAGTGGTGTTACATCAGCAGATCTTGGAGCCAATTAACAGGTCCAAAACGTGAAATTAGGCGGTCACCAATTGTGTCTTTCAATAAATCTGTTGTGACACGAGCTGTGTGACATGTTGCGCCGTCTTGTTGAAACCACATCATCTGGACATCAAGGTTATTCAATTCAGGAATGAAAAAGTTAGTAATCATGGCTCTATACCGATCACCATTGACTGTAACGTTCTGGCCACCATCGTTTTTGAAAAAGTACAGACCAATGATTCCACCAGCCCATAAAGCGCACCAAGCAGTCAGTTTCTCTGGATGTAACGGTGTTTCGAGGATTACCTTCACTCCAAATGCGGAAGTTTTGTTTGTTGACGTAGCCATTCAACGAGAAGTGCGCTTCATCGCTAAACAAATCGGGAACAACGGTAATCTTGTTTTGGGCCCAAATTGCACTATTTGCAAGCGTTGTTCAGGCGTGAGAATTGCCAAACCAAACTGATAATAAATCAGTTAAATCGATCGCCATCTTAAAAAGTAATGGCAACTTAAAGTTATATACCTCTATAAAAAAGACACCCTTTATAAGATGTTTTATAAAACTTCTGTGAATGAGAATTCCGAATTCAAAGTGTTAGACCTTAAACCTAAAATAGGAAGGTGAAGAATATACGAACATATTGATTTGAAAAAGGTAAAGATATAAATAAAGAAATAGATAAAGTTATAGATAAAGCAAATGGTAAAGATATGATGGACTTACTACTCTATATCCCACCAATTTTCCGCAAACTTAGTTACAATGTAATGGGTTTGAATAAAATGTTAATATCTAATAACAATTTTTCCTTGATGGTTAAGTCATTTATAAAGTCATGCAGTTAATTTTGAAAATGGTATAAGTCATTTTAGCCTTTCAAAACCACATTTCCTTTTAAAAATGGCTATAAATATCACAATGATAATAAATACCTCTTTGTTGGCACTATTTATTGGTCAAAATATTTAATTCCGTAGTACAGAAATATTTTTTAATCCTTTAAAATGCAAACCTCTTAATATCTCGAAACAAGAAATATATGACTTATACCACTTTCATAATCAAGGTCTCATTTATTTCCATGGCAAGTGAAAATATGGGATTTAATAAAAAAAAAAAAAAAAAACTTAACTAAAGATTGGTGAATAAGTATTTATTTTCTTAAAATGAAAATGCTAGCAAATGTTCGCATGGTTTTATACAACATCAGGAATATGTAAATTTATGTCACACAGAGCGAGCGGGTAATTTTTCTTTTAAAAATAAATAATCTGCTTTTATATTTTCGGTTTTTTATTTAAAAAAAAAAAACGTTTTAAGATTATTATTGTGGATGGAGAAAAGGGTTTCTTGAGGTTTAATATTTTTTTTTATTTATTTATTTATTTATGGAATGATTGCAAGATAAAAGAAGTCCAAAAAAAAATAATAAAATTAAACAACCCCACAGTGAACGGTCCCCATAGTAAAACTGGAAAAAAATCGAAGGAGTTATGCTAGCTTAATAAAATTTTTGGCACATATCGCTCTACTATTTTCAAAAATGAATTAACATTTTTAGAAATATTTTTAGTTTTTCTGTGCGGGGACAGTTAAATACCCAAAATTCCCCCATTTCAGTAATTATTATTTTTGTGGAATTTTAATCTATCATTTCACAAACAAAATGATAAAGCGTGGTAGGTTTTTTTTTATAAAATATAACCATTCTCTAATTATTTAGGGTTGCCGTATACCTTTTTTGAATATAACATTATTTTAAACTTTTTAGTATTTTTATTATTTAAAATATTTTTATTATTTAAGGTTTTAAAATTTTTAGAAATACTTTTATTTTTCCGGTGCGGAGACAATTAAATACCCAAAATTCCCCCATTTCAGTAATTATTATTTTTGTGGAATTTTAATCTATCATTTCACAAACAAAATGATAAAGCGTGATAGGTTTTTTTTTATAAAATATAACCATTCTCTAATTATTTAGCGTTGCCGTATACGTTTTTTTAATATAACATTATTTTAAACTTTTTAGTATTTTTATAATTTAAAGCTTTGAAAATACTCATAACCAAATAACATTATATGAATAGGGTTACCAAATTGACAACACTAAATATTTTAAAATGAAATTATTATTTAAGATAAAAAACATATTTATATGAAGATTAATAATAAAGTAATAAACAAATTCAAACACCATAACAATTGTAAACAATTTCTTAATCACTAAAATAAGTTTCTGAGTCTGAATCAGTGTTATTTATTGTTAATTTCTGATTATTGTTGAACGAGTTGCTTGTATTTATTGTATTTCTATTCAAGTCTGTTATTTTTTAATTGTTTTGTGTAGGCATTCTAAAGCATCTTCAGAAAGCATTTCTAAAATAAACTAAGAAAATATTTGAAACAAAATGTTTATTTCATACAAGTATTTAAATATTACCATTAGGTAAAACAAAATATTTTATAATTTCACAACTATGAATGAGAAGTTTATGCAACGTTGATGGCATATAATATCATAGTTATTTAAATATATTTACCGAGTTTCCTCCGTTAGCTGTTTAAAGTTAGATCAATTTATAGGTTTTCCAGAGGATACTTTTTTTTAAAATTAAATTCAAATTATATATCAATTGTTCATTAACTCCTGTAATCTCGGACGATTTTTTGAATTCGTTAAAAAAATTTCGAGCTGTATTGCTATCATTACTGGTGACAAAATTAGACTTCACTTTGTCAACTGTTAGTCCCATCTCAGATCGAAATTTATTTTTAACCGACTTCAAAAAAGAAGGACGTTATCAATTCGTCTGAATGTTGCTTTTTTTATGTATGTAACCGCAGAACTCAGCCATTTCTGAACCGATTTTAAAATTTTTTTCTTTATTTGAAAGGCTATGCTTTCAGGTTGGTCCCATTTCAAAAACAGTTCATTATATTAAAAATTAAAGGGTGTCCCCATACAACATACATGTTTTTTACGTGTATTATGAACCGTAAAGGGCACGAAATTAAAATTTTAAAAATTGCGTGTCGCTATAGCTCCCAACAGCAAAAATTAATAAAAAAAAAATAAATTTAAAATTTAAAGGGTGTCCCCATAGGTGACGTAATTTGACCTATTTGGGCCTATCTTTTGAACCGTTATAGACAAAAACTTGAAAATTTGACAGAATGTCGATTACTATGACCCTTATAGTAAAATGTATAAATATTCAAAATTTTAAATTAAAGGGTGCTCCAATAGTTCGTTTAATTTGATGTATGTGGGCATATTTTTGAACAGTTGTACACAGACCTCTGAAATTTACAAAGAACCTGTAGTCAGCTAGTCAGCTATAACAAAAAGTATAAAATTTGAATTTGGAAATAAAAGGGTGTCCCAATAGTTAGTGTAATTCTATGTTTGTGGCCAAACTTTTGAACTTTTACAGACAGACAGCTGAAATTTACAAGGAACCTGTATTGCAAAGTCCACTTTAGCAAGTATACAATTTGAATTTAAAAACTAAAGGGTGTCCCCATAAATTATGTAATTTGATCTATATGGCCCTATTTTTTGAACCGTTAAACACAAAAAATTGGGCAGAATATCCACTACTTTCTCTGGTATGATAACAATTATAAATATTTAGAATTATAATGTAAAGGGTGTCCCAATAGTTCATGTAATTTGATATATATGGTTAAACTTTTTAACCGTTATAGACAGATAGTTGAAATTTACAAAGGATCTTTGTGCCCAAATCCTCTATAACAACAGGTCTTTAATTAAAAATTGTAAATTAAAGGGTGTCCGAATAGGTGATGTTATTTGATCTATGTGAACCCATCTTTAAAACCATTATAGACAGAGGCTTGAGTGGTGCTCCCATAAAAGATGGATGCTGGTGAAAATAGCTTAACTTTTTAACAGTAATAAGGACAGCCTTGACATTTAAATAGTCTTTATTTTTTCCCCTCTAATTTTGGCGCATCTTTTATTTGTTTTAAATCTAATTCTTACAGTTTACTTCTTACATTTTTATTTTAGAATTGGTGCCCTTCTATCTGTTTTGAAGTCGGTTTTTTTTGCAAGAATTATTTTCTTTCATTGTACAGTGTTTAAAACATATGCTACTATTATCATACATTTTTAAATATTAAAAAAATATTTTTAATAAAAATATTAAATATGGATGGTTTTTAAATCATTATATTTAAAAAGTTGGCATAGAAAACACCTAAACCTTTTCATCCATATCCATAAATAAGATTATTGATGCATAAAAGTAGTTTTTTGATGTCCCCAGTTTTTCGGGTCCTTCGAAGCTGCCTACTTTTTGAATTAACTACATATTTTGGCTAAAAACTTCACAATTTTTTTTACAGTGTTATTACAAATATTTGAGTTTTGGATCTTTTCATTGTTTCTGTTACATTTCTGAATAAATGAAATATAATTGCATGCATTTTTATTGAAAAATGAATTTTTGATATTTATTTTTCCAAATCCATTTTTTGTGACTTAAAAAAATTTTGTGACTTAAATTATCAAAATAACTCGACTTTAAGGCCGTAAAACTTTTTATAGGTGTAACGCACATGAAATACCAAACCGCCTCTGGAATCGAGAGAGTATCAGCTTGCATCCGATATGTATTTTATTGATATATTCTAAAGTTTTTTTTTCAGTTTTTTCCCACTAGACTGTTTACTGTGCACCAATAACACTTGTTGTAAATTTAAGGCATATTTTAAAAAATTACCTTTTGCTTTTATCTTAAAATTTACCTTTTATCTTCACCTCTTTTTTAGATTTATTTCCAATAGCATTGTTTTCTTTCACTTTAATTTATTTCCCATTCGATCTGAGTTTAAGTATTTTGCATTCAAATTGTTCAAGTGCCACAAACAACAGAAATATGTTCCGCACACAAATAATGAGTTAAACTTATAAATAAAAATAAAAACCAACACTTTTTTTCATAAATTCTGACATAAACTTTTATATCGACACGCACACACACACACACACACATACACACACACACATACACACACACACATACACTCATACCATACAGCTCTTATAAACTCTTTCACACAAAGTGAAACTAACGACAATTATACCAACTTTTAATGGAATGACGGTATGAAAAGAAATGAAAAGAACTGAAAGAAAATAAAATATGTTGAAGTTAAGGAATGAGAGTGTAAAAAATGGTGAATGCAATTTCAGTTTAAGCTTAAAAGAATGAGTGTGTGTGTGCATGTGTGACTGGGTAGGTGTACTTTTTTAATATGGCAGTATCTGAATAACACTTAAGTGGTTTCTGAGCAAATCGCCAGGTTAACCAAGTATAAAGGACAATAATGTGTTATACAGAAGTTTGTGAACAGATGGATGTGTGTATGTATGTATGTGTTGTTTTTGTGTGCGTGCATTAAACTGTGATGGGTATTTTATATCCCTTTTTGTGTTTTAATATTCCAACAAAAAACAAACAAAAAATATAAAATGAATAAAAGCAACATCAACTGAAAATCGCACACATCTATAAAATGAAAAAGCATTAAAAATAATGAAAACATTTCTTGCAACTCAGAATAACAACCATTTTTGGTTGATGCAAAATATATTTAAAAAAAAAAATTTTTAACGAAAGTCGTAAAAAGTTCCTTTAAACCAGGTCAGTGTGCGTAAGAAATAAGACCCCCACTTACAAAGTTACTTATCAGAGGCACGTTTTGTGTATGATTTATTCCCCCTTGGGAGTTTTATAGTTTACAAATTTGGGTTTGATTTTACATATTTTTAATTGTCTCTCCCTCTCTTTCTTCTTTATCTGCTTAAATTATTTAAAACTAATTTATTTGCCAACTCTACTGTTTATTTTTGTACTCCCTAAATAAACATTGAACCAAAATTTACCTAAATAAAGTAAAATAGTTTCTACAATTGAAATGAAAATTATATATTATACAACTAACACAATTATCACAAACGGAAGTTCCAAAGAGGACGTTGAGAACCATATTAATAAAGTCTCTAATATTTTTTTCATTTGAAACTAAACATTCGGTTGACTCTTCCCACAGCGGTTTTAAAACAGACTGTTCCCACAGCGACTTTGGTTGACTATACCCACAGCGGTTTCGGCTGACTGTTCCCACAGCATTCTTCGGACTGACTGTTCCCACAGCGACTTCGGTTGACTGTTCCCACAGCGGTCTTCGGACTGACTGTTCCCACAGCGACTTCGGTTGCCTGTTACCACGGCGGCTTCGGCTAATTGTTCCCACAGCACCAACCTAAACATTTTCAACAGCTGTTGCATCAGTTGCCTTGTACTGATGTGAATCGTAGAAATCAGCCACTTTTCTTGTCAACGGATCTCTTTTTATTCTGTTTTTAGAGTTCCGAATCCAAAAGGTAAAACCCCCAACCCTTTTGTTTGCGCTGTCCGTCTGTCCGGTCGTCCGTCTGCCAACGCCTTTTATCTCTGTAGCCGTAATAGGTAGACTCTTGAAATTTTCTAAGAAGATGCATAACGGCTGTTGCTATAGCAACAAATACTAAAAAATATAGGGTGCTTCCATAGAGACGTGTTATTTGCGTTTATGTCTTTATTTTCTGAGCTATAGGAGACAACCACTTGACATGTGCAGAGAGTAACTAAAAATATATTCGCTTTATAGTGACGTGATTTGCATGAATGCGGTCTAATTTTTCAACCATAATTCATAGACTCTTAAAAACTACTGCGGCCTCTATAACAAATAGCAAAAATTAAAGAGTTTTAAGACAGGGACGTGATTTGATTTCATATGGCCTAGTTTTTTTGAAATTTTCACACAAGGTGCATTAATATGGCCTTTATAGCAAATAGTTAAATAATAACAGGGTATTCCGAAAGCTTCGTGATTTGCACGTACATATAGCCTTATTTTTTGACACGTAATAGGTAGACTTTTGAAATTTTTACAGTAGATGGGTGTTCCGCAATAGCATGTTTTTTTAATTATATTGCCTTATTTTTTGTAGGCTCCTGATGTTTTCATAGAAAGTCCTTATATTTAAACAGTAATAGGCAGACACTTAAAATTTACATAGATTATATTTTACTATATCTACTGTAACAACAAGAACTGAAAATGAATTTAATAAAAATAAAAGGGAGTTTCCCAGATGTCGCGAATTTGAGAAATTTGGCCTTCTGTGCTAAACGTGGTAGGCAGTATAAAAAATAATTAAAAAATAAAGGGTGCCCCATAAGACGTAAAAAATATAATAACTTATATTTTTACAGTTGCATTGAACATAGTACCGAACCATACGTGTGTGAGTCTTGCACTCGCACTTGAATGATTTTTTAACCAGATCGAAGTTAACCAATGTGTGCAGTCATTAGAATCGCCACTTCTACTTCTAAATTTTAACGATTTATTTTGAGAAAAATTCGTAATTTTTCATGGTTTAATCTGCAGACTTAGACGAAAGTAGCAGAGCATACAATGTTATTGCTTGAAAAGTAGATTTTAATATAAAATTTTTCTTGTGAATGATAAGTTTGTAATTTCTGTTTATTAAAATGTAAAGCAATCTCTCGATTATATAATGTACTTATGTGATGATTTAACTTAAGCTTGAAATTCAAAATTACGCTTAAGTAGTCTACCCTTCCCAACCAGGCGACACAAATGTTGTCATTGGGTATATTGTTTTGACGTAGATAAAATGATTTTTTCCTTCAGAGAGAGGGAAGTAAATGGCCTGGATTTTTTATTTAGGAATAGCAAGTATTTTCCATTTCATATTGATTTTCTATAGTTAAAGCAACTTTTAAGTTTTCCAGAATATCAGCTGCGAAAATACCAGAGCTGACTTTAGCAGTTTTGTCAGCAAATATAGAGCAAATACA
The DNA here is from genome assembly GCA_949628195.1 of Phasia obesa. Taxonomy (NCBI): domain Eukaryota; kingdom Metazoa; phylum Arthropoda; class Insecta; order Diptera; family Tachinidae; genus Phasia; species Phasia obesa. Next base: position 25,622,754 of record OX451215.1, on the reverse strand, counting down.
ACCGTTTAAATCTAGGAAGCTGCAGTATATGTAATATAATATGGGTGACAGGCAGCCTGTTAATATTTCTTGTCCTGTTGAATTTTCTAAGCAAATAAAAGTGATAATAATTGCTCATAAAGATGCTCGGGTTGACGCATGTACTCGTATTTTATTTTATGCAGTAGGATTAAAATCCTTACCTTCAAATAGTCATCGAGACATATGCCATAAAGTCTGTCTACGTAAAAAGAAACATGATCATATCATCTCAAGCTGTATACGTCACATTAATTTTTCTTTTGCTGACATTATCGAAACTGGTAAAAAGTTCACAACCGTACAGTAAAGTTGGTATTAAATGTGTTTTAGCGAGCAGTATGCGTACACTTAAGGGAGCGCAATAGTGACTTGGCCAAAGATTTCTTACTATAGAAGAAGTGAGGGTGCTGTTAAAGTAAATTCAAAGATTTTTAGCAAAGTTTACAATCTCGGTGGGTTGACTATTTGAGATTGAAGCAGTGTTTATAACGCTGCAGATTTAATAACTTCTTTTTTATAATGAAACATTTGGATTTATATGGTTTTATATGCAGGCCATTAACATGTAGAGAAAACAGTAGGGGTCCAAGATTGAGCCCTGTAGAGCATCTCGACTCAATGGCAAAGAGGTTGATTCTGAGTCACCTGTTTCAAAAAATTTATGTCTGTCAGTTAGATAATAAAATATCAGTTCGGTGGTAGGAGTAGATGAAATTACATAAAATGTACGTGAAGTGTCGAGAGCCCTTCGAAGGATCCAAAAGTACCAGAAATGTAATATTGCCACAATCAACTTGTTGTCTAATATCTTACGAAACATCCACTAGGGCCGTTATATAGCTGTGGTCTTTACGAAATCTAGATTGACAATTTGTAAGAATATTATTGTTTTCAAGGTAACGAGTCACCTGATTATGAATCAACCTTACAAAAACTTTCGAGAGGTAGAATTGCTTTTTTTAGAATATTGTTATTTTTGGAAAAGAATAATTTTGAGAACTTTTTTTTTAAATTATAAATAATCTATGTGGTAAAATGAAAATTTCGAAAGTTAGTTATAAAATGAGTATTGAAAAATCAAAAAAAAAAAAAAAAAATTAATAAGTTGTCAGACTCACCATAAAACTTATTTAAATTCAAAATGTTTGCAATTAAAACTACCTTTTAGAAAGTTATTTTTTTTTTTTTTATTAAATTAAATTAAATCCATATAATAACGAAATCAAGGCTCACTAAAAAACTATTACTTTATTTGGATACTTAATAATTTTTGTTTTTAACATATGGTAGTTAATACGTTTTTGCTCATACCAGCAGTTTCATTCAATAGTTCATGTATGAACGAACATCAACATCCACAAGCATTTAAAACAGCAAGAAACCACCGACCATTAATGGGAATAAAGCAGCGGCTACCAAGTGCGTGAGAAATTTTGGTATTCAGGCTTTTCTGGATTGAATTCAGAATTTTATAGCAATTTATTTAATATTTGCTATCTTTTTCTTTTTTTCCCTTATTCTTATTTTAACGGTTTTCCATTTTTATGATTAAAATAAATCTTCAGTGCACGCATCAAAATTACATTTAACATCAGTGAGATTCCATGAAGAGAATTATTTTTGCTTGAAATTCGAAAATATATTGAAATAAATGGAAAAGCAAAAATAAAATTAAAAGTAAAAGTAAAAATAAAAATAAAAATAAAAAAAATCATAAGGACATATGCTGACTTATTATTGTTTATGGTTTATTACGAACGTACACTACTTATTAATCTTCATGTAGTTTTTTTTTTTCAAATTTATATATTCTTACAATATGATATTTACGCTGCAAGTGAAATCATTTTATATTTTGTGCCTGCTCATAATGAGTAAAAATAAAAACTGCAATTTGTTGAAATCCTATTACATATATTGTTGAGCTTAAGAAAAATACTCATGGTAAAATAAATATAAATCCAATAATGACTGAAGGTGAATTATATAAAAATTTCCTTAAGCTACTTGATGATAAATAAAAAATATTGTCTTCGGAAGACGCACAGCTGAAAGAACTGAAGCAAAATTGAGCCAACAACTTAATTGCGTTTACTCAATAATAAAGCAAAGTGTGGCACTTTAAGAAATAATTTTATTGGACTATCGTACGTATGATAATTAAAAACCTTAAAATATTACGTATACGCGCACAGCGAATACACAGCGAAAATGTGCTTTAATGCAATTGAAATTTTTAAAAAAGAATATTGTCAAAGAAATAATAATCAATTCAACATAAAACAAAAATAGCTTTTATCGTAATAACAAACTTTTAGACTAGAAGATAATGTTTTACGCAAAAAACGTATTTATTTATAAAAATTTATTTTTATAAAAATGAATTGTTAAGTCAAGTTTAAAATCGTTTATAGTGTTGAAAAAATATTTTTTACAATTTAGGTCATAAATTCGAAAGAATAATTGCGAAAAATATTTGTTTTAGACACTAGTATGAACGAAATGTATTTTCTGGATCCCTACAGCATTCTTTATCAACCTTCTTCGTGGGAACCTCATATTCATGTATTTTTATTTAACAATTTACCACCTTATATTTATTGTTGTTCGAGCTAGCTTTTGGTTAGCAATGGCACCACATTGGGTCTCATGCATAAAACGTGAGCTTGAGCTCGGACTCGATTTTTTGAGTAAAAGGTGCTTGTCGTATGCATAATAAAATTTTAAGTATTTGCTTTTACTCACAGCTCACGTTTGATCTCGTTGTGCTCAGCTTGAACTAAGTGAGAAGAGCTTGACCTCATTTTTATATGCATAAAAACAAGCTTTTGCCTTCTTTTGTGAGCTCTTCCTCAAATTTTGTTGAGACTGCCTTATAATTGACTCACGTACACTAAAAAGGAATCATGGCTGAATATTTTAAGCCACAAAGAAATACAAAATGTTATCAACAGCGTAAAACAAATTTAGCAAGTGAGGTTAATAAATTATACAGGTTTGTATTCTAAATATTAATTTTTTTATATAATTAATAATAAAATGATAAATACATAGGTTTGATGATAGTAGCATCTGCTGGTTGGCTAATTATTTTTTTGAGGGTTAAGAAGAAGCAAGATTGATAAAATTCGACTGTTTTAAGATTTTGTGCAGATGCTGGATTCCAAAGTGGTATAGCCACAGATATTGGAGTCCATAAATCAACTTTGTCGCGAACTATTGCAGAAGTTGTGAAACTTATATCTGCCAAAGGAAGCGACTGCTTTCCATTTGCAATTGGAATAATCATTCCAATGTACTCATATAAAAATTAAAAAAACCAACAAATCAAAGCGATGAGTATATTTGTAGAAAAGGCTTCCACTCTATAAATGTGCAGGCAACTTGTGATGGAAAAGAACTTTTTACAATCGTTGACATATCCTAGCCTGGTTCAGTTCATGACTCACGCATCTTACGAAGCAGCGAGGTCTGTAGAATAATGTAAAATGCAACGAACGATGCATTTCTTCTCGGGGATGAGGGCTATGAAATATGCCCATGGCTCCATTCCGAAACCCAACAACTGACATAGAAAAAAAATTCAGCAAAGTGTTTACAAGAGAACGTGTCATTATAGAACGGTGTTTTGGGCAATTGAAGCAAAGATTTTCTATGCTTCAATACAAAATTCGGGTATCGACAGAGTTATCGCCCCACGTAATAGCTAAATTTTTAAAAGACGATTTTATCCTTATCAATGACGATTACAACAATGCTGATATATGGAAATTAGGAAACGATATCGAACAACAACCAGCAAGAAATTGCACTTCAATAACAATTTGCAATTGGTTTGAACTCATTTTTATGCATACAAAATTGAGCAAGACCTGTTGCTGTTTGATTGAACTCGACTTACGAGCAATTGCTCATCTGCTTCAACTCAGCGCTTTTACTCGTTTTTATGCATGAGGCCCATTATTTTTTACTCAAAATTAATTTAGTATGAATTCATATTTTTAGGTAAACATACACTAAATCGCTAAAACAATTTTTTTTTTCATAATCTTAATTTTCCTCTAAACATAATTTTTTCCACAAAATCCCACTCAACTTTTTACTTAAAAAAATCACTATAATAAATTCCTTTTTTTACAAAAACTTAGTTTTTACACAACACAATTTTAAAAAAATATTACTTGTATACCAAAAAATAATTAAAAAAAAAACTTTATTAAAAATTTATTTTATCACTAAAAATGTTTTTTTTAAATACTTTTTTCACAAAAAATACTATAATTGCAAACTCACTCTTGTACAAAAAAAAAAAATCTTTTTTTACCAAAATTTACTTTTAAAAAATTTGTATTTACAAAAACTCATTTTTCACAAAAAATTACTTTTTTACAACAAAACTTTTGTTTTTGCTTATTACTTAACCTTACTTTTTCACCTAAAAAAAAACTTTTTTCAAAATAAAGTATTAAAATAAAAACGAAAATGTTTTTACAAAAATGATTTAGTTTTTGCAAAAAATTACTTTTTCCGGAATAAGAAGACTTTTCACAAAGATTTAGTATTTTGCAAATATCTATTTTTCACCACAATACAGTCTTTTACATAAAAATACTTTTGCAAAAAAACTCGATTTTTCACAAAAATAATACTTTTTGCATAAAAACTTTTTTTTTCACAAACTCTCTTTTCACATAAAATTATTTTTTTATCTGACTTTTAACACAAAAATACTTTATCAAAATGTGTTTTTAATAAAAAATTAAAATCACAAAAAACAGCCCTTCTTTAAAAAGACTCCCTTTCTAATAAAAAACTTATTTTACAAAAAACCAAATTTAAGAAGTCTTTTTTTTTTTTTTTTTTTGTTTGAAACAAATGTTTTAAATATGCTTGCTTGCTCTGCTATCTTTAAACTACAGTTCAGTAAAAGCTAAAAATTCTTCGAGTGAACGAGTGAAAATGGGGTCTTGTGTGCCACTGTTGGGCTTAAAGCCGCACTGCTACTGTTCTACTTCTGATTCAAGACGTTCTTGTAAGACTGTGAAGTAACACACAGACAACTAATGCCTATATAATTATTTTTAGAACATTGTTGCAGTGCCTCTAGTGTTATGTAGTCGCATTAGTTTAGAGCTAGCATAGCCAATTTATTATTATTTCACTTCGCCGGCTATTTAGTGCTATGTGGTAATACCGGCGAATGTGGGCGCTTTGATATGCATTATTATAAAGAGAATTAATACGTCTCAGAAAAATTTGCAATGGCTGAGATATAAACTCCTGAACATGTGTTTGTAGTCAACGTACTAATCACTTGAGCTACAGCACCCTTTTCGGGAGTACTATGTAGTGAAATGAGGCTACGATTATCACATTTTTTTATCGCTTTTTTAAATTAGATTTATAATGGCAACTTGCTAGTCTTCGGAATATTAAAAAGACCATATTGTTTTCTCCGTAATAATATAATTAAATTTTTTTTTTTAAATTGCTCATTTAATGGTTACTACGGAACCAAGGTTTTACAACTCTTTTAAATAAAATAATATTTTCCACTGTAATAATTTATGTATTATTAAAACTAGTGTGTTAAAATCATCAAATAATATTTGGCTTTAGAATATGTATTTTAGTATTGCTGATTTGATTATAAATAATGAAATTGTTATATCTTATCAGAAAAGAAAATAAAAATAAGTGTGTGATAGTAGTAAATAAAAAAAATATTAAAACAAATAAAATGACAAACAAAGCATATCAAAATATGTTTATGTTCACAGAAACAATTTTTTGCTCCAATTAAATATTTTAATTAGTTTTAGATGAAAATTTAATTAATTTCTTAATTAATTCAATTATATACTTAATTAAGAAAGAAAAAAAATACTATTTTACTTAATAAATAATAAATCATTTTTTAATTTTGAAGAAAAAAACAAATAAATGCTTGAGATTTTGATATAAAGCACCAAGGGGTTGTTTTTGTTTAAATTCTACATGAAATTTAAAATAAACTACAGCATTTTGTACAATATGTCAACATACCAGCCACAGTTGTAAAAGATTATTTTAAAATATTACCACAGAGTCTGTGTTAATAACGAGAAATTAAATTACATTGTATTTTATTAAATTTTGAACTCATCAATAACTTGCTCTTGGCTAAGTCCCTAAGTTGTTTAAGAAATAAATTTAAAAGCTTTGCATGCAGTAACATGCCTAACAAGATATCAAAGTTTTATGGATTTATTGTTTAAAAATATTTCCTTAAAAGTTTAACACTACACAAGAAAACTTAAGTCGCAACAATTCTCAGATTAAAATTATCACTAAATAAGTTTTTGCAAATCCTAAAAGTAATTGCAAACAGTATCTACAGTCAATTCCCCAGGATGATAAAGTTTAATAACATGAACAATTTATAACAATTTCTCCAGTTATGTGCGAACAAATTTTTATTTTTGTTATTTCATTTTTATGAACAGAAAAGGACAAACAGAAACATAAATGTAGAGCGGATTTTTTTTTTATGCCCCAAATTAAAACATAAGCAAGAAATTTATTTATTTTTTCCGGTTTGTAGGTCGGGAAGAGCAAGAAATAAATTGAAAATAAAATAAAATATATAATAATGATACTTAACCTTTTTTAAAGTGGCTAGACGGTGTATGTGTCGTTGTGTGGCTAAGTATAAAATAATATATAATATATGTACGAGTATCTATGTGTGTGTGTGTGTGTGCGTCTATTTGAACTATCTGTATATTAAAAGTGGTTTCTAAAGAACTAAATAAACACAACATTCATTTTTTATTCCATTCATCTTTCTAAAGTCATTCAATTGAACTGTAACGATGTTATATGTCAGAAAATTTATTTATTTCCCTCTGTTCCTACACTTGACTGAAGCAACAAAAGCCGAAATTGAATTAAAATACATTTAAACTATAAGTTATAAGTAAATATTATTTTTTGTTTTTCATCATTCTCTCCGTTTGTTTTTTGTTTTAATTCTTTTTCTTTATTTATTTTGTAGAGTGGGCGAGAATGGTCTATGGGATCAAGTGCCGCAAATACAAACAAAATCAAATGTGACATCCCATCAAGTAACTGAACTCATACCATTTACAGTGTATAGTTTTCGTTTGAAAGCAGTTAATAAATTGGGCATAAGTCCACCCTCCAAAGAATCATACTACATAGTGACCTTGCGTGAGGGTAAGTAATGAACACATATTATATCTCATAATTTAAGAAGCAGTAAGTTTTTTTATTCATAAAATTATTTAAATAATATTAAATGAAATTAGATAAAATGAAAAAAAATGACAAAAAATGAAATAAGGTATAATAGAATAACATAATATAATATAAAATAAAATAAAAAAATATAAAATAAAATAAAATAAAATAAAATAAAATAAAAAAATATAAAATAAAATAAAATAAAATAAAAAAATATAAAATAAAATAAAATAAAATAAAATAAAATAAAATAAAGAAACATAAAATAATATAAATTATATAAACCAAAATAGAATATAATTAAATTAATTTTTTTTAAATAACAACAAAACCAAAAAAAAATAAATAAAGATGAACAAAATAATATAAAAATAATATATAAACAATAAAATAATATAAAATAAAATAAAAATTAAAATAAAACCAAACCAAACCAAACAAAACAACACTAGAAAACAAAATAAATTATATAAAGGAAAAAAAGATATAATTAAAATATTTTTTTTAAATAAAAACAAAATCAAAAAAAATATAATAATATAAAAACAATAAACAATAAAAAAAATAATAAAAAAGAATAAAATAGTATAAAAAAAAATAAAAAATAAAAAAAAAATAAAACCAAACCAAACAAAACCAAACTAAAAAATAAAATAAATCATATAAAGCAAAATCAAATATAATTAATTTAATTGTTTTAAATAAAAACTAAAGAAAATTATATAAAATAAAGCAAAATAGAATAAAATTTAATTAATTTTTTTAAATAAAAACAAATAAAAATTTATAAAATGAAATAAAATAAATTAAAATTAAACAAAACAAATAAAAATAAAAATACAACAATCATACCAAACCATACAAAACTAAAATTAAATTAAATGAAATTTAAGAAAATAAAATAAAATGACGTCAAATAAAATAAAATAAATGAATATTAAATAAAATTAAATTAAATTTAATGAAACTAAATAAATAAATAATCTTAATTTTCCTCTAAACTTTTAATTTTTTCCACAAAATCCCACTAAACTTTTTACTTAAAAAATTCACTATAATAAATACCTTTTTTCACAAAAACTTAGTTTTTACACAACACACTTTTAAAAAAAATATTACTTGTATACCAAAAAATAATTAAAAAATGAAGTTTATTAAAAACTTATTTTATCACTAAAAATATTTTTTTAAGTACTTTTTTTTCACAAAAAATATTATAATTGCAAACTCACTCTTGTACAAAAAAAATCTTTTTTTACCAAAATTTACTTTTAAAAAAATTTGTTTTTACAAAAACTCATTTTTCACAAAAAATTACTTTTTTACAACAAAACTATTGTTTTTACTTATTACTTAACCTTACTTTTTCACCTAAAAAAAACTTTTTTCAAAATAAAGTATTAAAAAATACCTAAAATTTTTTTACAAAAATGATTTAGTTTTGACAAAAAATTACTTTTTCCGCAAGAAAAAGACTTTTCACAAAGATTTATTTTTTTGCAAATATCTATTTTTCACCACAATACAGTCTTTTACATAAAAATACTTTTGCAAAAAAACTCGATTTTTCACAAAAATAATACTTTTTGCAAAAAATCTTTTATTTTCACTAATCTCTCTTTTCACATAAAATTATTTTTTTTAACTGATTTTTAACACAAAAATACTTTATCAAATGTGTTTTTCATAAAAAATTAAAATCACCAAAAACACCCCTTCTTTAAAAAGACTTAAAATAAAATGACTTGAAATAAAATAAATGAATATTAAATTAAATTAAATTAAATTTAATGAAATTAAATAAATAATCTAAAATAAAAGAAAGTAAAATAAAATAATATAATATATATATTAGAAGAGAATAAAATACAATAAAAAATAATAAAATAAAATAAAAACCAAACTAAATAAAATAAACTAAAATTAAATTTAATTTAATGAAATTACACAAAAAAAAATATAAAAAAAAAATTAAAGGAAATAAAATAAAGTATAATAAAATATAATAAAATATAATAAATAAAATAAGAATAAGTTTAAAAATAAAAATAAAAATGATAATAAAATATAATTAAATAAAATAATACACAATAGAAAAAAATTCAATAAAAAAATAAAATAAAGTAAATAAAACAAAATAAAATAAAATAAAATAAAATAAAATAAAATAAAATAAAATAAAATAAAATAAGATAAAACAAAATAAAATAACATAACATAAAATAAATAAATAAAACAAAACAAATCCAAACCAAAAAAACTTAAAATAAAAATAAAATATATAAACTAAAATAGAATATGGTTAAATTAAATAAAAGCAAACCAAACAAAACTAAACTAACTAAAAGAAAATGTAATAAAATAAATTCAATTAAAATAAAAAAAATAAAATACATAATAATGCATAATAGAATAAAACACAATAAAAAGAATAAAAAAACAGAACCAAAAAATAAAACAAATTAACTGGTTTATACCAAAATAGAATATAATTAAATTTAATTTAGTGAATAAAAATAGAATAAAATAACATAAAATAAAATAAAATAAAATAAAATAAAATAAAACAATATAATATAATATAAAATAAAGTAAAACAAAACTAAACTAAACAAAATAAATTATATAAACCAAAATAGAATATAATTTAATCAAACTTACTAAATATAAAAATAATAAAATTAAAAAAATAAATTAAAATAAGAGTAAATTAAAGTTTTAAAAAATGTATATTTAGAAAATAATCTCAGCTTCCGTATAAATGTCACACCCACCTTGGAGGGACACGTAACGGAAAAGACATGAGTTCGCCAAAAGCAAAAGATCGTAAAGATGTCTCAAAGTACAACAAAGTTTTCTTCTCAAAACATTCATTGCAAATTTTGTTGCATTTAGAGAGAAAACACAACTTCAAAACAGAAAATTAAAAAACATGACGGATTTAAAAAGAAAAACTTTTTTAGCACTTAGTAGATACAACAAATTATTTTAAGACTTTTTTTGCACACCGAGTAATGTAATCAAACCGAGTAATATCGTACAACTAACAATGTGCTCGTAAAAGAAATTTTAAGTCTTTAAAAGTTTACTGCAACCCATTATTCACTGTCATATGCCAGTGAACAAGAACTTGCAAATATCCACCCAACTACCATTTATAAGAAGGCTTTGAATGCCTTCTGTGTTCAATTTGATTTCGTAGTAACCAACGAAAATGACAGCCATATGGTTCCCATATTACTGTCATGTCTCACATATAAAGTTTATTATATGCAACGTTACACTGAAAGGGAAGGCATATACAATACCATAGTAGTAGAGAAAACAAAGGAATTTAATAAAGAGTTAACTGATTCAATAGAGAGCTGGTTTAATGGCTGTAGATTATTGTTTACAAGATTGTTATAATTGTATTCATTTGGTACAATTTGAAACTTTAAAACAGTGTATGAAAACAAACAAAACGTTTCGCAAACGTTATATGCAAAGATACAAAGTTTTGAAGTTTTTGTTAATCTTTTGGTACATGAGTAACACTAAAACGAGGACTTTTTTAAATGGCAAAGAGATCAAAGCTAAGCTTGCCACTTAGCAACAAAATCGAAAACTATTATTTTGAGTGATTTATTTAGTTCAATCGATTTTCGAATGCTGATTTTGTTTCTTGAATTGCTGCTTATTTTGTTTTTCTTCTTAATAGCTTAGCTATTAAATAGCCTTGACATGTTTGATCAAACTTTATCATCATTAAAATTTTTTTATAGGTATACATATCGTAAATTCTGTAGTTTTAATTTCCAACTATAAAAAAAGTCACAAAAAATAAAAGTTGAAGCAGTAATTCCAAGTAACTGCTTTAATATACTACAGCCTTTTATTAACTTAAAAAATTTTTTAAATTTTCACAACTTTGTTTTTATTTGCATCAGCACATCTCAGCAGTTCTGTTGTATTATATTACAACAACTAGCAATAAAACAAACAAAATGTTTATACATAAAAAAAATTGTTGCAGTTCTTGTTATGGATGCTGTCGTTATTTGCTTTATTTTGTTTTTATAGCTGCTAAATACAAAATTTGTAAACATTTGTTCACTTGAAAATGTTATGTGTAAAAACATTAAATATTTCCTCTATTGTTGTTGTATCGTAAAATATCTTGTATATCTTTGAAGAAGTTCCTTTACTGCAGTGAACATAACCACGCACTTTGACATGCTAATTTGAGGTAAGAGGGAAACGACTAAATAGTTTATATTTGGGAAAATGTAGATTAATTTTACGCTGTTGATTTTCACCCGCCAGGTATATGCATTTCTTTTAAATGTATGTACAGTGAGGTGCACAAATGAGTACATGTTTGTACTTTGGGCAAAATTTTTATTGTCGTTTATTAAGTATCTAGTACATTGGGCAAATTTGTTAACAAAAAACAAATAAATACCTAACAATAATAAATAATAAAATAAATCAGTCAAGTGCGAGTTAGATTCACACACGTAGGGTTCCGTACTATGTTTAGTACAACTTTAAAAATTCAAATTGTTAATTTTTGTCTTATAAGTCACCTTTTAATTTTAAAATTAAAGTCATAATCGCGAAAATAGCATCACTGTTGGATTTAAATTTTAAATTTTAGCAATTGTTGTTATAGTGGCCATCTTAATACAATTTCTATAAAAATATACATGCGCCTACTTATTGCGGTTTAAAAAGTAAGGTAATATACGTGAAAAACATGTCACTGATGGAACACCCTTTAGATATTATTAATTGTTACAGCGGCTGAAGTACAACATCTACTGTAATCATTTAAAGAGTCTACCTATGTTATTACTATTAAAAAAATAAGTTACTATACGTGAAAAATATGTAAGAACACCCTTTAATTTTTAGTAATTGTCATGTCTTTTTTTTTTTTTTTTAAGAGAAGTACCACTCAGACAGTTAATGCCTATATTAACTGTGGTACTTCCTTTGGAAAGGGATAGTAGTAGCTAAGACAGATGGTTAGTGATAGTAAAGCTTCGATTCTGGCAACACTGCAATTGCACGTTATGATTATTTTTAGAACAGTATTGCAGCGCCTCTGGTGTTATTTAGGCGAATTAGTTTGAAGCTACCATAGCCAATTTATAATTATTTTACTTCGCCGGCAATTTGGTGCTATGTGGTAATACCGGCGAAGGAGGGCGCTGTGATATGCATTGTTATAAAGAATAAGGAAAAATTAATACATAACAGAAAAATTGATGTTGCCATGGCTGAGTATTGAACTCGTGACCATTGCTTAGTAGTCAACGTGCTAACCACTTAAGCTACAGCACCCTCAACACATATTCTATACAAATTGGAAGAGTCTACCTATTACGGTTCAAAAATATGTCGTTATACATGCAAAACACATCACTGTCGGAAAACCCTTTAAATTTTTATGGTTTTTATAGGGGTCATAGTAATACACCATTTGTGAAAATTACAAGAGTCTATATATTATGGTTAAAAAATTAGTCAATATTTATGCAAATCACGTCACTGTCGGCACACCCTTTAATTTTTACAATTTGTTATAGTGGTCATAGTAATACAAATCCTGCAAAAACTTCAAGAGTCTAACTATTATCGTTCAAAACTTATGCCATATACATGGAAATCACATCACTATCGGAACACCCTTTAATTTTTAGGTTTATTTATTAGACTTGTTTATATAGCGAACTAAGTTTTAATTACTGCTTGCATATTTTTGGTGTATTCTTCCTACAGTTCAAGAAATAAGTACATATTCGTAAATAAAACATCTCTATCGGAACACCCTATAATTTGCAGTATTTGTTGCTATAGCGGCCACAGCTATACACCTTCTGTGAAAATTTGAAGCATCTATTATGGTTCAAAACTTAGGCCTTATACATGCAAATCACACCACTATCGGAACACCCTTTCATTTCTAGCTTTATTATTTATAGTTGTTTATAAGTGAACTAAGTTTTAATTACTGTTTGTAAATTTCAAGTGTATTCCTCCTACAGTTCAAGAAATAGGCACATATTCGTGAATAGCACCTCTCTATCGGAACACCCTATAATTTGCAGTATTTGTTGCTATAGCAGCAACAGCTATACATCTGTGAAAATTTCAAGAGTCTACCTATTACGGTTCCAGAGATAAAAGGCGCTGGCAGACGGACAGACGGACAGACATTGTAGCGAAAACAATAGGGTTACCTTTTACCCTTTGGGTACGGAATCCTAAAAACTTTCAAAATCCACCAAGGAGAGCATCCGCACCATGACTGAAAGAGGATGTTCTACCTGGTAATTTGCAAAATAACTAAAACTTAGTCAATCACATAAGGGTACCAATAAGGGTACAAAAACGGTGTTCCGTTGTTCCCAAGCCTGAAGTTAGAGGTCGTAAAAAGCTTCTAACTCATGCGGACACACATCTAATGATAAGAGAAACGAAAAGTGATAAGTTTTTTAGCACCAAAAGATGTTTCGTGAGCAATCGGAAAACACGTTAGTCAGTGGACGGCATTGGAGCAGTAAAAAACAAAAACCTGCATTGTCGGAAAAAAATGTAAAGGCACGGTTAAAATTTTCCAAAGTGCACAAAACTTAAACTATGGACGACTGGAAACGTGTGATCTGGTCAGGCGAATCCAAATTCAACCGTTTCCAATACGACGGTAAATAATATAGTTGGCGCCGCCCTAGTGAAAAAATTCAAAGGCGCCATGTGAAGCAAAGTGTGAAGCACGGTGAAGGAAACGTCATGGTATGGGGTTCCTTTACGTGGTGGGACCTTGGACCACTGTAAAAATTTTATAATATAATGAAGTAGAAAGACTATTTGAGGATTTTGCAGACTCATCTTCCCGATTTTGTAGATAAGAGTGCCTATCCTGCAGAAGAAGTAATTTTTCAGCAGGATGATAATCCAAAACAAACGTCCAAAATCGTGAAAGAGCAAAATTTTCAAAATCCCGACCTCAATCCGATTGAGAATTTGTGGTGAATCGTGAATCAATCAGCCCCTACCAATTTGGACGAGCTTTGGCAGCGGATCCAAAATGAATTGAATAATATTCCAAAAGAAGAAATTTTACATAAATTGGTGGAGAGTATGTCAAATCGCGTAAATGATGTCTTACAAAATAAAGAGTTTTGGACTAAGTATTCAAAATATTCGTATTCCGCAAGATTTTTCAACGGTGCAAAATTGAGCACATTGAAGTTGTTTTCGTTTTGTTTATTTTTTTCTTAGAAATTGAACCACAAGAAATAATTTTGAATTTGCTTGATTACTTTTATTTCTATGACATAAAAAATGCTCAAAGTATAAACTTGAAATCATTTGTGCACCTCACTGTATGTATGTATGTATGTATGTATGTATGTCTATATGAGCCGTTTATTTAAACAGTGGCATAAGTTAATTTAAAGATAATTGTAATCAATGTACAATTTAACGGTATTTCTTCATTTTTAAAAAAATTTGCAATCAAATGTTAAGCGCCACTTACCCAATGATAATGAATTTAGTGTAATAGTAATGGCTTTTAAAAACGAAAGTGACTTATGCCACTTTCAAAATATACGGCTCATATGTAGAAAAACTATTTCCATAATTCTTGCAAAAAAAACCTACTTCGAAACAGATAAATGGACATTAATTCTAAATTAAAAATTTAAAAGATATTAGTCTGGAAGAACCAAATAAAAGATAAACAAAATAACCCAAAATTGCGTATACTATGTTTTGTATACCTCTTATTGTAGCGGGTATAGAACTAAAGACTATGTGAATTTGTCGAAATCAAAAGATAAGGCAATATACGTCAAAGTAAGTCACCTATAGGGATACTCTTTAACTATTATTTTTTATATTTCTCTTTATTGCGAACTTATCAATAAACGCTGTGTATAGTCTGTGTCTGTCTACGACGGTTCAAAAGATAAAGTCATATGTATCATATATACATCACCTAAGGCGGTAACCTTTAAATATTTTTACTAGTTACTGTAGACATCAAATTTGATCAGCTCTAAGTTTCTGTACTTGTTATTGTTTACAATGCGAATGCTTCCATTAGTTTAAAAGTTAAAAATATCTTTAGTTTTTAATAATTCTTGCAAAAAAACCGACTTCAAATATCAATCAATTCTAAACTAAAAATTTAAAAGTAAGTTCAAGAGATAAAGCCATATACGAAAAATTACGTCAGATATAAAGACACCCTTTATTTTTTTACACTTATTATTACTGACACAGTAATAAAAAGTGGCGGTTCCAAAGATAGCAATTTTAAATTAAACATTTATTATAAAGAACTTATCCATACAGATGCTTGGTAAATTTCAACTGTCTTTCTATATCGGTTCAAAAGTTTGGCCATATGCTTCAATTTACAGCAACTATTGAGACATCCTTTTATTCATAATTTTAAATATTTATACATGTTATTATACCGGACATAGTAGTAGAGATTCTGTCTAATTTCCACGTGTTTGTCTATAACGGTTCAAAAGATAGGGCCGGCTAGGTCTCACTACATTAATTTTGGGGACACCCTTTAGTTTTCAAATTTCAAATTTTTAAAATTTTTGTTATAGCGGACTTATAAATACAAGTTTTTTGTTAGTTTCAACCGTCGCTCTGTTACGGTTCAAAAGTTTTGCCATATACATTGGGACACCCTTTATTTTATAATTATAAATATTTGTACTAGTTATAATAACGAATATTCTGTCCAATTTTCAAGTGTTTGTCTGCAATGGTTCAAAAGATATGGCCTTATAGGTCAATTGACGTCACCTATGGGGACAACTAAAATGATATATAGTTTTTTTTTAATTTTAAAATGCCGCCCTTAACGGTTCATAATACATGTCAAAAACATATATGATATATGGGGACACCCTTTAACTTTTCAAATTTTGAACTTCTTTTAAAATAGGACCAATCTGTAAGCATATCCTTTCTAATAAAGAAAAAGGTTTTGAAAATCGGTTCAGAAATAATTGAGTTCTGCGCGCACAAACATAAAAAAATAATAAAATAAGCTACTTTCAGATGAACTGATAACCTCTTTCTTTTTTTTAAGTCAGTTAAAAAAGCATATTATTTAACAGCAAAAAATTAGCTCAAACTCAAACTATTTCCTCTTTTATTTTTCAAACAAATATTTGACATGTAACTATGACAACATAAAAACATTGTTGAGAGTGAGTCGATATCATGAAATAAATTTGTAAATAACAAAAAAAATTCAATTGATTTCATTTCGTTCAATTTACAGCCGATTTGCCGAGTCGTATGTCAGTTTTTTACAATAGGTTTATTAATTGTATTAATTACAATGATAAATTAAATAGAATTATTTTTATAATTTTTTTTATATCAATACATAATTTGAACGTTTATAGAGAAATCAGATATGGAAATTAAAAATTAAAATTGTCTACTTGATTTATTGGCTTAAATGATATCATTAGCCAAATATTATTTACGTTAATTTGGTGTTTTTTGTACATTTAATAAATAATTTTTATACTTATTAAAATTCTTTAAATTATTTTGCTTATTAAGAAACCATTATCTACAGGCTAATAACTTTCCTAAAAATAAATATAAATAATAAAATTCATTGTAAAGTAACAAGCAGTTTCGCTAATTGCTTACATCAGCTCATCAGACAACACTGACTCAAATTTTCAAATAGATTTTAAAAATATCTTTAGTTTTTAAAAATATCTTTAATTTTTAAAACAATTAAAAAAGTTTGTACTAAGACCTTATGTAGAAAGAACTTATCTGACTGTAAGAGATTAAATACAACAACGAATAAATAAAACATAAGAAATTATCAGAGTTTAAATTGCTTGTTTAAAAATAGCAACAGCACTAATATCTTTGCTTTGCTTACATCTTTTTCAGCAAATAAAAAAACTGACTTTCTTAGCATTTACATAACATTTTGTTATAAGCGAAGCAAAAGCAAATGCAAAAAAGAGAAAGAGAAAGAGAAAGAAAAAGAAACTTTTTTTACCCATAAAAATCGATCTCTTCAACGAATATCCTAAATGCTTCGACTTCGGTGCTGACAATGTTGGTTCCCGTCAAAAGCAAACCATGCGTACTAGCTTTCGTGGCATGGGTGTTGTTCTTATGAGAAAGAAACGCATTTGCTTAAGCTCAATATGTGTTTCTTTCTGCTGCAAAGCAGTCAGCAAAGCAATTTCTTTGAAAACGTTTGCTGTTGCTGAAGCAATAAGTTAATGTTTGTTGCTTCTTTTGCTGTTGCTGTGAAACAATATTGGAAATATTTATTTTGCAGATATTCTAAATTTAGTTTTTTTTCAATTTGCACGTGGCTTCATAATTTTAATCTCTCACTGTCAAAGAATTCTCTAAAACTAAAGACTGAAGCAGCGAGTAACAGCAAGAAACAGCAATCGTAGTCAGCCACAAATTCACATTAAAGGAGTTAAGCAAAAGCAAAAAAAAATTAAAGAACAACTTAAGAAACAGCAAACGTTTTTAAAGTAATTGCTTTGCTGATTACATTGCTGCAGAAAAAGACATATAGCAAGCTTAAGTAAATGATTTGCTCTTCTTTTTTGCTTTTGCTGCCTATTTTTCTAAGCAACAGTTAAGCACTTACATATGCATTGCAAATAGTCAAGCATTTTCAATCCCTGGGAATTAATATAAATTGTAGGATGGCAATAATATACAGCAGCGAGCAGAAAAAATTCAATACTGTATCATATGATATTTAATATAAACATTAACTCAGTCGTAAAGTAGCTCTGGGTCGGGGAACACGTGCGTGCGTCATTGTCAATCAGGCCTTCCTTGTTGTTCGGCCTTCAGTGTACTACGGTACTGTTATTGGTGGTTGCTTAATCAGCCACGTGTAATCGTTTGGTTATCATATCTAGAAATTTTAATTTCAATAAGTCGGTCATTGGTGGAGCACCATTTCAAAAACTTAACTGTTAACTGGAGAAGCACCATTAAACTCAATTTTTAACTGGAGGAGAACCAATAAACTCAAGATTTTCACAGCAGGAGCACCATTAAACTCTTATTGGAGTCTCACTTCCTATACGAAGGTATAGGTCGCACTGCTGATTTTGGAGGAAGCTAAGGCAATTACACCCTGGCGCTTTGGTTTCGTACCTTTGCCATTTACCAAGTTTTTCGAGCAGAATCCAAAAAAATAAACAATAACTTTTGTCCTGTTTAAAACTACTAGATGAATTTTAACAAAATTTTGGAGGGAGGTAGCTTAGTAACCTGATTCTAATATAGGATACTTTCTTCCGCAAAAATATCTAAGTTACAAGAGAAAGTGGAGAAAAAAAGCAGTGGAAGTACGCCTATTTTTTTTACCGATTTAAAGGTACTGCATACTTTAAGACATCTTTTGTTTCTGAAAGCGGGATTAAGACAATATGCCATTCACCAATTTTATATTTCTTCTAGAGTTTTTATGTTCTGACAGAATTACTAAAATTTCATTATCATGTTATAAAACAGCTTTTATAACATAATTTTTAACAACCATGTTAAGACACGAAAAAACATTAGCCTATGTTAAATTCTACAACATTTTGTTAGTGTTACTGTTTTTCATATTATGCCTAATGTAGACGAGGGGTTATCATGGATAGATTTAGGCAAAAATCGCGCAAAATTATGGTTTACATGCAAAGGAAATACATGTTTCAGGTAACTATAATAGAAGAGAAACGAATTATGCTTATATTATATTTTTGTATACAAACTATATTAGTAACATATAGTAACAACATCATTACCATATCTGCTTAATTTGATTCGCCATTTTATCATGAATAGACTAAAGCCAGAACAACGCTTGAAAGATGAGCAAAAAAAATTATTCTGTGTTTTTGTGATCGGTGATGTTTAGTCGCAATATTATGTTCAGTGAGTATCTGTTTTGTGTCAATAAGCCTTTCAATAAATAATATTTTTAGTGAGAAGAAAGATCACAAGAGATTCTTTAGGTCCCACTCATAACTGTTTCGTATTCTTACAACATAAATATCCGATGGGTACAAGTAGACATGAAAAAAAAATGGCCGAAAGTGCAAAAGAGTGACCACAAGTTGTCAAAAGGTTTATTGAGCAAAGAGTACTACAAAATATTTCCCTAGAGATGAGAATGGTTGGAGCCACTTATTTTTAAAACCCGACAAACCATGGTGAAAATTTTTTCGACCTCTGCCAAGGATTGAACCTAATGTGCTTCGTTTTGTAGGCACGCATTTAACCACTGCACCAAATGTATATTTTATGTTTTAAGCAACAGTTTCTATGTTGATTTATATAAATGAAATAACAGATGATTTACATATGATCAATCAGAATTACCTTTATGAAAAAATCAAATTGGTAAGCTAATGAAATTAATAAAAAATCCCTTTTTTATACAATTCAAAAGAAATCCTAATAGAATGAAAAAGTTTTTCTCTATGGATTGTTCTTTTTTTTTATGTCACAAATTAGTAAAAAAAAATTGTGAATAACAAGTTTTCTTATTGATTTAATGGGATTTCCTTCTTTATAAAATTAAAAAGATGTACCACATTGAAATAATAATATCTTTGGAGATATCTGCTTTTCTTTCTACTGACATACATACCCCTTAGCCTAAAAACATTTCATAGAGAAAATCTCTTTGATTCTATTAGGCATTTTTGTTTCTGTGCATTCTCTCTTCCCCACCAGTAATATCCCAGCAAACCAAAGCCTTCGATTTTTTCTGAAGTCAGACTTGTCGTAAGGAATTCTTTAAAACATTTTGGTAGTTTGTCGCAAATCAAACTTGTTGTAACGAATTCGTTAAGACATTTCAGTAGTTTGTCTGAAAACTGAAAAAATAACGAAATTGTTAAGACATTTCGGGTGTTTGTCGGAACAAATAAAAAATATATATAAAACTTTGATTTATATGTAAGAAAATAAAAACCATATTGAATAAAAAAAATTCTAGTAAATACGAAAAAAATTAATAAATATCTACTTATGTATATACAAGATGGATAATTAAAATCGAATTAATTACGGTAAAGTATTCGCTTGAATACCAAATCATTAAATAATTATTACATAAATTCAATTAACTTTCAGAGAACGATATTTTAGCTTATACCCACAGACAACATTTTATTACGACTTCGTACCTACATGTAATTGCGAATTCGTAACTAAATGTCGTTGCGATTTCGTAACTACATATCGTTTCGATTTCGTTCCTACATAACGTTGCGAAATCGTGTCAACCCTTTCATATAAAAATCGCTACGATTTCGGTAATATTTCGGTTCCGAAATCGAAAGATTTTATCGACTAGTTGTTACGAATTCTTTATGAAATCGGAACATTTGGTTTGGTGGGATGCTACCAGACTAAATGTTTCCCTTGTGAATGTTTCCGTGTCTAAACTCATACTTATTAATCATAAATCTTAGCCTATTAATGTCCATAAAACTTAAGGTTAAACAAACCACTAAGTACTTTTAAAGTTAAAATAATTAAAGGGAATATAAAGTGATGTCATTTTTCTTCTAAGCTTTACGGGTGCTTAAAGTAACTTGCCCCCAGTCAATCATTTCTTGGTTAATATCAAACTTTGGACAGTGTAATTAAAGACATGACAATGTTAACAAAAAGTCAACATAATGTCAGAATGTGTGGTACTTTTCAAAATGAAATGAAAAAGGTGTTACTGACATCAAGTCAAAGACATTAAATCACTCGAAATATAAATCATTTACACAATTCACCTAACTAACATACAAGGTGTGAAAATGTCAATAGAGAAGAAAAAAGTGTATGAGGGGGAAGATGCAAGTGAATTTTGAGATATTAAGATTTTTGTCTTTGTATGATTTATCTTTAAATTTTAATATTTTCACTTCTTAATAGCTTTTTAATTCGCTTTAAAAAATGATTTTTTTTCCTACCCAATTTTTATTTTTTTTTTTTTTTTTTGCTGTAGTTATATTTAGCCAAAATGTTTCAAATGCTTAATAAAGCATGTTCATTCATATACAAAAGTCAATCATAACACAAGGCAACAAAATCGAAAAAATATGATGTGGAGTTTAAACCACTATACAATTTTGATGTATTGTTGTTCGAGTAGTACAAATATGGTCCAAATTTGAAATTCTATAGAGTGGATTTTTTTTTAAAAATTTTTAAGTAAAATTTTATATTTTTTTAGACATTTTCCACTCAATTAATGATAACTCAAAAAGCGTTTGTCCGATATTATTAAAAAGAAAGAAAGAAAAATTTAAATTTACACAACCTTTAATCCGATAATATAATGCATTTCGGTCGGCCCAGTAGTTTCGGAGTTATAATAAAAAATTTAACAATAAATATATTTTTTGCTTAAAAATACCAAGTTTTTTCGTTAAAAAAAAAAAAAAAAATCATGAAAAATCGAAAACGGAAAAAATTGATTATTTTTGAATTTATTCACAATTAAGTGAATTCAAGTATTAAAAAATAATCAAGACAGCCGGAACATTTTTAAGTAAAAAAACAGAAATTTTTTAACACTTGAATTCACTTAATTGTGATAAAGCAATAAATTTGAAAAATTTTTGCCGTTTTCGATTTTTCATGATTTTTTTAAACAAAAAAACTTGGTATTTTCAAGCAAAAAATATATTCTTTACTTAAATTTTTTATTATAACTCCGAAACTACTAAGCCGATTGAAACACAATATGTTAGCGGATTAAAGGTTATGTAAATTTCAATTTTTCTTTCTTTCACTTTAATAATATCGGACAAACGCTTTTTGAGTTATTATTAATTATGTGGAGAAATGTCTAAAAAAAATTTAAAATTTTACTTAAAAATTTTGTTAAAAAAACCTCTCCATAGAATTTCAAATTTGGACCATATTTATACTACTGGAACCATAATACATCAAAATTGTATAGTGATTTAAATACGTCTTTTTTGCTGTTGACCTGTGTAATATATCAAATTTGAAATTTTTAAGGGTGTCCAAAAATTAAGGCAAAGAATTTATTATAAAAGCTTTTGCATAAGCTTTTCAACCAATGTAACATCTGTCGGCATATGTAATAAATTTGATAAAATTATAAACATGCTCTTCATATGATGTACTGAAATTGTCAACATATATTTTTTTCTTTTTGTGCAATCATTAAAAAACACCAACAACAACAACGCGGATGTTGGAAGTAATTTTTTGTCTACACTATATGTTGCCATTGTTATAAATTTGTTTAACAAAGCTAAATTGATTCCACACATCGTGTGGACAGTGTTTATTACTTGAGCATAATTCAATAAACGAATTGCTTTTTCTCAACATCAATTTAAGTTTCGTCCTTATATGAATCTAAGCAACTTCTGCTAAATAATCTTGGTCCCACAACTGAATTGAATTGATTTTTGTATGTAAACATTTTGTACAATGTAACATAACCTCAACGAAACGATTTGAACTAGATGCAATAAATTTTGTAAAATATAGAACACATAGATACAACATGAACCTTAAGATAAGAAAACAAAAGCAAAAAAAAAGATAATCAGCAGATACAAAATCAGGTTAATGCACAATAAATTTACGTATGTATGTATGTATGTATGTATGTATGTATGTATGTATGTATGTATGTATGTATGTATGTATGTATGTATGTATGTATGTATGTATGTATGTATGTATGTATGTATGTATGTATGTATATATGTATGTATGTATGTACGTATGTATGTATGTATGTATGTATGTATGTATGTATGTATGTATGTATGTATGTATGTATGTGTGTGTGTATGTATGTGCGTGTGTGTGTGTGTGTGTATATGTTTCTTCTTATATGCCTAAGATTGTATGAAACATTTCAAACGCAAACACGCAAAATTATTCAATCAATGTTAACATGAAATGTAACACACCATCACCACACCAATTAACAACAACTTCTTGCAAGATGAAGTAGACAAAAAAGATCATTCATTTCATTTTACGAGCACGCAAAGGGGCATGAAAATCAGCAAGATGAGAAAAGGCACAAACATTTATTTTCTAACCAACTACACGAATGTATAAATTATTTATTCATTGTGGGTTGTTTTGTAGTGTTTTATTTTTTCTCACTTCTTTCTTTTCTTGCTTGTTTATATTTGTATTGAGAGTATCTACTCAAAGATTCAAGTGGAAGGCCCACCTACTAACCCAATAACCTTTTTCTACATTTTCTTTGTTAAACTAATATAATCCTATGATTATATTAGTTTAACTATATAATAACTATGTGCACTTCTACCACACAACACATGAATATTCATGCAAGTGCACGTAATAGAATTGTGTAAATTAAATGTGTATGAGTATGTGTGCACTTGTAAGAATATAAAGGCAAAATAAGCGAATATTGTTATATTGCAATTATAAATGTAAATAAATATCACACTCCAATACTTACAGAAATAACGATGCATATAACCTACAGACATTTTCTAATACGGAAGACACTTAAATGTAATGTAAATATAATATAATTATTATATGTATGTATATCCTCTTTTTTACTTAAAGCTTTCTTAAGCACGGCAAATTTAATATCTGTATGACTAAAGAAATCCATTGTTTTCTAGTTGTGTGATATAAGGAATAGTGTTTTTTTATTGAGGTAACATTTTCCGACAGGGATTAAAATGTCATATGGTTTTTAGATCTGGTAACTTTACATATAACTTCAGCTCTCTATTTGAGTTACTATTTTACACCCCGTCTTCACTAGTCATCGATATGATATAAACATAACGCCGCACAGTGGTCAATTTCGCGAGATAGCGGTCAAAACTCTATAACTTTTGACCGGATTGGTGTTTTTTTACGCAATTTGTTTTGTTCAATAGGAGGGACTTTAAGCTTCAATTTGCGTGTTCAAACGTAAAAATCGACTGATAGGAACGTAAGTAATGTGGAGTTAAAAATGCATTTTAATTTTTTGTTGAGTTTCCATGTAAAAGTTGAATATTTTGACATTTTAAATAGGTATTTTTTTATAATTTCTTATTTTCTTCAATCGTATTCTGCAACCAATACTTATTTATTATTCCTAAACTTAATTTTGGTCAGAAAATGCCAACATTTGGCCCCGGACATTTATTTAGTCTCAATATTCACAGGGGCCAAAGGTTAGTTTTTTTGGAAGAAAGCTAATTCTTGTGAGGATTAAACTGAAAAATAACACTGAAATTCCCAACAATATCAATACCATTTGGATATATTATATACAGAACACAACATCGATAAAATTTTAAGTAAACTTTTCTATTGATTGAAAGTGCACATATATTTTATTTAAATGTATTAATAAAAATTTATACTAAAATTAGAAACAAATTATAATCTTTAAACTAGTATTAATTAAACAATATTAGTAAAAATTTCTTCCAAATAGCTTTGATTTTCATTTTGCAGTAGTTGTTTAGCTTCTTCATCTAACTCTAATGATGTTGATTTCCATTTTTGTCGAATACTGGACATATATGGGTCTGATGTGCACAACAAAATATTAATAAGATCTTCATTAGTACAATATCTGGAAATTTCTCTTGTATTGTGCTCGCGAAAGAATCTGTAGTCTTTGTTCCTTTTTTCTGGCGCTTCTTCTGAGAGATCTCTCCTAATGTCAACAGAATTATTTTTTGGGTCAATAAGAACTCTTGTACGAAATTTCATCAAAATATATGCCACTTTCACATACAAATAACTTCTCAAAAAATATGACGTGCATTTGTACCGAATAACTTACCTTGGGTCAGAAAAATTGCTGTAGCTCAAAAAGTGCAGTCCCGATGCATGGACATGTATATATAGGAATGTCGGGGAGAGTTAGGAAAATAGTAAATTTGTGTTCTGACTCAGCTTGACTCACATGATTTGTGCTCTATGAAGTAGGAAATTTCCGAGAAATTTGACCCGTTTTAAAAAAAAATATTTAAATTGTTCTGAAAATAGTAGAGCTTCAATTTTTACCAGTAATAGGAAATAAGCTAAGTTACAACATAAATTTTATTTCGTTCAAAAATCTTGAAAAACAAAAAAGTTATATTCATTTAAACTTTAAAAATTAACTAAAAATATCATAATTTTACAATATTACTTATTTCTTATAACGCATAATTCCTTTTTAAATTTATTATTATATAGTAATCCAAACAGATTACTATTGGAAAGCATATCCATATAGCATATAGCTATTTCACTGGTGCTTACCCAGATCGTCAGTGGACTTTTTTTTAATTTTCTGAATAAAAACCCAGATTCTTATGCTCAAATTTTAATAAACCAAATGAGAGGTTTATTAAATCTAGAAATCAAGAAAAAAAATCCAAAATTTCTAAACAAAAAACATAGTAACCATTTTAAATTTAAAAATTAAAAAACTTTACTTTTCTTTTTCTTTCTATTTTCTACATTAAGGGTTTCCATTGGATACCATTCATAATGTATCAAAAAGAGTTTCTGAAAAACAAAAATAAAAATTTAAAAAATTAAAAAATACGAAAATCGTATGCTATTACTTTTAAAAAATTATATTTGGAATGTTTTTTATAATATTATTTATTTCTTATAAGAAATAATTTTTTAAAAATCATAAATTTACTAAATTCTGAAAAAGCCCATTTTGGACCAGCCTGTTCTCAGTGAAATAGTTGAAATAGAGTTCTAAATTTTTGGCTCCCGAGGTTTACTACTGTCTACTTTCATATGAGTCTAATAACTTTAAAATCGGAGAACAAAATCCAAAAGGAGTTTTGGCCGCTATCTCCAAATATTGACCACAGTGCGCCGGCAGAGCAACGGTATTAGTTTGTTCATGTTGTCATAGGTGGCGAATACGTGTTTCTGTTTATGTTTTGATTCACTATAACTTTTTGATTTCCATCAATATAGTACGGTTGAGCAACAAATGAAACTGTTTCAAAATAAAACTGTAAAACTAAAATGTCATTGTCATGTTATAAAATAGCTTTTATAACATAATTTTTAACAACCATGTTAAGACGGAAAAAAATATTAGCCAATAAGCCAGTGTTACTGTTTTTTATATTATGTCCCATGTAAACGAGGGGTTATCATGGATAGATTTAGGCAAAAATCATGCAAAATTATAGTTTACATGCAAAGGACAAAAATAATATTGAAAAAGAAAAAACATGGTTGTTGTATGGTCACGACAACCACACTATGTTCTCTGTAACAATACATGTTTTCTATGAACAAATTATAGTTATTTTAAACAATACTTTGGTCACGATAAACAAGTTTTTGTTAACAGTTCAATGGTTATACGCACCGAAAAGGCAACATCGATGATTTGAACCATATTAAAATTCAAACCACAAACAATTTTTTTTTAATTTAAAAATAATATAATATTTATAACCATAATATATTATTATTAAACATAGTGTGTTAAGTATGACTAAAAATAAACAAATAATGTTTGGTTTTAAAAATACATATTTTGGTTTTGATATTTTTTCAGTTCAGAAATATGTGTGTAAGCTATCGCTTCATCTAAAACCGTAAAAGCATTAAATAAATATTTGTCGTCAACAAGTAAATTTGTTTTTTATGATAAATGATAGTTTTTAATTAATAATATCAAACACATAAAAAGGTAAGCAGAAAATATCAAAATGTGTATGTAAGTCTAAATGGAAATACTCGTGTATTTGTTTTTTGCTATTAATAAATAATATATTCATACGTTGTCACATGTAACCATTTACATGTTTTACATTATATAATAATATGATTATATTATAAACATAATTATGGTTGTATTTAACAATGTTATTTTTATGCAAAACAATAATATGTTCCAATGACAACAATATTATTATTATTATGATTTAAAAAAATATGGTTTGAATATAACCATATAATTCAACCATAACATCTGACTCTTTGATTATGGTAAGCTTAACCATGTTTTTTCCTTACGTGTATAATCCTGAAATCCATTGGCTGAGATAGAAATCTTTGTAATTGAGCGAGAACAAGAAGAATTTTTCTTCTTGTTCTCGCTGTATTATTTTTTAATCTATTAAATATGTATCAAAATAAATAATAAGTAGTTTTGACTAAAAAACTGTTGTTTTTGCAAATAAATAAATAAATTAAAAAATCAGTAAATTTTACTATTTTTTGTTAAATTTTGTTAATTAAAATATTCTGGTAAGTTTTTTTTTTGGGGGGTTAGAAAAAACGAAAAATTATTTATTTTTACATATTTTGCCAGTTAAAAAATCAACATTCAAAAAGAATTGAGAATTACATTAATTTTAAATGAAATGTTAGTGAAACGTTTTTTAAATGAAAAAACATTTATTAATAGTGGTTTTTCTTTAAATTTACCTATATAATATTTTCAGTGTATGTATGATACCTAAGCCAGGAAAAGATCACACACAGAAAAATTCATATGCACGCAAAGAAAAAACATGGTTGAGGTAACCATAATCTAAGAGCAACATGTTATGGTTGAATTATATGGTTATATATAAAAATAATATTGTTATCGATGGAACATATTATACATAAAAATAACATTGTAAAATACAACCATAGCTATGTTTGTTATATAAACATACTATAATATAGTTTGAAACATGTAAATGGTTATATGTGACAACGTATGAATGTATTTATAAATAACAAAAAACAAATACACGAATATTTCCATTTAGACTTATATACATATTTTGATATTTTCTGCTTACCTTTTTATGTGTTTGATATTATTAATTTAAAACTATCATTTATAATAAAAAGCAAATTTATTTGTTGACAACAAATATGTATTTAATGTTTTTACGGTTTTAGATGAACCTATAGCTCACACACATATTTCTGAACTGAAAAAATGTCAAAACCAAAATATGTATTTTTAAAACCAAACATTATTTGTTTATTTATAGTCGAACTTAACATACTATGTTTAGTAATAATACATTACGGTTATAACTTTAAAATATTAAAAATAATTTGGTTGTGGTTTGAATTTTAATATGTTTCAAATCAACCATGTTGCTTTTTTGGTGCGTATAACCATTGAATGATTAACTGTTAACAAAAAACTTGTTTATCGTGACCAAAGTATTGTTTTAAATAACTATAGTTTGTTCACAGCAAACATCTATTGTTACAGAGAACATAGAACATAGTGTGGTTGCCAATAACCATGTTTTTTCTTTGCGTCTTGACTACCCTTTACCATGCTCTTTAATGAACTTAGGCTGCCGACTTGCAAGTGTCGACTTAGGCTGTTTCAGGCATAGTTTGCATGTATCGTCTTCCTCGATTTTCATCTTGGCCAGCTGGTACTTTAAGTTCTCATGATTTGTCACCAAAATGAAAGGAGGAGTGCATCTAGAGATGAACCCATCCTTGTATATCTTTCCTGGATTTCTGCATTTGCTAATAATAACTCCCTTCAGAGACGAACCTCTCTCAACACTTTATAAGTCTTTCTGGTTCTTCCATATCAGATTTTCACAGTTCTGTTTGTATTTGATAGCATAAGAATTCATAGAACTTCCACGATTAGTGCATTATCGAATAGATAGTTTAAAACAGGGTTCAAAATTTTTCTTTTATGAGCGTTGAAATTTCTATATTTATGATATTTCCCATAAATGAGATTTTTAAAATAATAAATTTTTTCATGGTTATAAATAAACAAAAAAATCCTCTGCCTACGAACACTCATAAATGAGTATAACTGTTTGTTTTTTTAGCATACATACATGACCGGTGAAAATCAAAGAATGTCCGTATTATTCATATGTGATAAGAAATGAATTATCTCATTATCATTAATGCTGCTTCACATAAATGTTTGAAAGTATTTGTTTTTCATTTATAAACATTTTCATTTATGAGTGTTCATTTTTGAAATTTTATTATAAATGAGATTTCTAAAACACTTTGTTGCTGCATAACCCGGCAGTTTCACATTAAAAAATATTTGCATACACATACACACATACATACATTTATGCGAATGCATTACATTTTTCAACGATCTTTTCTTTTATGAAAAATTTACAAAATTTGTAAATTCTCATATATGAGCACTTGCGTGAATATCATGATATTTTCTCATTTATTCACTTTTGAATAGAATGGAAAAAAAACAAATCATCACTCACTCATAAATGAAAAAACACATAATATTTTCTAGTCTCTCACACATACATACATACATACATATATAAAAATAACAAGAAAAACCAAAATGTAAATACTCACAGATGACTGAGTAGTGAGTAAGCATTTCTCTTGGTACTCTGGTTTAAAATATTGTTGAGATTAGATTAACATTAAGATCAGTAAATACAACCTGCATAGACCAAGTTACAACTTAATGGGAAAATCTACTAAATTTTAGATCAATGTTAAGAAAACAGACCTTTTAATTATGTTTCGTATATCCCAAATTGAAAAAAAGTACACCTAAATAGTTACCTAAACAAACTGAACGATAAAAGGGCAGTATCATACACTTTATTTTTATCCCATTGCAATATTTGCAACAAAAAAAGCTAATTCAGTATAATTGAAGGGTTCTATTGCAATAGCAAGAAATAATTTAGCAAATCGCAAATGCCAACCTCTACGCATTGCAGTATACAGTACCTTGTATAAAAGTGTTATTTAATAGTTTGGCTTCAGTAGGCTTGTGGAATACAATTAAGATTGCCTTAGGCCACATTGTGTCTCATTAGCGCATCGCTGTACAAGACAATTTGTTGCGTTTTATTTTTATTATGTTTTATATATTCTATATATTCTACCCACCGAAGAGTTATTTTTTAACACACTCATGCTGTTGTTTTGTGCAAATATGAAATGTTACACCTGTTGTTAGCTGAAAAATACTTATGTATTGTTTTTAATTACTTTTAGCGCTAACAAAGGCAAACATATATGTACAAACAAATATTCTACTACATACATACATACATACATACATACATACATACATACATACATACATACATACATACATACATACATACATACACACATACATACATACATACATACATACATACATACATACATACATACATACATACATACATACATGCATACATACATACATACATACATACATACATACATACATACATACATACATACATACATACATACATACATACATACATACATACATACATACATACATACATACATACATACATACATACATACATACATACATACATACATACATACATACATACATACATACATACATACATACATACATACATACATACATACATACATACATACATACATACATACATACATACATACATACATACATACATACATACATACATACATACATACATACATACATACATACATACATACATACATACATACATACATACATACATACATACATACATACATACATACATACATACATACATACATACATACATACATACATACATACATACATACATACATACATACATACATACATACATACATACATACATACATACATACATACATACATAAAAACATACATACATACATACATACATAAATACATACATACCGTCACCTAAAATGCAAAAGGCCGTAACTACTCAAAAATTCAAAATTTACTTTTTGATTGATTATGACGAACTTAACCGAAACACATCTACACAGCAAATTTTACATGTATACGTCCAAAAATAACGACTTTATTGGTGAAAAACAAGGCCGTAACTGCAACGTCAACTAAACCAAAAAGCCGTACCTGCACTTTTCCAAAAAAAAAAAATCAAAACAAAGTTGGCTTTGATTATCTTTCAATGTGTGTTATGTTTGTTTTCTAAGTTTGAATCTAATATGTGGATATTAAATTTTAAGTAGTCTTTAATTTATAACGTTTATTCCTTCTCCTGTAAAAAACTAAAAAGTGTAGTTACGTCCTTTTGCATTGTAGGTGACGATACATA
>OX451215.1:25567842-25591199 GCA_949628195.1 Phasia obesa | reverse complement strand
CCTGCAATTTTGCAGTGTAAATTTTAATATCGGCATGAGACTTTTTAGTAAACATACATATGTATTATCTTTTGTGTATAAATTTATTTGATATAATTTTTGGTTCAAACTTGTTTTTCGTTAATTAATAATTTTTTATTTTATTTTGCATTCTTTTTGGTATTTTTTCACACACACAACACCTTCCAATTGCATATTTTTCAAATTTTCTATAATTGAAGACTAAAGATCGGTAGTTATTAGTTTTTCAGAAACTTAAACACTAAAATTTAACTTTTCAAGTAAATTCAGAAATGTTCGGTTTTATTTTACTATAGAAAAATTGTTGTAATTGTTATATTGGAAAAAACTGTTGCATTTCTATTAGTCGGTATAAATGTTTAATTTTTTAATTAATTTTTGTTATTTATAAAATTCTTTTTAATAATTTATACATATGTCTTC
Organism: Phasia obesa; assembly: GCA_949628195.1. Classification (NCBI taxonomy): domain Eukaryota; kingdom Metazoa; phylum Arthropoda; class Insecta; order Diptera; family Tachinidae; genus Phasia; species Phasia obesa. The sequence continues at coordinate 25,590,755 of OX451215.1, read as the reverse complement.
AACTCACAAATTGGAGGTTTTGTGCAATTAGAACAAATAACGTGCCTCTTTTTTTTTGGATGCTTATTCTTGATGCACGAAAAAGAACACAGTCAAAAGAAAATCTTTGCTTTTTTCTATTTCAATATTTTCACAGAGTTCGTGTCAATTTCCGATAACTGCCTTTCTTTTCACATTTTTTACACTTCCTTTTCTTTTATTTAAAATGCCATTTTTTTTATGTCTAAAGTTATTTTATAACACTTCTTTTAATATTGGCAAAATGAACTATTTTGTTTTTTAACATTTGTGTTTTAAATTTCTATTTAAAAGTTCTTATTGCGTTTTTTTTTTCTTCTATACGGCTTTTTTTAACTATAGCACTATGGCAGGATCGCCATGTAGCGAAAGGTTGTCAGCTATTCAATAAATAAGAACATAGGGTAAACGTCCCTAAGTTCGGCATGTACCAGTAGTCGGCATTTTTTATTTAAAATCTAAATAAATAAGAATAGCGGTGATTATATACAAAATTGTGATTTAGGCTTAATTAAAGAAACACTCATTTCTGTCTGTGTAAAATTTAAATTTGTCTGAGATGAGTATTTTGATATTTTTTTGACCTAATTGAGTGACACCCTCTCGACAAGCGTAAAAATGCCTGTTTTCTAAGTAATTTTTTAGTGATAAGGGTAACTTAAACAAGTAATTAAACCTGTTATTTAAAATGATTTTTTTGGCATGGCGGGTTTAAATGATAAAAATATGTTTAAATATTCCCTGTAAAGTGTAAATTTTCATAAAAAATTATTTTTTTGTTCATTTAAATGGGTGCCGGCATTAGGAACAAAAATTTCTTTGTTTTCCAATGGTCGGCAGGGGGTGCCGACTTCTGGAAAAAATTGTATTTGCTCATATTAAACTCAAATTCTAGAATATAATTTATAATTTATCCCTCTTGCCACTGCTTTAGAAAAAAATGAGTTTAACATGACTTTACCCAGTAGTCGGCACCCTTTTAGTTGAGTATTTTAAGACCTGCCGAGTATAGGAGATAAAGGGTTCTGAAGTCGGCAGCGAGTTTTATTTGAATGAAAATACCATAATAGAATAACATTTTCTCATTTAGTAATCAAATATTCTTCTACACATTTGGAAAATTTTAAATACAGACAGAAACGGTGAATGCTTCATGCACCAATGTAATAAAGATGCCTTAAGAAATCTTTGTCTGCAATAATAGAAAGCACCATTTTCATATTAAATGCAAGAAAGAAATATAGCGTTGCACGTTCCACCATACAGAACAAATCACATGGCTGTGTTTCTAAAAGTCCTAGAAAAATGGGCCAACACACAGTGCTGACTGATGCCGGAGAAAACCGTTCGGTAAAATGGTGCGGAGATCTTGCGAAGATCGGTCTAAAAAATTGTGAAGAAAGAATAGCGAGCCACAAGACGTATGTATGTCGCGGTGTATTTGACGTCTGAAAGCTTAGGTATTATTTGGTTATTTATGCAAATAGGGGGGCATGAGTCCCTAAGCAGTGTGAAAGTTGTATGAAGTACATTTTTGTTTATTCACCTTATTTTCCATTTCTTCACCCATTTTTCGAAATTGAGTATGTGGTATTGTAAATATTGTAAGATTACTTAGGGGCTTTCATAACTACTTAAAAAACTGTGTCATTAGCAAATGCTAATGTGTGGACTCAGTTAGTGGTTGGCAAATCTGAAGTAACAAATATAGAATGGGTCCCAATATACTACCTTCGGGAACTCCGGCTTCAATAGGCTAAGGCGAGCTTAAAAATCTCCTTTTAGTATACAAATTTTATCAATAAAGATATTTTTTAACAGTAGAAGTTTTCGGCAAGTTAGCTTTAACTTAGCCCTTCATGTCATTTCTTATCAAATTTAATGCTCGAGAAACGTCTATAAGTGCAGAGCGGTTTTTTTTCTTCAAAGGAATTTTTAACTACATTTATGCTCTTTGTTTTTTTTTTGAGGTAAACATAATCTAAGAGCAACAAATTATGATTATATTATATGGTTGTAGTTAAACCATATTATTATTAATATAAACATTATACGGTTAAATCAAATAATTACATTTTTTTTAAGCACAAAACAGTATGATCCGATGACTTAAACAAACAAATAATAGTTGTTTTTAGTAATTTTTTGGTTACTTACGAATAAATTTAACATATTTTGTTTATATTAATATATTATGGTTAAAAATAATATATAATTTTGGAATATTAATAAAACTTTGATTATGGTTTAAAGCAAAAATGGTATAGTTAAAACCAACCATGTTAAATTTTTTAGGGTTAGTAACCATTTAATGATGAAATCTTAGGCAAAACTTGTTCATCGCAACTATATATTTTTTATTTTTTTCCTTTTAAACTTCAAAAGATATCCAATTTTTAAATAATATTATTTATGAATTTTGATTTCCCGCATATAAAACATTATAAAAAATGTAAATAAATTAAACTTTAAGTAAATAGCTTTTATTTTAATTAAAAAATAATTATAATATCTTAATGATTTTAGTATTTCCCTTATAAAAATACCATGCCGACTATAGGGTCATCAAGTGCCGATTTTAGGAAAATCTGTGCCGACTTTAGGCACAAGTGGTGTATTTTTGAAAATACGTAAAATACTCAAATTTAATAAAAAGATATTTAAAAACTGTTAATTGACTCTAAAACATAAGTAATTATTGGACAGTAATAAAAAGTTGGTATCCCAATAGCATGTTTATACTCATAACGGCAACACTTTCAACACGAAAAAAAAATTAAACTGCCGACTACTGGAGCATTTACCCTATTTGTTTGGTGTTACGAAATAGACTGCACTTTATTAATAATATTCTACTTATATCATAATTTAAGGCGAATTTAATTTACATATGTTCATCAGTGTTGGCCATGCAATAATACCAGTGATGGCACTACACTACAAAATATTTCCCTAGAGATGAGAATGGTTGGAGCCACTTATTTTTAAAACCCGACAAACGATAGTGAAAATTTTTTCGACCTCTGCCAAGGATTGAACCTGGTGTGCTTCGTTTTGTAGGCACGCATTTAACCACTGCACCAAATGTATATTTTATGTTTTAAGAAACAGTTTCTATGTTGATTTATATAAACGAAATAACAGATGATTTACATATGAGTTACATATGATCAATCAGAATTACCTTTATGAAAAAATCAAATATGTAAGCTAATGAAATTAATAAGAATTCCCTTTTTATACAATTCAAAAGAAATCCTAATAAAATGAAAAAGTTTTTCTCTATGGATTGTTCTTTTTTTTTTGTGTCACAAATGAGTAAAAAAAATTGTGAATAACAAGTTTTCTTATTGATTTAATGGGATTTCCTTCTTGATAAAATTAAAAAGATGTACCACATTGAAATAATAAGGTATCCCTTTGGAGATATCTGCTTTTCTTTCTACTGACATACATACCCCTTAGCCTAAAAACATTTCATAGAGAAAATCTCTTTGATTCTATTAGGCATTTTTGTTTCTGTGCATTCTCTCTTCCCCACCAGTAATATCCCAGCAAACCAAAGCCTTCGATTTTTTCTGAAGTCAGACTTGTCGTAAGGAATTCTTTAAAACATTTTGGTAGTTTGTCGCAAATCAAACTTGTCGTAGCGAATTCGTTAAGACATTTCAGTAGTTTGTCTGAAAACTGAAAAAATAACGAAATTGTTAAGACATTTCGGGTGTTTGTCGGAACAAATAAAAATATATATAAAACTTTGATTTATATGTAAGAAAATAAAAACCATATTGAATAAAAAAAATTCTAGTAAATACGAAAAAAATTAATAAATATATACTTATGTATATACAAGATGGACAATTAAAATCGAATTAATTACGGTAAAGTATTCGCTTGAATACCAAATCATTAAATAATTATTACATAAATTCAATCAACTTTCACAACATTTTATTACGACTTCGTACCTACATGTAATTGCGAATTCGTACCTAAATGTCGTTGCGATTTCGTAACTACATATCATTTCGATTTCGTTCCTACATAACGTTGCGAAATCGTGTCAACCCTTTCATATAAAAATCGCTACCATTTCGGTAATATTTCGGTTCCGAAATCGAAAGATTTTATCGACTAGTTGTTACGAATTCTTTATGAAATCGGAACATTTGGTTTGGTGGGATGCTACTAGACTAAATGTTTCCCTTGTGAATGTTTCCGTGTCTAAACTCATACTTATTAATCATAAATCTTAGCCTATTAATGTCCATAAAACTTAAGGTTAAACAAACCACTAAGTACTTTTAAAGTTAAAATAATTAAAGGGAATATAAAGTGATGTCATTTTTCTTCTAAGCTTTACGGGTGCTTAAAGTAACTTGCCCCCAGTCAATCATTTCTTGGTTAATATCAAACTTTGGACAGTGTAATTAAAGACATGACGATGTTAACAAAAAGTCAACATAATGTCAGAATGTGTGGTACTTTTCAAAATGAAATGAAATAGGTGTTACTGACATCAAGTCAAAGACATTAAATCACTCGAAATATAAATCATTTACACAATTCACCTAACTAACACACAAGGTGTGAAAATGTCAACAGAGAAGAAGAAAGTGTATGAGGGGGAAGACGTAAGTGAATTTTAAGATATAAAGATTTTTGTCTGTGTATGATTTATCTTTAAATTTTAATATTTTCACTTCTAAATAGCTTTTTAATTCGCTTTAAAAAATGATTTTTTTTTTCCTACCCAATTTTTATTTTTTTTTTTTTTTTTGCTGTAGTTATATTTAGCCAAAATGTTTCAAATGCTTAATAAAGCATGTTCATTCATATACAAAAGTCAATCATAACACAAAGCAACAAAATCGAAAAAATATGATGTGGAGTTTAAACCACTATACAATTTTGATGTATTGTTGTTCGAGTAGTACAAATATGGTCCAAATTTGAAATTCTATAGAGTGGATTTTTTTTTTTAAATTTTTAAGTAAAATTTTATATTTTTTTAGACATTTTCCACACAATTAATGATAACTCAAAAAGCGTTTGTCCGATATTATTAAAAAGAAAGAAAGAAAAATTTTAATTTACACAACCTTTAATCCGATAATATAATGCATTTCAATCGGCCCAGTAGTTTCGGAGTTATAATAAAAAATTTAACAATAAATATATTTTTTGCTTAAAAATACCAAGTTTTTTCGTTAAAAAAAAAATCATGAAAAATCGAAAACGGAAAAAATTGATTATTTTTGAATTTATTCACAATTAAGTGAATTCAAGTATTAAAAAATAAGCAAGACAGCCGGAACATTTTTAAGTAAAAAAACAGAAATTTTTTAACACTTGAATTCACTTAATTGTGATAAAGCAATAAATTTGAAAAATTTTTGCCGTTTTCGATTTTTTATAATTTTTTTAAACAAAAAAACTTGGTATTTTCAAGCAAAAAATATATTCTTTACTTAAATTTTTTATTATAACTCCGAAACTACTAAGCCGATTGAAACACAATATGTTAGCGGATTAAAGGTTACGTAAATTTCAATTTTTCTTTCTTTCACTTTAATAATATCGGACAAACGCTTTTTGAGTTATCATTAATTATGTGGAGAAATGTCTAAAAAAAATTTAAAATTTTACTTAAAAATTTTTTTAAAAAAACCTCTCCATAGAATTTCAAATTTGGACCATATTTATACTACTGGAACCATAATACATCAAAATTGTATAGTGATTTAAATACGTCTTTTTTGCTGTTGACCTGTGTAATATATCAAATTTGAAATTTTTAAGGGTGTCCAAAAATTAAGGCAAAGAATTTATTATAAAAGCTTTTGCATAAGCTTTTCAACCAATGTAACATCTGTCGGCATATGTAATAAATTTGATAAAATTATAAACATGCTCTTCATATGATGTACTGAAATTGTCAACATATATTTTTTTCTTTTTGTGCAATCATTAAAAAACACCAACAAGAACAACGCGGATGTTGGAAGTAATTTTTTGTCTACACTATATGTTGCCATTGTTATAAATTTGTTTAACAAAGCTAAGTTGATTCCACACATCGTGTGGACAGTGTTTATTACTTGAGCATAATTCAATAAACGAATTGCTTTTTCTCAACATCAATTTAAGTTTCGTCCTTATATGAATCTAAGCAACTTCTGCTAAATAATCTTGGTCCCACAACTGAATTGAATTGATTTTTTTATGTAAACAGTTTGTACAATGTAACATAACCTCAACGAAACGATTTGAACTAGATGCAATAAATTTTGTAAAATATAGAACACATTGATACAACATGAACCTTAAGATAAGAAAACAAAAGCAAAAACCAAAAGATAATCAGCAGATACAAAATCAGGTTAATGCACAATAAATTTACGTATGTATGTATGTATGTATGTATGTATGTATGTATGTATGTATGTATGTATGTATGTATGTATGTATGTATGTATGTGTGTATGTATGCATGTGTGTGTGAGTGCGTGTGTGTGTGTGTATATGTTTCTTCTTATATGCCTAAGATTGTATGAAACATTTCAAACGCAAAAACGCAAAATTATTCAATCAATGTTAACATGAAATGTAACACACCATCGCCACACCAATTAACAACAACTTCTTGCAAGATGAAGTAGACAAAAAAGATCATTCATTTCATTTTACGAGCACGCAAAGGGGCATGAAAATCAGCAAGATGAGAAAAGGCACAAACATTTATTTTCTAACCAACTACACGAATGTATAAATTATTTATTCATTGTGGGTTGTTTTGTAGTGTTTTATTTTTTCTCACTTCTTTCTTTTCTTGCTTGTTTATATTTGTATTGAGAGTATCTACTCAAAGATTCAAGTGGAAGGCCCACCTACTAACCCAATAACCTTTTTCTACATTTTCTTTGTTAAACTAATATAATCATAGAATAATAACTATGTGCACATCTACCACACAACACATGAATATTCATGCAAGTGCACGTAATAGAATTGTGTAAATTAAATGTGTATGAGTATGTGTGCACTTGTAAGAATATAAAGGCAAAATAAGCGAATATTGTTATATTGCAATTATAAATGTAAATAAATATCACACTCCAATACTTACAGAAATAACGATGCATATAACCTACAGACATTTTCTAATACGGAAGACACTTAAATGTAATGTAAATATAATATAATTATTATATGTATGTATATCCTCTTTTTTACTTAAAGCTTTCTTAAGCACGGCAAATTTAATATCTGTATGACTAAAGAAATCCATTGTTTTCTAGTTGTGTGATATAAGGAATAGTGTTTTTTTGTTGAGGTAACATTTTCCGACAGGGATTAAAATGTCATATGGTTTTTAGATCTGGTAACTTTACATATAACCTCAGCTCTCTATTTGAGTTACTATTTTACACCCCGTCTTCACTAGTCATCGATATGATATAAACATAACGCCGCACAGTGGTCAATTTCGCGAGATAGCGGTCAAAACTATAACTTTTGACCGGATTGTTATTTTTTTACGCAATTTGTTTTGTTCAATAGGAGGGACTTTAAGCTTCAATTTGCGTGTTCAAACGTAAAAATCGACTGATAGGAACGTAAGTAATGTGGAGTTAAAAATGCATTTTAATTTTTTGTTGAGTTTCCATGTAAAAGTTGAATATTTTGACATTTTAAATAGGTATTTTTTTATAATTTCTTATTTTCTTCAATCGTATTCTGCAACCAATACTTATTTTTATTCCTAAACTTAATTTTGGTCAGAAAATGCCAACATTTGGCCCCGGACATTTATTTAGTCTCAATATTCACAGGGGCCAAAGGTTGGTTTTTTTGGAAGAAAGCTAATTCTTGTGAGGATTAAACTGAAAAATAACACTGAAATTCCCAACAATATCAATACCATTTGGATATATTATATACAGAACACAACATCGATAAAATTTTAAGTAAACTTTTACTATTGATTTAAAGTGCACATATATTTTATTTAAATGTATTAATAAAAATTTATACTAAACTTAGAAACAAATTATAATCTTTAAACTAGTATTAATTAAACAATATTAGTAAAAATTTCTTCCAAATAGCTTTGATTTTCATTTTGCAGTAGTTGTTTAGCTTCTTCATCTAACTCTAATGATGTTGATTTCCATTTTTGTCGAATACTGGACATATATGGGTCTGATGTGCACAAGAAAATATTAATAAGATCTTCATTAGTACAATATCTGGAAAATTCTCTTGTATTGTGCTCGCGAAAGAATCTGTAGTCTTTGTTCCTTTTTTCTGGCGCTTCTTCTGAGAGATCTCTCCTAATGTCAACAGAATTATTTTTTGGGTCAATAAGAACTCTTGTACAAAATTTCATCAAAATATATGCCACTTTCACATACAAATAACTTCTCAAAAAATATGACGTGCATTTGTACCGAATAACTTACCTTGGGTCAGAAAAATTGCTGTAGCTCAAAAAGTGCAGTCCCGATGCATGGACATGTATATATAGGAATGTCGGGGAGAGTTAGGAAAATAGTAAATTTGTGTTCTGACTCAGCTTGACTCACATGATTTGTGCTCTATGAAGTAGGAAATTTCCGAGAAATTTGACCCGTTTTAAAAAAAATATTTAAATTGTTCTGAAAATAGTAGAGCTTCAATTTTTACCAGTAATAGGAAATAAGCTAAGTTACAACACAAAATTTATGTCGTTCAAAAATCTTGAAAAACAAAAAAGTTATATTCATTTAAACTTTAAAAATTAACTAAAAATATCATAATTTTACAATATTACTTATTTCTTATAACGCATAATTCCTTTTTAAATTTATTATTATATAGTAATCCAAACAGATTACTATTGGAAAGCATATCCATTTAGCATATAGCTATTTCACTGGTGCTTACCCAGATCGTCAGTGGACTTTTTTTAATTTTCTGAATAAAAACTCAGATTCTTATGCTCAAATTTTAATAAACCAAATGAGAAGTTTATTAAATCTAGAAATCAAGAAAAAAAATCCAAAATTTCTAAACAAAAAACATAGTAACCATTTTAAATTTAAAAATTAAAAAACTTTACTTTTCTTTTTCTTTCTATTTTCTACATTAAGGGTTTCCATTGGATACCATTCATAATGTATCAAAAAGAGTTTCTGAAAAACAAAAATAAAAATTTAAAAAATTAAAAAATACGAAAATCGTATGCTATTACTTTTAAAAAATTATATTTGGAATGTTTTTTATAATATTATTTATTTCTTATAAGAAATAATTTTTTAAAAATCATAAATTTACTAAATTCTGAAAAAGCCCATTTTGGACCACCCTGTTCTCAGTGAAATAGTTAAAATAGAGTTCTAAATTTTTGGCTCCCGAGGTTTACTACTGTCTACTTTCATATGAGTCTAATAACTTTAAAATCGGAGAACAAAATCCAAAAGGAGTTTTGGCCGCTATCTCCAAATATTGACCACAGTGCGCCGGCAGAGCAACGGTATTAGTTTGTTCATGTTGTCATAGGTGGCGAATACGTGTTTCTGTTTATGTTTTGATTCACTATAACTTTTTGATTTCAATATAGTACGGTTGAGCAACAAATGAAACTGTTTCAAAATAAAACTGTAAAACTAAAATGTCATTGTCATGTTATAAAATAGCTTTTATAACATAATTTTTAACAACCATGTTAAGACGCAAAAAAATATTAGCCAATAAGCCAGTGTTACTGTTTTTCATATTATGTCCCATGTAGACGAGGGGTTATCATGGATAGATTTAGGCAAAAATCATGCAAAATTATAGTTTACATACAAAGAAAAAATAATATTGAAAAATAAAAAACATGGTTGTTGTATGGTCACGACAACCACACTATGTTCTCTGTAACAATACATGTTTTCTATGAACAAATTATAGTTATTTTAAACAATACTTTGGCCACGATAAACAAGTTTTTGTTAACAGTTAATTGTTCAATGGTTATACGCACCGAAAAGGCAACATCGATGATTTGAACCATATTAAAATTCAAACCACAAACAATTTTTTTTTTTTTAATTTAAAAATAATATAATATTTATAACCATAATATATTATTATTAAACATAGTATGTTAAGTATGACTAAAAATAAACAAATAATGTTTGGTTTCAAAAATACATATTTTGGTTTTGATATTTTTTCAGTTCAGAAATATGTGTGTAAGCTATCGCTTCATCTAAAACCGTAAAAACATTAAATAAATATTTGTCGTCAACAAGTAAATTTGTTTTTTATTATAAATGATAGTTTTTAAATAATAATATCAAACACATAAAAAGGTAAGCAGAAAATATTAAAATATGTATGTAAGTCTAAATGGAAATAATCGTGTATTTGTTTTTTGCTATTAAAAAATAAAATATATTCATACGTTGTCACATGTAACCATTTACATGTTTTACATTATATTATAATATGATTATATTATAAACATAATTATGGTTGTATTTAACAATGTTATTTTTATGTAAAACAATAATATCTTCCAATGACAACAATATTATTATTATGGTTTGAATATAACCATATAATTCAACCATAACATCTGGCTCTTCGATTATGGTAACCTCAACCATGTTTTTTCCTTACGTGTATAATCCTGAAATCCGTTGGCTGAGATAGAAATCTTTGTAATTGAGCGAGAACAAGAAGAAAAATGTATTTGTTTTTAATCTATTAAATATATATCAAAATAAATAATCAGTAGTTTTGACTAAAAAACTGTTGTTTTTGCATTAAAATAAATAAAAAAAACCAATAAATTTTACTATTTTATGTTAAATTTTGTTAATTAAAATATTCTGGTAAGTTATTTGTTTGTGGGTTAGAATAAACGAAAAATTATTTATTTTTACATATTTCGCCAGTTAAAAAATCAATATTCAAAAATAATTGAGAATTACATTAATTTTAAATGAAATGTTAGTGAAACGTTTTTTAAATGAAAAAACATTTATTAATAGTGGTTTTTCTTTAAATTTACCTATATAATATTTTCAGTGTATGTATGATACCTAAGCCAGGAAAAGATCACACAAAGAAAAATTCATATGCACGCAAAGAAAAAACATGGTTGAGGTAACCATAATCTAAGAGCAACATGTTATGGTTGAATTATATGGTTATATATAAAAATAATATTGTTGTCGTTGGAACATATTATACATAAAAATAACATTGTAAAATACAACAATAGTTATGTTTGTAATATAAACATACTATAATATAATTTGAAACATGTAAATGGTTATATGTGACAAACGTATAAATATATTTATAAATAACAAAAAACAAATACACGAATATTTCCATTTAGACTTATATACATATTTTGATATTTTCTGCTTACCTTTTTATGTGTTTGATATTATTAATTTAAAACTATCATTTATAATAAAACACAAATTTATTTGTTGACAACAAATATGTATTTAATGTTTTTACGGTTTTAGATGAACCGATAGCTTACACACATTTTTCTAAACTAAAAGAATGTCAAAACCAAAATATGTATTTTTGAAACCAAACATTATTTGTTTATTTTTAGTCAAACTTAACATACTATGTTTAATAATAATATATTATGGTTATAATTTTTAAATATTAAAAATAATTTGGTTGTGGTTTGACTTTTAATATGTTTCAAATCAGCCATGTTGCTTTTTGTTGCCATTGAATGATTAACTGTTAACAAAAAACTTGTTTATCGTGACCAAACTATTGTTTTAAATAACTATAATTTGTTCACAGCAAACATCTATTGTTACAGAGAACATAGTGTGGTTGCTGTGACCATACAATAACCATGTTTTTTCTTTGCGTGCATACATATATAAAAATAACAAGAAAAACCAAAATGTAAATACTCACACATGACTGAGTAGTGAGTAAGCATTTCTCTGGTACTCTGGTTTAAATTATTGTTGAGATTAGATTAACATTAAGATCAGTAAATACAACCTGCATAGACCAAGTTACAACTTAATGGAAAAATCTATTAAATTTTAGATCAATGTTAAGAAAACAGACCTTTTAATTATGTTTCGTATTTCCCAAATTGAAAAAAGCGCACCTAAATAGTTACCTAAACAAACTGAACGATAAAAGGGCAGCATCATACACTTTATTTTTATCCCATTGCAATATTTGCAACAAAAAAAGCTAATTCAGTATAATTGAAGGGTTCTATTGCAATAGCAAGAAATAATTTAGCAAATCGCAAATGCCAATATTGGATATTAAATTTTAAGTAGTCTTTAACGTTTATTCCTTCTCCTGTAAAAAACTAAAAAGTGTAGTTACGTCCTTTTGCATTTTAGGTGACGATACATATAATTATATATAGGCATTTGTATGTCCTTCTATTGTTTTATATGCTTAAATAGCGGTTCTTGCAAAATATGAAAATTACATCTCTAAAGGTCTTGCAGAATTATTTCAAAGGATTTGCTTTTGGTTTGAAATAAGTAGGAGATCTCGGCAAAACCTATCTTTTATTCGTCTTGGGTAGCTTTATAAAAAGAGAAACATCAGCATCGATCGTTTTTATATTATTCAACCGTCTGAAACGAAAAGTGTAAACACAATACAACTTAACTATAAATTCTTCATATGTGTACAACTACTCCAGTGATGCCCTCTAAATTTGATATGGATTAATCAAGCAAAATCCATGGGTTTTAAAACACATTATGTGAAGTTAAATTATATGGCTGTATTCGAAACATATTATTAAAAATTATAATATTATGATTAAATTACACGATTATAGTATGGTTAAAAACTATAAAATGTGACCACCACATAACATGACATAGAGCTAGTTATCCAAAGAAAGTAAATATTATATATATAATAAGGATTTTCATTACATGATAAGAAAAACACATGATAGTGTTATGGTCTCCAGAAACCACATTATGTTCTCTGTAACAAAATTTGAATACGATAAAAAAAAAATCTGTTTTTAACATTAGAAAAACATGGTTCAAGTAATCATAATCTAAGAACTACATATTATGATTGAATTATACGGTTGTACTTAAACCATATTATTGTTAACATAATAATAGTATTGTTATGTTAGAACTATATTATTGTTTAGCTTAAAAATACCATTGCAAAATATAAAATTTTATTCTGAAATAAATGTAATAAGATATATATATATATATATAAATGAATATAAAACACATCTTATTTGTTTTCATAAACATACCTTATTATACCGCAATTATTTATTAGCTTTTTTAAGAATTCGATTTTAAAGAAACCCGTAATATTAAATTCTAATAATTTTTAAAAATATATACACAAAATTTCAAAAAACCAAACATGAAATGTCTTTCTTTCAGTCAAGAGAAAGAGCCCCCACGCAAACCCCTAAGGGTCTGTGAGCACATACACAATCTCAACCAGAATCTCACAAAGAGAACAAAACATGTAAAAATTTTAAATAAAGGGCATACAAGCTTTCAACAATGTAGGTTTGTGTCACTTTGCTAAATAATTAGCAAACCAATGGATTTTCATTTAAACTACTTTTTTTGGTTGGGGGCCTTTGCATACGAGGAATCTTATTATAATTTGTTTACCAATAATATATTATGGTCAGAAATGTTATTTTGGAATAATAATAAAACTTTCCACATAACGTGAAGAATTATTCATTTTTATTTTTAAACTAGCTGTGCCCGCCACGTCATGGGCGTACTGACAATATTTTGCTCGATTTGGCTTTGAAAGTATTCTACACCAATTGTAAGACTCTTACTTTTAAAGTGCTTCACTTATAAAAAATTCTAAAAATTATTTTAAAGCTCTGTAAAATGCGTTTAAAATATTTTAATAACATTGTAATTTCACAAATTAAAAATACAAATCAAATACAAATTTTAATCAGTTGGCTATTTGGTAGTAAGTAATTAATATTTTGTCATTATTTTAAATCAGCGCCATCTGTTACGCAACCGTATTTAAAATATCCCTCTTACAAAAATAAAAGATGCCTTAAAGTATGCAGCACTTTTAAATCGGTAAAACAAAGCCAGCGTACTTTTACTGCTTTTTCTTTTTATCATCTCTTAGAATTAAGGTATTCTTGCAGAAAAAAGTATCCTATATTGGAATCAGGCTGCTAATGTATCTCCTCATTAATTTATGTTAAAAACCATCCAGATACGTATTTTCTTTATATAAAGGTACCCAGCCTTGGATAAAATTCAAAATTTTATCAAAAATTCTTAAAATTATTGTTAACCTCTGTAAGAGGTGTTTAAAATATTTTAATAACAATATTTAAATAACAAATATAAATTTTAACACACTGCCGCCATTTGTAGTTTTAAATATTCCACTTTCAATAATAAAAGGTGCGCAACCGTGTTTAAAATATCCCAGTTTTAAACCGAAAATTTCAGTACCTGCTTTTTCTCCACTTTATCTTGGAAATTATATATTTTTGAGTAAAAAAGTATTGTATATTTCATTCAGGATGCTAAGGTACCTCCTCACAAAATTATGTTTAAATCCATTTTTACGTGTAGACAGGCAGACTGAGAGACAGACGGAAATGAGTTACTATTTTACTATATATATAGATTATAAAAATATAAAATTGTTTGTTGCTCACTTTGTCATTAATCCCTGGTTACTGTAAGTATGAGCTCACCAACAACGTGTGGATGTGTAGTTGTTTTTTATAATAACAACTTTTGTTATTATTATATAATATAAACTTAAATAAAAATTATTGATACGGAACAAACTTAAGGGGTTGTTCCGCACAGTTTTTCGTCTTTCAAATAGTTGAATACTTTTTTGCTTAAAAAATGATGATGCGTAACATTAACCCGGTTAAAAAAAAAAAATTTTTAAATTAGATTCTCAAAAGTAGTGCTTATTTAACTTTTATTTACTAATTAATTTTAGGAAAATTTTGTTTACTATATTTTATTAATTATTTATGTTGTTTGTTTTATTTCGTTTATACTTGCAGCACCTACGGGAAAACCAATACCCACAGCTGCCCACAATACATCATCCACCTCTGTATATATATCATGGAAACCACCGGCGCCGGAAACGATATTTGGTGAATTTCTTGGTTATCGAATTACCTACAGACCACGTGATCGTAATCCCAATGACACCAAAGAAATCTATATACGAGATTCAACAATTGATGTAAGTTTTACTGTGAAATTTTGAGATTTTGTGAGTCTGTGAAACTTTCATATATTTTAATGACTCCTAGTGTTATAGCGGAAACTACCGACACCAATTATAGAAGATATAGTTAACGCTTTTACTTCTCTCACACTTGTATTGCAACCAAACGTATATACATCTTCTGAGACATGTCTTGCCTAGAGAGAATCAATTTTGCAGTTCTTCAGATTTATGATATACTAGCTGTGCCCACACATGTTGTGTGCATCCTGACAATATTTTGTTCGCTTTTGCTTTGAAAGTAATCCACACCAAATTTGAAGATTCTTAGATATTTGTCTTATATAAAGGTACCCATCCCTGGATGAAATTCTAGAAGTTATTGTAACGCTCTGTAATAATAATGTAAATAATTCCAAAAAGTTAAAATAAAAATCAAATACAAATTTAATAAATTGGCTATTTGGCAGTAAGTAATTCGCATTTTGTCATTAGTGTATTATTCGGCTTTCAGTTTTATCATTATTTTAAAACAACGCCATCAGATGCCTTAAATTATGCAGTACCTTTAAATCAGTAAAAAAAATCGGCTTTTGCTCCACTTTCTGTTGTTTTGGGAAAAAATGTAAACTGTATTTGAATCAGGATACTAAGATACCTCCTCACAAAATTTTGTTCAAATTCATCCAGTAGTTTTTACGTGATGAGAATACAGACAGAAAGACGAACAGACAGGAAATGAGTTACTGTTTCACTATATGTATAGATATAGAAATATGCATTGACCTGGCACATATGCATTGACCTGACACCCTCAAGAGATACTGGGCCATCATTACATTCAAAGCCCCTTTTCACTTGCCTTCCAGCATTGAGTTAATACTATCACCCTTGAAATCCCTTAACGCTACTTGACTGTGGACAAAATAGCCACCACTTCGTCGCTAGTCAAATGCTCAAACACTAATTAACTAACCTTTTACCGGCCGCTAAAATCTCAGCCTGAAAAACACCGCAGTCATCTGAAAGCCCATAGGTGGACACCAGATCAATCGACCATACTCATGATCAAGCCTTTTGTTAAAATTGCACAACCCTCTATAGTACATCATATTCCGCTTACAAGCCCAAATTTGGGGGATGTCAATTACAGTTTGTAATGTATTACACATGTAATTATGCAATTATATGTATGTAATTTTAATTGGAACTTTTTAATTACAATTAAATTCACTATTAAACACAAAATTATAAAAAAATACATATAACATATTACACATTACATATAATTACTTAGAAATTGTAAATTTTAAATTACATTAAGGTAAAGGAAATCCCAAAATTCCCAAAATAAATGCCGAAAATCCCAATTTTTAGTCTTCTGTCCATAAAGTCCATATATGGACTAGGGGTCATGAAATATTTTCAGCAATAGTTGGGATATAAAGATATAAAGCTGTATATCTTTATTACGTCACACGGTAAACTGTCTAGTGAAAAAAGTCAATAAAAAATCTTTCGAATTTATCAATAAAATACATATGGGATAAAAGCTAAGACTCCCACGATTTTAGATGTGGTTTGGGTTTTCATGTGCGTTACACCTATAAAAAGTTACACGGCTTTAAAGTCGAATTATTTTGATAATTGTTTCATAATTTTTAAGTAACAAAAAATTTATTATAATATTAGGCTAAGCTTCAAACCAGGGCCAACTAATACAAGGTGAGTGCATGGGCTAATGCTTTATAATGCCTTCACAACACAATTAAGAAAGAACAAACTTGGGTACACTCGAAAAAAAGCAGAGAAAATTGCAATTAAGATTTAATGAATAAAATCCTAATTTCTTCTGATCCATTAATTTCATCTAACAGAAATACAATAAATAAAAGCAGCTTTTTTAACAATAATCAAGAAATTAGTAACTACGTAATAGTAGATGAATCTATTAACACTGATTCAGACTCAGAAACTTATTTTAGTGATTAAGAAATTGTTGAAAATTGTTATGTTATTTGAATTTTTTGTAACTTTATTATTAATCTTTATATAAATTTATTTTTTATCTTAAATAATAAAATATTTTAAAATATTTAGTGTTGTCAATTTGGTAACCCTATTCATATAATGTTATTTGAATACCAATGGTTGTGAGTATTTTCAAAACTTTATAAAATAAAAATACTAAAAATAAAAATACTAAAAAGTTTAAAATGATGTCATATTATAAAAAAAACTATCACGCTTTATCATTTTGTATGTGAAATTATTAAAATTCAAAAAAATAATAATTAATGAAATGGAGGAATTTTGGGTATTTAATTGTCCCCGCACCGGCAAAAAAAAAGAAATTTTAAAATATTAATTCATTTTTGAAAATAAAAAATTTCATTAAGCTAAGAAAAATAAGGGGATTTCTAAAAATTTTAATTCATTTTTGAAAATAGTAGTCCAGGAGAGATATTTTCCAAAAATTTCATTAAGCTACAATTACTCCTTCGATTTTTTTTTTTTAGTATTACTATGGGGACCATTCACTGTGCGTCAGTATTCATTTTTCGATCCCAGCTTTGGGATTTTATAACATTTAGGCTAAATTCAAAATTTCGATGTAAAATTGATCAAATTGAGACACCTTCTACTTATACAAGGTTTAAACGTACGTACATATTATCAGCTTACACAAAGATATACAATTTTTATATATTCCAAAAGAAAATTCTTTTCTTTTAAAAAAATAAGATTGACGGCCATTTTTAGGCTAAAATACAGAAAAATTCAATAATTTTTAAATTGAAAACCGTCTAGTTTTAAATTTGCCGAATATTTTGAATTTCGCTCACCAACCATGGGAAAAATTAAAAAAAAAAATTAACTGAAAAATTTTTTTAAATATTTGGAAAAAACTGGAAAAGGGTATTGAAAAATGAAAAATTTTAATTTTAAAATGCTTATATTTCGATTTGTTTAAAACATAATTTATAGGTATTAACTAGACCTTTAAGACCATGTATAATTTTTAAAAATCACACAAAAATTGAAGAAATGCCAGGCTCAAAAATAATTTGCAGGGACGAGGTACCCAACTTTGAAACCACATGTAGGTACAATTGTTATTTGAAATTTTTGTGGTTTTGATTAAGAATTAAAATCAATATTATTTAATATTATGCTAATTACCCCTAACGTTTTATAATAAAAATGCAATTTATTTGTTGGGAGAAAATATTATTTGTTGTATTATCAAAATTAAGTTAATATCACTATTAAAGTTCTTCAGATATAGAAAAATTAATATTTTTTGTGTGGGGGTACCCGTCTCATAACCTGGCTGATGGTAGGAAGAAATTTCCTTGTGGCCAATAACACAATGTTATCCGCACAAGCTACTATCTTCTGCCGTTTCATATAAAATTTACCAAGGAAATAATTTATCGCTATCAAATCATTATTGGCAATAGTACCCCTCCTACCGGTGCACCGGTAAACTGTCTAGTGGAAAAAAATAAAAAAAAACTTTCGAATTTATCAATAAAAAACACAAGATGAAAAAGCTTAGACTCCCACGATTCCAGAGGTTTGGTTTGGTTTTTCATGTGCGTTACACCCATAAAAATTTACCCGGCTTTATAATCAAGTTATTTTGATAATTTTTTCATAATTTTTAAGTAACAAAAAAATGGGTTTGGAAAAATAAATATCAAAAATACATTTTTCAATAAAAATGCTTCCAATTATATTTGTTTTATTTAGAAATGTAGCAGAGACAATGAAAAAATCCTAAAATTAAAATATTCATAACAAAATTATAAAAAAAATTTTGAAATTTTAAGCCAAAATTTGTACTTCTAAAAAAATAGTCAGCTTCGATGGACACGAAAAAATAGGCACAAAAAACTACTTTTATGCATCAATAATCTTATTTTCTGTTACATATACTAAAATATGTATAAAAAGGTTTAGGTGGTTTCTATGCCAACTTTTGAACTATAATCATTTTAGAAATCATCCATATTTGATATTTTTATTAAAATCATCACTTTATATTTTTAATATTTGAAAATGTATGATAACAGTAGGCTATGCTTTAAACCAATACCAATGGTTATAAGTATTTTCCAAACTTCAAATAATAAAAATACTAAAAAGTTTAAAATAATGTTATATTCAAAAAAGTATATGGCAACCCTAAATAATTAGAGATTGATTATATTCTATAAAAAAACTATCACGCTTTATCATTTGGAATGTGAAATAATAGATTAAAATTCAAAAAAATAATAATTACTGAAATGGGGGAATTTTGGGTATTTAATTGTCCCTGCACCGGAAAAATAAAAGGATTTCTAAAAATGTTAATTCATTTCTGAAAATAGAAATTTCATTAAACTACCATAACTCCTTCGATTTTTTTTCCAGTTTCACTGTGCGGTATCTCTTTAATGACATGCTAATTATCCCTGCATTTATGATGATTAAGCTGGTACTCAGGAACCGGCCAAATTACTAGTTTCATTGCATCTTCCTTTTATCCTTCTTTTAATACGAGGTCACATATAAGGAATGGTTTCTATGAGACTTAAATAATTATTTTTACACTACAAACATTTAACATTTCGTCGCGTTTCTTTTTAAACCACGTAAGCGACATTTTTTCGAAACTGACTTTTTTGGTTTTTATGGTAGCAAAATAACATTTGCCACCAGACTACATTCTCATCTTAACAAGTTTGTATGAAAAATAAATATATCCAT
This sequence comes from Phasia obesa, assembly GCA_949628195.1. NCBI lineage: Eukaryota > Metazoa > Arthropoda > Insecta > Diptera > Tachinidae > Phasia > Phasia obesa. The sequence goes on along the minus strand of OX451215.1, from coordinate 25,570,745 downwards.
TTTCAAAACCTCGTAAGCGCCATACAAATGACATTTGCATGCAAAATATAATGGTTTTTATATTTCAAGTTGGAAATGTTAAAAAGTCCCAACCACTAAGTTTTTTGTATTTAAGATTAAAAAAATCATGAAAGTTGCAGGCCAATTGGAGCATTTTTAGTAAAGTCAAAAGTTTTTTTTTTTTTTTTTTTTTTTTGATAAATACAATTGATTGGATTTGTTCCGCCAGTAAATAAAATACTGTTGACCGACCGGTGAAGACCGTCGTCACTGGCTCTTGTTTTGGTACGTTTGGCATCATTTTCTGGTACGAGTTTAAACGGGGCTTGAAAATGATGTCTTTACATCGAAAGCGCTCGCCAAGCGTACCAAAACAACAGCCAGTGACGACGGTCTTCACCGAAAGGTATGACAACAGTACAAAAATAAATGTTTATTTACACACAGAAATTTGCAATTTGCTGTTTGCGCCAAAACCACGTAAGCGACAGATTTGGCTACAATTAATAGTAGGTAACAAATTAAAAACAAAAAAAGTTTGTATACCCTTCAGAGAGTCGCACAGCCATGCTTTGCAAAAAAAAATTATTTTGAGACCCATATTAAAGAAGTTATTAAGTTTTTTTTCGTTTTCTGAAAAACCGACTTCTTGGCACTTACGTGGTTTAAGAACAAACGCGAGGATTTGTATACAGTTAATTTTGAGATTAAGAGAAAAAAACTAGGTCAAATATAGGACCTACAATCAAAATTGCATTTACATCTCAAAGTAAATACGACCATCATTACATATGCAAACACTTCAAAGAATACCTCATGTTACCACGGGAACTTTTTTGTTATACTTAACACAAATACTTGATTCTACTAAAAACATTTGAAAAAAAAACATATACATTTTACATCTAATTAAGAGTTTTGGTTTCAGCTGAGTACACACACCCTTTTAAAAATACTTTCTTTAATTTAAACCAACATTATAAACTATTTTTAATTTAAGTTTAAGCACAAGTTTCTAACTTTATCATCTCTGTAAAAAGTCAAACAAAGATTTGAGAAAGCTGAGTGTAGTATTAAAGAAGAAAAAAAATAAAGGATGTAAGAGATATTTTAAGTTAAGCACGCTGGAAAGCTTTAACCACTTAACATTAATGACTACATCCTGTACATCTCTCTGCTCTGCCATATACGAGTACATACATACTGACTCGTATAATTATATCTTTTGCATAGAAAATATTTTACATACTTGCAAAGTGGCAAGGCTATTAAATAACTGTCTGTGTACAGGTGTAGATGCTTATGTGCAGGGAACTAAAAGTTTCAATGGTTTTGTATTAAATTGGATATGAGTCTATGTTAGCTTTTATGCATAAATACTTACTACGATCTCAAGTGAATTATTAAAAATTATATAATTTCATTTTTACTTAAAAAGTTATGCTAGTTAATCCATAAGAGTTTTCAACAACAATTTCTAAAAGCCTTACTAAAGTAACACAACCACACGCACCCACATACCCAACCATACACTACACACTACCCCACACAAGCACACATACATACGTTTGCTATAACACCAACAGTGATTTTAATAGACGTAGACACATACAAACAACACAACAACTTAAGTCCACAAGATTTATGAATTAAAAGTAAAAAAAAAAAACAGAAATACCAACTTAGTAAATTGAAAAAAAAAAACAGAAATACCAACTTAGTAAATTGAAGAAAAAATCTCAACAAATAAAAACGAGAAACCATTGCTGCAAGTGGTTAGAAAAAAATTATAAAAAAAAAATAATAATAAATGCAAAAAGCAAAATTAAAGCCAGATGTACAAATGATTGTAAAATAGTATAAAGTAACACATACCACAACACATAAATGCATATTTGTAAAATTTATACATATTCATGTTGCAACAAATATAATTTATGCAAATATTTCGTATACTCGCAGAACGTACAAACGTAGAGGAAATAAACCACAAACAAAATAGAACATAACAGGAAGCCAAAATACACTGTGTAGAGTGAAAAAAGAAAATAAAAGCTGTGTATCAGGAATTAAAAGAGATAATAATCATTAACTTACAATTTTAAAACAACTAATGTTTCAAATTACTGGTAAAATACAAACAGTTTATAAATATTTTTAGTTTAAATCAGGGTACGAAAACCAGCAAACCTTTTCACAAACGTTTTAGGCAAAGAGACAAAACTTTTCAAAAACGTTTTAGACAAAGAGACAAAGTTTTCAATTTTTTTTAACGTTTTGTACCTTAGCAAAACCAAAACAAATACTTTTATAACGACAAAGAGTGCAAACACTCATCTGATTTCCTTGAAATTCCATTACAATCGTACAATTGCGAAAAACACAAGAGCAGAAAAGTATTTCTTTGAATGATTCAGTTCGTTCGATATTCGAATGCTGATTTTGTTTTCTTGAATTGCTTCTTAGTTTGTTTTTATTCTTATTCTATTGTAGCAAGCATGGGCCTAATTAATTATATGGAGTAGTTAATTGACAACTTTTTTTTTCATTACCATTGTTTTCATTAATGGTAATGTTTTTTATTTTCATAATGGTTATAATTTTTAATGAAAAAATTACATTACATTACAATTTTCATTGTTGGTCACATTGGAAATCAACCTTTTTGTAGTGATGTTTTTAAGAAAGTGCCACCTCCATTCTCTGCTCTCCTATTATGTGCATTATTTCACATAAAAAAAGGAACAAACGTGAGAAAAAATATAAAAAATGTCTGTAAATAAAATTTGTACGACTAATTACACTGTGCTAGTCGCAAATTTTACCTTGCTGGTAAAGCTAATTCGAGTACGCAGAATTTAATGGCATTATCCGTTTTTCGAAGTTAGCGCTCGTATTCGCGA
>OX451215.1:25542245-25567642 GCA_949628195.1 Phasia obesa | reverse complement strand
AACGTACTTTTACTGCTTTTTCTTTTTATCATCTCTTAGAAATAAGGTATTCTTGCGGAAAAAAGTATCCTATATTGGAATCAGGCTGCTAAGGTATCTCCTCATTAATTTATGTTAAAAACCATCCAGATACGTATTTTCTTTATATAAAGGTACCCAGCCTTGGATAAAATTCAAAATTTTATCAAAAATTCTTAAAATTATTGCTAACCTCTGCAAGAAGTGTTTAAAATATTTTAATAACAATATTTAAATAACAAATATAAATTTTAACCCACTGCCGCCATCTGTAGATTTAAATATTCCACTTTCAATAATAAAAGGTGCGCAACCGTGTTTAAAATATCCCAGTTTTAAACCGAAAATTTCAGTACCTGCTTTTTCTCCACTTTATCTTGGAAATTATATATTTTTGAGTAAAAAAGTATTGTATATTTCATTCAGGATGCTAAGGTACCTCCTCACAAAATTATGTTGAAATCCATTTTTACGTGTAGACAGGCAGACTGAGAGACAGACGGAAATGAGTTACTATTTTACTATATATATAGATTATAAAAATATAAAATTGTTTGTTACTCACTTTGTCATTAATCCCTGGTTACTGTAAGTATGAGCTCACCAACAACGTGTGGATGTGTAGTTGTTTTTTATAATAACAACTTTTGTTATTATTATATAATATAAACTTAAATAAAAATTATTGATACGGAACAAATTTAAGGGGTTGTTCCGCACAGTTTTTCGTCTTTCAAATAGTTGAATACTTTTTTGCTTAAAAAATGATGATGCGTAACATTAACCCGGTAAAAAAAAATAATTTTTTTAAATTAGATTCTCAAAAGTAGTGCTTATTTAACTTTTATTTACTAATTAATTTTAGGAAAATTTTGTTTACTATATTTTATTAATTATTTATGTTGTTTGTTTTATTTCGTTTATACTTGCAGCACCTACGGGAAAACCAATACCCACAGCTGCCCACAATACATCATCCACCTCTGTATATATATCATGGAAACCACCGGCGCCGGAAACGATATTTGGTGAATTTCTTGGTTATCGAATTACCTACAGACCACGTGATCGTAATCCCAATGACACCAAAGAAATCTATATACGAGATTCAACAATTGATGTAAGTTTTACTGTGAAATTTTGAGATTTTGTGAGTCTGTGAAACTTTCATATATTTTAATGACTCCTAGTGTTATAGCGGAAACTACCGACACCAATTATAGAAGATATAGTTAACGCTTTTACTTCTCTCACACTTGTGTTGCCCCCAAACGTATATATATATATATTCCAAAAAGTTAAAATAAAAATCAAATACAAATTTAATAAATTGGCTATTTGGCAGTAAGTAATACAAATTTAATAAATTGTCTATTTGGCAGTAAGTAATTCGCATTTTGTCATTAGTGTATTATTCGGCTTTCAGTTTTATCATTATTTTAAAACAACGCCATCAGATGCCTTAAATTATGCAGTACCTTTAAATCAGTAAAAAAAATCGGCTTTTGCTCCACTTTCTGTTGTTTTGGGGAAAAATGTAAACTGTATTTGAATCAGGATACTAAGGTACCTCCTCACAAAATTTTGTTCAAATTCATCCAGTAGTTTTTACGTGATGAGAATACAGACAAAAAGACGAACAGACAGGAAATGAGTTACTGTTTTACTATATGTATAGATATATAAATATGCATTGACCTGGCACATATGCATTGACCTGACACCCTTAAGAGATACTGGGCCATCATTACATTCAAAGCCCCTTTTCACTTGCCTTCCAGCATTGAGTTAATACTATAAGCCTTGAAAGCCCTTAACGCTACTTGACTGTCGACAAAATAGCCACCACTTCGTCGCTAGTCAAATGCTCAAACACTAATTAATTAACCTTTTACCGACCGCTAAAATCTCAGCCTGAAAAACACCGCAGCCCATAAGTGGACACCAGATCAATCGACAAATACATCATATTCCGCTTAGAAGCCCAAACTTGGGGGATGTCAATTACAGTTTGTAATTTATTACACATGTATGTAATTTAATTGGAACTTTTTAATTACAATTAAATTCACAATTACACACAAAATTATACTATTTTATATTACACATTACATATAATTACTTAGTAATTGTAATTTTTAAATTACATTAAGGTAAACGAAATCCCAAAATTCCCAAAATAATTGCCGAAAATCCCAATTTTTTAGTCTTCTGTCCATAAAGTCCATATATGGACTAGGGGTCATGAAATATTTTCAGCAATAGTTGGGAGAAAATATAGCTTTATTACGTCAGTATTCTTTTTCCGATCCCAGCTTTGGGATTTTATAATATTTAGGCTAAATTCAAAATTTCGATGATCAAATTGAAGGACCTCTAACTTCTACAAGGAAAACGTACGTACATATTATTAGCTTACACAGATATAACATTTTTATATATTTCATACTAATTTTTTTTTTTATTAAAAATATAAGACTGACGGCCATTTTTAGGCTAAAATACACAAAAATTCAATAATTTTGGAATTTTTAAATTGAAAATCGTCTAGTTTTAAATTTGCCGAATATTTTGAATTTCGCTCACCAACTATGGGAAATTTTTAAAAAAAATTAGCTGAAAAATTTTTTTTAAATATTTTGAAAAAACTGGACCAGGGTATTGAAAAATTAAAAATTTTAATTTTAAAATGCTTATATTTCGATTGTTTTAAAACATAATTTATAGGTATTAACTAGACCTTTAAGACCATGTATAATTTTTAAAAATCACACAAAAATTGAAGAAATGCCAAGCTCTAAAATAATTTGCAGGGACGAGGTACCCAACCTTGAAACCACATGTAAGTACAATTGTTATTTTAAATTTTTGTGGTTTTGATTAAGAATTAAAATCAATATTATTCAATATTATGCTAATTACCCATAACGTTTTATAATAAAAATGCAATTTATTTGTTAGGGGGAAAAGAGCTAGTCCCTATACGTATTTCACTGGTTGCTCAGGCCAGATCATCAGGAAACCTTTTTCCTAATTTTAGAGAAGGCAAAAATACTCTATTAGTAATAAAATTCTACAAAACACAATGAGAATTATGCATGTTAATAGAATAATATTACAGAATATTAAAGCTTCAACCATCACTGAATGAATAAAAGCATACACAAGTTAATTTTGTTCTCGCCAGAGAATAAAAAAAAAAACAAGTGTTGCCAAGGTTTGCACAAGTAGTTGCATATTTAGTTATTAATAAAATTTTTGGGAATTTAAATATTAGTTATTTAATATTATGCTAAATACCCCTAACGTTTTATAATAAAAATGCAATTTATTTGTTGGGGGAAAATATTATTTGTTGTATTATCAAAATTAAGTTAATATCACTATTAAAGTTCTTCAGATATAGAAAAATTAATATTTTTTTGTGTGGGGGTACCCGTCTCATAACCTGGCTGATGGTAGGAAAAAATTTCCTTGTGGCCAATAACACAATGTTATCCGCACAAGCTACTATCTTCTGCCGTTTCATATAAAAATTACCAAGGAAATAATTTATCGCTATCAAATCATTATTGGCAATAGTACCCCTCCTACCGGTGCACCGGTAAACTGTCTAGTGGAAAAAAATAAAAAAAACTTTCGAATTTATCAATAAAAAAATTTGTTTTTCATGTGCGTTACACCTATAAAAAGTTACACGGCTTTAAAGTCAAGTTATTTTGATAATTTTATCATAATTTTTAAGTAACAAAAAATGGGTTTGCAAAAATAAATATCAAAAATCCTTTTTTCAATAAAAATGCTTCCAATCCTAAAATCCTAAAATTCAAATATTCATAAATTGTAAGAAAAATTTTGAAATTTTTAGCTAAAATTTGTACTTCTAAAAAAAATAGTAGATGGACCCGAAGAAACAGGCACATCAAAAAACTACTTTTATGCATCAATAATTTTATTTTCTGTTATATATACTAAAATATGTATAAAAAGGTTTGGGTGTTTTCTATGCCAACGTTTGAAATATAATCATTTTAGAAATCATCCATATTTGATATTTTTATTAAAATCATCACTTGATATTTTTAATATTTGAAAATGTATGATAACAGTAGGATATGCTTTAAACCAATACCAATGGTTATGAGTATTTTCCAAACTTTAAATAATAAAAATACTAAAAAGTTTAAAATAATGTTATATTCAAAAAAGTATATGGCAACCCTAAATAATTAGAGATTGATTATATTCTATAAAAAAAAACTATCACGCTTTATCATTTGGAATGTGAAATAATAGATTAAAATTCAAAAAAATAATAATTACTGAAATGGGGGAATTTTGGGTATTTAATTGTCCCTGCACCGGAAAAATAAAAGGATTGCTAAAAATGTTAATTCATTTTTGAAAATAGAAATTTCATTAAACTACCATAACTCCTTCGATTTTTTTTCCAGTTTCACTGTGCGGTATCTCTTTAATGCCATGCTAATGTTGTCCCATTATCCCTGCATTTATGATGATTAAGCTGGTACTCAGGAACCGGCCAAATTACTAGTTTCATTGCATCTTCCTTTTATCCTCCTTTTAATACGAGGTCACATATAAGGAATGGTTTCTATGAGACTTAAATAATTATTTTTACACTACAAACATTTAACATTTCGTCGCGTTTCTTTTTAAACCACGTAAGCGACATTTTTTCGAAACTGACTTTTTTGGTTTTTATGGTAGCAAAATAACATTTGCCACCAGACTACATTCTCATCTTCACAAGTTTGTATGAAAAATAAATAAATCCATTTTCAAAACCTCGTAAGCGCCATACAAATGACATTTGCATGCAAAATATAGTTGGAAATGTTAAAAAGTCTCAACTACTAAGTTTTTTGTATTTAAGATTAAAAAAATCATGAAAGTTGCAGGCCATTTGGAGCATTTTTAGTAAAGTCAAAACATTTTTTTTTGATAAATACAAAAATAAATGTTTATTTACACACAGAAATTTGCAATTTGCTGTTTGCGCCAAAACCACCTAAGCGACAGATTTTGCTGCAATTAATAGTAGGTAACAAATTAAAATCAAAAAAAAGTTTGTATACCCTTCAAAGAGTCGCACAGCCATACTTGGCACTTACGAGGTTTAAGAACAAACGCGAGGATTTGTATACAGTTAATTTTGAGATTAAGAGAAAAAAACTAGGTCAAATATAGGACCTACAATCAAAATTGCATTTACATCTCAAAGTAAATACGACCATCATTACATATGCAAACACTTCAAAGAATACCTCATGTTACCACGGGAACTTTTTTGTTATACTTAACACAAATACTTGATTCTACTAAAAACATTTGAAAAAAAAAAACATATACATTTTACATCTAATTAAGAGTTTTGGTTTCAGCTAAGTACACACACCCCTTTAAAAATACTTTCTTTAATTTAAACCAACATTATAAACTATTTTTAATTTGAGTTTAAGCACAAGTTTCTAACTTTATCATCTCTGTAAAAAGTCAAACAAAGATTTGAGAAAGCTGAGTGTAGTATTAAAGAAGAAAAAAAATAAAGGATGTAAGAGATATTTTAAGTTAAGCACGCTGGAAAGCTTTAACCACTTAACATTAATGACTACATCCTGTACATCTCTCTGCTCTGCCATATACGAGTACATACATACTGACTCGTATAATTATATCTTTTGCATAGAAAATATTTTACATACTTGCAAAGTGGCAAGGCTATTAAATAACTGTCTGTGTACAGGTGTAGATGCTTATGTGCAGGGAACTAAAAGTTTCAATGGTTTTGTATTAAATTGGATATGAGTCTATGTTAGCTTTTATGCATAAATACTTACTACGATCTCAAGTGAATTATTAAAAAATATATAATTTCATTTTTACTTAAAAAGTTATGCTAGTTAATCCATAAAAGTTTTCAACAACAATTTCTAAAAGCCTTACTAAAGCAACACAACCACACGCACCCACATACCCAACCATACACTACACACTCCCCCACACAAGCACACATACATACGTTTGCTATAACACCAACAGTGATTTTAATAGACGTAGACACATACAAACAACACAACAACTTAAGTCCACAAGATTTATGAATTAAAAGTAAAAAAAAAACAGAAATACCAACTTAGTAAATTGAAGAAAAAATCTCAACAAATAAAAACGAGAAAGCATTGCTGCAAGTGGTTAGAAAAAAATTATAAAAAAAAAATAATAATAAATGCAAAAAGCAAAATTAAAGCCAGATGTATAAATGATTGTAAAATAGTATAAAGTAGCACATACCACAACACATAAATGCATATTTGTAAAATTTATACATATTCATGTTGCAACAAATATAATTTATGCAAATATTTCGTATACTCGCAGAACGTACAAAGGTAGAGGAAATAAACCACAAACAAAATAGAACATAACAGGACGCCAAAATACACTGTGTAGAGTGAAAAAAGAAAATAAAAGCTGTGTATCAGGAATTAAAAGAGATAATAATCATTAACTTACAATTTTAAAACAACTAATGTTTCAAATTACTGGTAAAATACAAACAGTTTATAAATATTTTCAGTTTAAATCAGGGTACGAAAACCAGCAAACCTTTTCACAAACGTTTTAGGCAAAGAGAAAAAACTTTTCAAAAACGTTTTAGACAAAGTTTTCAATTTTTTTTAACGTTTTGTACCTTAGCAAAACCAAAACTAATACTTTTATAACGACAAAGAGTGCAAACACTCATCTGATTTCCTTGAAATTCCATTACAATCGTACAATTGCGAAAAACACAAGAGCAGAAAAGTATTTCTTTGAATGATTCAGTTCGTTCGATATTCGAATGCTGATTTTGTTTTCTTGAATTGCTTCTTAGTTTGTTTTTATTCTATTATTCTATTGTAGCATGCATGGGCCTAATTAATTATATGGAGTAGTTAATTGACAACTTTTTTTTCATTACCATTGTTTTCATTAATGGTAATGTTTTTTATTTTCATAATGGTTATAATTTTTAATGAAAAAATTTCAAAGCATTTTCATTGTTGGCCACATTGGAAATCAACTTTTTGTAGTGATGTTTTTAAGGAAGTACCACCTCCATTCTCTGCTCTCCTATTATGTGCATTATTTCACATAAAAAAAGGAACAAACGTGAGAAAAAATATAAAAAATGTCTGTAAATAAAATTTGTACGACTAATTACACTGTGCTAGTCGCAAATTTTACCTTGCTGGTAAAGCTAATTCGAGTACGCAGAATTTAATGGCATTATCCGTTTTTCGAAGTTAGCGCTCGTATTCGCGATTTAAAATCTGTACGCTAAAGTACTATAAAAACTATATTTTTATACTGTTTTGACCATAGTGGTGATCAGTACAACAAACATAACTGGCCTCAACGTAAAACAATTAAATTGCGAAAAAAAAACATTGTTGAAAATCCACTTGGGACAATTGATATTGTTTTGTTATCGCCGCTACATATAAAGCAAGTGGCACCGTCCTGTTGAAACCACATATCGTCAACATCCATATCTTTCAAATCGGGCCATAAAAAGTTCGTTATCATCTCCCGATAGCGAATACCATTCACAGTAACTGCATAACCGGACTCATTTTGGAAAAAATAGGACCGATGATGCCGCCAGCCCATAAACCGCAACAAACACTCACTCTTTGTGGGTGCCTTGGGTTTTCGACAATCACTCTTGGATTATCATTCGCCCAAATGCGGCAATTCTGCTTATTGACGAATCCACTGAGTTGAAAATCTGCCTCATCACTGTAGATGATTTTCTTCGAAAATGGATCGTCCAACGCTGCAATTTCTTGCCACCATTCTGATTATTGCTGACTTGTGTATCTTTTAATTGTTCAAATTAAATTAGTCTGAAATTAAGAAGTGTCGAATTAAATGCAGAAAAAAAATTGAGGTTTACATTCAACATCGGCCCTAAAATTTAACCACCCGATATATATATATATATATATATATATATATATATATATATATATATATATATATATATATATATATATATATATATATATATATATATATATATATATATATATATATATATATATATATATATATATATATATATATATATATATATATGTTATATATGTTATATATGTTCCCGTTGTTCCTATAAGTATCGTGTGTATAAGTTCGCTTTGTTTTCTATTTACTTTCCCATTAGACCCCGAAGAATTGTTCGACTATTATTCTTAAACTATTAACATGATCTGTAAAAGATTTTTTCCTGCATAATTCAACCTGTTCTCATGTTAGGTGAGAAATTATAGCAGATACCCGCTTTTTAGTTTACCATACTAGTGCTGGCAAAGTATTGAGTAGTGGGTATCGAGTACCGAGTACTTGATAATATTTTTGATTACTCAATACCCAAAAGTAGTTACTCGATACTTTTAGAAACAAACTAAATATAAATTTGAACGACTTCTTTAAAACTCTGATTAACAGTTAGTTTATATTATGTAAACAATAGTATTGAGTACTATTGAGTACCCAATTTATAAGTATTGAGTAGTATCGAGTAATTAAAAGTAGCAGAATATACCAGCATTATACCATACGTAGTATAGGTAAAGTATAGTAATTGTGAAAAGAATAGATGTCGGGATTTCAACGGATTTATAGGTTATGAGGTCTGCTGAAAATATTTTGACTATTTTCGTGAGGATGTCTGAGAGTGGGTGGGTGTGTATGCCACTATTTTTGTGAAGGCTCTACAGGCCATACCGTTTGACATATCAAAATAAAATTCAGTATGTACCTTTGGAATATAGTGGAGAAGAGCTGCATAGTTTTTGGGCATAACCGGGAGGGGTTTAGCGGGTAGTTTACTTGACTCCCTAATTTTATGAACGCTTTACAGGTCATACCGTTTGAGAAATCAAAATGAAATGCAGTATGTACCTTTGGTATATAGTGATGAAGAGCTTAATAGCTTTTGGATATAATCGTGAGCAATCAAAAGTTAGTTTTCTTGACAACCTAAACCTATAATAAATATTTTTATTTTATTATTTTTTTCTGTTTTGATTCGAATATACTTTGAACTTTTATTCTTTATGTAATATATCCATAAAAATATCTGTTTCCATTGGGTATGATAAAGTTAAAAGTAGGACATTCCAGATTTTTTATAACATGATGTAAAACTTTAAGCATCATATTGATTGCATAGTAAAAGACGATTACTTTTTAATAAGAATACACTAACTAAGCTTTATTTTTTTAGCCTACGAAACTAACTATGTAATTATAAAATATTAAGGTAATTAAATACTAAAGCAATTAAGTACCCAAGTAATAAAAAAAAGACTAATGATAACCTTACTATTAGTAGTCTAATAGTATAGTTTTTTATTACATATAACTCTTAAAAGGTTGTAATGAAATATAGATTTAATACGTTAAAAACGTACACTGAACTAAAAATTTACCTAAATACTGTAAAATGAGGTGTAGAGTTGAAGAAAAGTAGGTTATTATACAACTAACAAACTGTTTAGTCAAATCTAAAGACGATTTTAGTAAAAAATAAAATAAATTAGTCAAGTGCGAGTTACACTCACACACGTAGGGTTACGTACTATGTTCAGTATAATTTAAAAATTCCAGTTGTTTATTTCTTTGTGTCTTATGGGACGCCCTTAAATTTTAAAATTGAAGTAATATTCCCGAAAATTGCATCATAATTAGAACACCCTTTAAATTTTAATATGTAATTGATTTTATAGCGGCCATGGTAATACACTTTCTAATAAAATATCAGGAGCCTACCTATTGCGGTTAAAAAAATAAGGTAATATTCGTGAAAAACACGTTACTAATGGACACACTTTAATTTTAAGTATTTGTTATAGCGGCCGAAGTAACACATCTACTGTAAACATTTCAAGAGGGTATCTATTACGGTTTATAAAATCTTGTCACTGTCGGAACACCCTTTAATTTTATTATTCATTATAGTGGCCATGGCAACTTCCTTTCTATAAATATATTAAGAGTCTACTTATTGCGATTGAAAAATAAGTCACTATAAGTGAAAAACATGTCACTTTCGGCACACCCTTTAATTTTTAGTAATTGTCTTATCGGCCGTGGCAACACATCTTCTGTACAAAATTTCAAGAGTCTACCTGGCGGAAAACCCTTTAATTTGTATTATTTTTATTATTTATAGTGGACATAGTTATACACGTCCTGTAAAAATTTCAAGATTCCACCTATTCATTCAAAACTTAGTATATATACATGCAAATCACGTCACTATTGGAACACCCTTTAATATTTAAGTTCAATTTTTTATACTTGTTTATAAAACAAACATAGTTTTAATTACAGTCTGCAAATTGTAAGTGGTTTCCTCTTACAGCTCAAAAAAAAAGACATAAACGTAAATAACACGTCACTTTTGGAATACCCTACGTTTTAGTATTTTTTGCTATTGTGGCCGCAGTAATACACTTTTGGTAAAATTTTCAAGAGTCTACCTATTATGGTTCAAAACTTAGGACTTACACATACAAAGCACACCACTATCGGAACACCCTTTAATTTTTAGGTTTATTTTTTAGACTTGTTTATAAAGCGAACTAAATTTTAATTACTGTTTGTAAGAAATAAACACATATTCGTAAATAACACCTCTCTATCGGAACACCCTATAAGTTTTAATATTTTTTGCTATAGCGGCCTTTGGTAAAATTTTCAAGAGTCTACCTATTATGGTTCAAAACTTAGGCCTTATAAATCAAAATAACACCACGATCGGAACACCCTTTAATTTTTAGGTTTATTTTTTAGACTTGTATATAAGGCGAACTACGTTTTTATTACAGTTTGTAAATTTTTAGTGTATGCCTCCCACAGTTCTAGAAATAAACACATATTCGTGAATAACACCTCGCTATCGGAACACCCTATAAGTTGGAATTTTTGTTGTTATAGCGGCCATCGCTATACACCTTCTGTGAAAATTTCAAGGGTCTACCTATTATGGTTCAAAATTTATGCCTTATACATGCATTTCACACCACTATCGGAACACCCTTTAATTTTTAGTTTTATTTTTTTATACTTGTTTATATAGTGAACTAAGTTTTAATAACTGTCTGTAAATTTCAAGTGTATCCCTCATACAGTTCAAGAAATAAATACATTTTCGTAAATAACACCTCTCTGTTGGAATAACCTATAAGTTTTAGTATTTGTTGCTATAGCGCCAACAACTATACATCATCTGTGAAAATTTCAAGAGTCTACCTATTACGGTTCCAGAGATAAAAGGCGCTGACAGACGGACAGACGGACAGACATTGTAGCGAAAACAATAGGGTCTCGTTTTTACACTTTGTGTACGGAACCCTAAAAATAATTTTGTTAAATTCGTTCTATAGAATAAATTTCTTCAATATGACTATATTTTTTGTTATTTTATAGGGTGTAGATTGGAAAAAAAATAAGTTAAATTAACTAAAATTATTAGTTAATTTTTTATACAATTTTTATCTTTAAAACATAAAAATCTGGAACATAATCTGAAAATAAAACTGCATAACATGAATGGCTCATTACCTTTATTCCTGTTTTAAGAGGAATAAACGAATACGGCTTTCAGTTCCTGTTGTGGGCATTTCATATCGTTTTAATGTTTTTCTTATTTTCTTGACGCAACTATATCTGTTGCAAATCGCTAATAGTGTAAAATCTCTTAGAAAAATTTATTCACCTAATTTTAATTTGCACAACACACCGAAATGGACCGCAATCTTTTGTTTACTTATTGCCACAAATATTAAAAAAAATATATAAATTGAAAAAATTTTCTGTTTTATATGTCAACTCAAATATTTTTTCTCAAGTTAAATTTAACGAAATTTCTTCTTAGTAGAATAAACGAACATTAACTTCTTTTACACGTAAAGAAAAAACATGGTTGAGGTAACCATAATCTAAGAACAACATGTTATGGTTGAATTATATGGTTATATATAAAAATAATATTGTTGTCGTTGGAACATATTATTGTCTTATAAAAATAACATTGTAAAATACAACCATAGTTATGTTTGTAATATAAACATGCTATAATATAATTTGAAACATGTAAATGGTTATATGAATATATTTATATGAATATATTTATAAATAACAAAAAACAAAAATACACGAATATTTCTATTTAGACTTAAATACATATTTTGATATTTTCTGCTTACCTTTTTCTGTGTTTGATATAATTAATTTAAAACTATCATTTATAATAAAAAAACAAATTTATTTGTTGACAACAAATATGTATTTAATGTTTTTACTGTTTTAGATGAACCGATAGCTTACACACATATTTCTGAACTGAAAAAATGTCAAAACCAAAATATGTATTTTTAAAACCAAACATTACTTGTTTATTTTTAGTCAAACTTAACATACTATGTTTAATAATAATATATTATGTTTATAATTTTTAAATATTAAAAATAATTTGGTTGTGGTTTGAATTTTAATATGTTTCAAATCAACCATGTTGCTTTTTTGGTGCGTATAACCATTGAATGATTAACTGTTAACAAAAAACTTGTTTATCGTGACCAAAGTATTGTCCTAAATAACTATAATTTGTTCACAGCAAACATCTATTGTTACAAAGAACATAGTGTGGTTGCCGTGACCATACAATAACCATGTTTTTTCTTTGCGTGTAGGGACGTATATTTAACTAATTTTATGGGTTGTTTTTCTTAGAAGGTTTTACTACTTTTTTGAATAAATTTTTTTAGTTAAACATCGTTTTATATAAATTTCTATAAGTTTTTTGAAGTTTTATTTATGTTTTTGACAAAAGAAATTATGATGGTTTGAATAAAATTAGTTTATATGAATAAATTGTGTATAGATTTGAATAAAAATTAATTTTTTTTTAATATATTTTTGTCGTTAAGGATTAAAAAATTATTTTTGTTAATCTTACCTACGAAATTTTGTTCAGTGTATATAAAGAATTCAAAAACCTAAGTTTTAAAGTACAAAGTACATAATGAATTAGTTTTTATTAGTACCAAACAAATTACAAGTAGACATTAGTATACACTAAAAGCCTCGTTACCACATAAGCTCTTTTGTTTACTTTATCATTCTTAAACCATCCTCGTATATATTCATATATAAGTTAAAAGACTTAATTTACCTATAAGCCAGGGTTTTACAAACAGCTTTGCTCCAATCGTTAGCTATTCATTACCCATACAAAATTAAAAGAAGCACAATCATGAACACAAAAAAATGTAGCAAAACTAAGAGAAAAAAAAAATTATAAAACAACGGCAGTAAAGGGGGAGAAACCACAAAAGGGAAACATTAATTTCTTTTGCAAACAAGAGACATTTCCATATACGAGTAACTAACTGTTAGACCACACCAACAACCTCGAGTAAATGAATACAATAACACACATACACACATACACACACACACACATATTTATATACATACATATAAACATACATTTCATAGTTTCATTATATAACAGGAATTACACCTACACTTACATGCTTAGTTTCTAAATGTGAGCTTCTATTTGTTAATATGGTTATGTGTGTGTGTGTACATAAGTGGTGTTCTCGTAACCTCCTGGCTTTATGCCAATGTTATTTTTGCTTTTTTTGTTCCTCTTTTTTAAGGATTATCATGCAATTTTCATAACTTTTGAGATTTACGTAGGCATTAGTTAAAATTCTTCTTCATTTCCATTTTAACTCTAGCATAATGTAGAGAGTTTGTTACCAAAAGCCTGGCTGTTTTGTAGGACGTAGAGGTGGTAGTGGCATTGGTGTCATCCATCCAAAATCATAAAAAAACACACACACACACACACAAAACCTTTTAGAAAAATAAATTTTCATATTAATTTTCGCTAAAGCTTCCTGAAATCACAAAAAATAAAAACCAAAAAGAGAAAATTGTTAGAGAAAATGTGAAATAAATAACCCGAACATGAACTAAATGCTTAGAAAAAATAATAGAAAAAAATAATAAAATTTTGGCGCCACATATCATGCCCATACTAGTGCACGCTAAATACGTGGCATACATTCAGTGACTACAAAAAAAAAGCTTGCAAAAAAATGCTAAAAATTGTCAGTTTGTGTGCTAGGGAATAAAAAAGGAAACTAAAGGCACAGCAAAATTGAAGATTTGATATGAAACCATTTTATCACAATTTAGTGGCAACACATTTCTTTTCTGTTTAAGTAATTTTTTACTATTTTCTTATATTTTTTATTGAGATTTTGTAAAAGTTTTGTTTTTCTAGCATTTCTCTTTTCTTTTTTTGTGTTGCAAAGGAAAAAAGTGCATGTAAATGCATATTTGGGGAAATCGCACAACTGTGTAACTTGTGTGGCCAACATCCTTTCCACACTTAAATAGTTTTAATACATTTAAAGATGGTAGCAATTTGGTTTTAAGTAGGTTGAAAAATGTCTAATATATGAGTATCGTTAACAGGGATAAATATTCCGTCTGCTTTACAGTTACATTAAACAGAAAGGAAAAAATGAAACTAAAAGGTGATCCATTTCGAGGTACTTTTTTCACTAGTTTTTTTTTTTGACAGATCACGTGTGAGTCGTATTTGGCAGCCTGAATCGCTTCGATCTATGGGCTCTTGAAAAGTTCCAAGAAGATCCGAATTTTCGAGGCAAATTTTGTTTAGCGATGAAGTCCATTTCTGGCTCAATGGGTATGTAAACAAACAAAATTGCCGCATTTGGGACGAAGAGCAACCTGATTCAAGTGATTCAAGCGCTTGGTGTGGTTTCTATGCCAGTGGAATCATCGGTCCATATTTCTTTAAAAATGATGCCGGTGCAAACGTAACCGTTATCGTGTCATGATAACCGACTATTTGATGCCTGAAGTTGAATCTCGTGATCTTGGCAACATTTGGCTTCAGCAAGACGGCGCCACTTCCCACACATCGCATCTATCAATGGATTTATTGAGAGAACATTTCGTTTTGGACCGGTCGATTGGCCACCAAGATCGTGTGAGATATCACACTGTTAGACTTTTTCCTATGGGGATACGTAAATTCTAAAGTTTATGCGGACAAACCCGCTTCGATTCAGGCCTTGGATGAAAACATCACGCGTGTTATTGGCCAGATACCAGTCGAAATGTTCGAATAAGTCATCGAAAATTGGACTCAACGGATGGACCATCTGCAACGTAGCAACGGCCAACATTTAATAGATATAATCTTCAAAAAATAAATGCCAAAGAATGTTCTTTCAAACGATTATAAATATTCTCCATTAAATTTGAATTTTCTGTGTTTTGTTCTTTAAAAAAGTAGGGAACCTCGAAATGGATCACTCCTTACAATGATTTTTGTTAGGATTCTTTCTCGAAACGAGTAAAAACGCTTATTTGTCTTCATTAATTTATTAAAGCTAAATCTATATATACAGGGTGGCCCAAAAAAGACTGAAGGATAGTATATTGCAGGCGTGCCTGATGATCTTGGGGAAGCAGTTGCTGTACCATTTGAATTTTATACGGAAACATTTTAAGATCCCACTTCAAAATTCTTTGCAGGGATGTTGTGGAGATTCCAAATTGAGCAGAACGACGACGAGTAGAGACAGATGGATCTTCGTTTACACTCTGCCGTACAGCCTCCACAACTGCTTCATGGCGTACATATCGACCTCTTCCTCTTCCTGGAAGATCTGACACTCTTCCATGTTCCTCAAAACGGGAGACTAAGTTCCTAATCATGTTGTCATTGGGTACTGTTCGGACATTAAAATGACGACGATAATTGATCTTCCAGAAGAATAAAAAAATTCAAAGATTTTGACGCGTTTCTGCACATCATATATAGCCATGATTTATCTCCAAAAACCAGTAAATAACCTGCAAAAGACAAAAAAAAATTATTAAACACAAAAAAGATATAACTATTTTTAATCCTTCAGTATTCTTTGGGCCACCCTGTATAAAGTTTAAATCGCTGCATCTTTAATTGCGATTTGTTAATACCAGGCACTGTTGAAATCTGTGGCACAATTGTAGCAAATTTGGTACAATTTACACATCGGTATACACTGATACATTTCGTGCTTTCTCGGTACAATCTACACGCAAAGAAAAACATGGTTATTGTATGGTCACGGCAACAACACTATGTTTTCTGTAACATTACATGTTTGCTGTGAACAAATTATAGTTATATTAAACAATACTTTGGTCACGATAAACAAGTTTTTATTAACAGTTAATCATTCAATGTTTATATACACCAAAAAAGCAAAATGCTTGATTTGAAACATAATAAAATAAAAACCACAACCAAATTTTTTTTTTATCTTTAAAAATAAAATTATATTTATAATCATAATATATTATTATTAAACATAGTGGTTGATTCTGAGATTACGGGCCAATTTTGAAATCATTTTTGGCATTTAAGTTTTTTGCAAAATTTAATACAACAGATAGGTAGCTTTAATCATTTTAACAATGGCTACTCAATTATCGAAGGTACACATCAATATTTTAATTTTTAAATGATTTATACGAGTTTTTGAAAATATGCCCTCCAGGGTAATGACGTGTTGAGCAGGGAAATGACGATAACAAATGAAATCAATAAATTTTCCATCAACCATTTTAATTCAGTTTAGTTAAAAATTATAAAAATAACAAAAACCACTTATTTTACATAAATTATTTTAAATTAATAAGAAGATTATCATATTTATTTTAAAAACGTCTACTTGTCAACGCCTAATTTGCATGGAAATTTTTAGCAATTTGTACTTTTTCATCTTTAGAGTCCTTCTAACAAATAGCAGCATGTCTGTTAAGAAAATAAAAAAATTTTATATGTATTAGGTAAGGTTAAAATTAATTTTTTACCTATATTGGATTTTATCTTTAACACCTTGAGCAATGAAAGTGGCAGCTTTCAGACTTTTTAATTGTCGAGTGCTATTGGTCTCATCTTCGCTCGAATTGTAAACATCCGCGTATGTCCAACGTTTTTCCGCAGTTGACGGTTCAAACTTTCCAAAAGAATCATTTGAGCTACAGGAAGTTAGCCTTAACCTTGGTTGGTGATAATCGACAATCCCTAGTTCAAAGTGATGACAATCTTCACAACTGAAACAACTTAAAGTTCTCATTTTCAAGCGACTAGACTGATGATTACCAGAAATTTGATGAACTTTTAAAGTACCAGAAAATGGTGGAAGATTTTTAAACTCGCTTTCCTTTGACTTTACCTCAATATCTTCATTTTTTATTACAAAACACCGAATTCCTGGGCAATTTTCTTCTAGTTTCTGAAATAAAATATTAAAATCCATCAAATCGGTACCCTGTGCAACAAGACGATCCGCGGTTCTTTTAACAGTTCCTCCAATACCATCGGGCGCACCTTTTCCGTGACCAGATTCACTGTAGTTCTATGTAAAGTTTTTCATTGGAGGATATAGCTCGTGCAGTTTGTTGCCAAGAAAATAAAACATAGTTTTGTTTCGGTACTGTGTTGCTGGCCCATCACTTAAAAAATGTACACTTGTCGCTTTTGTTGTCGAAGCTATGTGATCTAATATTGGCTGTAAGTGCGTCCATATGGCAGGGGAATGATGGCAGGGTAATGACGAATAGTCACAAAACTCTTTAAAATGTTAATTTAAGTACTTACCTTCGAAAATTTGGTTTCAATCTGAAGTTAAAAATCAAAAAGCATTAAAAAAACACACACAAAATTTCAAATTGTATTAAACGTTTTGGTTACAACAACACCGGGGAATGACGAACGTAAGTGTGACAGCTTATTCCGAACGATAAAACGCGGCTGACTTCGTTTTATTAGCATAGTTGGCGAAAAACCTGCCACATATAACCGAAGTTGATATAATTTTCTTTCAAATTTTAAATATTGCAAATCAACAATGCATTGAAAATTTGAGTTTAAGAGAATATAATATATTACAGGGGAATGATGTGTACATTGAGGGACAAAAGGTAATCATCCATAAAAATAATAATTGTTAAAAAAAATTAAACATTATTAGACAAAACAAGTCATTAAATATTATTTTTTTCTTTGCACTAATTTAATTAAATAATTATTTACTTTTTTTGTTAGAAATTTATAAAAATTTACGGGGAAGTAGTGTTAGGGACAGCCAGGGGAATGACGTTTTAAAACTTTGGCAGGCTATTTTTTGAAGAATCCATCAATTTATGAAACAAATATTTAAGTGACTACAAAGAACCTATCATGTTTTATTGTAAAGTTTATAATAAAGTGGAATATATTTTATTTATCCTAGTTTAAATACACAAGGACAGCAATTTGGCCGGTTATCTCAGAATGAATCTAGTATGTTAAATAAACAAATAATGTTTGGTTTTAAAAATAGATATTTTGGTTTTGGCCTTTTTTCAGTTCAGAAATATGTATGTGTGTAAGCTGTCGGTTCAGCTAAAACGGTAAACACATTAAATACACATTTGTTGTCAACAAATAAATTTGTTTTTTATTATAAATGATAGTTTTAAATTAAAAATATCAAACATATAAGAAGGTTAGCAGAAAATATCAAAATATGTATATGTATGTATCATAAATATGTAAGTCTAAATGGAAATATTCGTTGTCATATATAACCATTTACATTTTTCACATTATATTATAAACATAATTATGGTTGTATTTTACAATGTTATTTTCATGTAAGACAATAAAATGTTCCAAGACAACAATATTATTATTATGTCTTAAAATAATATGGTCATATTCAACCAAGACACCAACAGAGCGGAATGCAAATTTTTTAGACAGCGACGTTCGTCATCAGCACTCTTCGTATCTATCTACTTTTGGTAGTGTTTAGTTGTAAGCATGATCTATTTAATCTGAATATTAAATAAATAGTTCGGTTTACAATAATTTAAAGAATTTTAGAATTTTTTATAAATTTTAGAATTTTATCGAGGGATGGGTACCTTTATATAAATTAAATACATAAACGACGTCCACGACATGGCGGGTACAGCTAGTACGTAGATAAACCTTAGATATATAAACATTTTGCATCCTTATAAGTCACAATCATTTTTGCTCAAAATAATACCAACTTCCAACTTTAAAAACAATAATAACAATACTCGTATATCCTGTAATAAACTCAACCGTTTTACATTCTGTGCCTTTTTTTTGTCTGAAGTAACTCTATTATCACAAACAAACAAACGAAAATTAATCAAGTTAAAATATGAGTTTCTTACTGCATATTTACTTCCACTAGCCAGCCCCTTACTTGTCTGGTATTTCAACAGCATTCTTATCAAAGCTTCAATTACACCACATACTGCGCGTGTGATGTAGTATTTTTCTCAATACAACTCAACTCAAGACATCGCAATACAACAATAGCACACAACTCGACTCTGTTACAAATGCAATTTTTTTTTTTTTTTTTTGCACACATGCATTCATATGCACTTGAATGCGATAATCTGTGAATGTATGAGTGTAAATGAATGGAATATGAAAAACAAAGAGTAAAATAAAAAAAATAAAGATAAAGATAGAAAATGTATAAACTTTAGTGAAACGAAAAATTCAAAATGAAAATCACGTTATACGCCTTACAGGATAATATTTCAGCGTAGTCGTCCTCTTTAATATATAGTTGTTATTGTTGTTGTTCAGTGGCAGTAGCTGTAAAAACATAAAGCTGAACAACATAAACGTATTATGCAAAGCACAGCTAAGGGAACATACAAAAAAAACAAAACTCTAAAGGGAAAGAGTTTTATTTTAAAGGTTTCTATTTTTTACGCGCTGTCTTTTTATCAAAAACAGAATTGTAGAAATAAAAAATTTCAGCGATAACAAAAAAGTGTGCACTCGGAGTAAAAAGTGTACCCAAACATGCACAGTGGCATATGCAAAGCTTATGTACATACATATATGATACTTGTGTATACTCGTATTACTGTAAGTGCAAATCCCCAATAAACATTTCATATTGAATTTGCAAATTATAAATTAAGGTTGAATTTATTTTGTCGATAAATTCGTGTTCGGTAAGTTGTGACGCATTTGGTGTAGTGCTTTAACTATATATTTAAATTCGCTGAAATTTTTATGTATTTTTTCTAAAAAAAAATTTTACTTATATACCCTTCACCACAGGTGATTCCTTATACATAGAGATGTTGATTTAGCGATATCCGTTTGTGTTCGGGTTGAAATTAAGTTTGCCAGGGCACTAGAAGTGATACAGAAAATTTAAGCCCACCAATCTGGCAGGCACAGTTGCGAAAATGTTGCTATTGCAAGTCAAGAGCATCAGACCATTCCATTTATGGCTGCGACAAAAAACCACGCCTAATTCTATATTCTTACATTTTTTTCAGGTTGTTTTTATTTTTTTTTTCGGTTGGAATTATTTTTTTTTTTATGAATGGTATATAAGATACGTCACGTTCAAATATAGCACTCTTATTGTGTGTGTTTTTTTTTTATAGAAATCATTTCACAAATAGTTTTCTGGGTTTGCCACACATTTTTTTTTTCCTAAAATGCTATTAGTGTTACTCTGTGTACGTGAGTATAATCACAGATAATATTTAAATAAATGTGCAGATATTAATGCTACAGTAACAGACAGCAGAGAATTTAAATGCAGACTCTAATATTTATAAATATGAAAATGTGTATGCAAATAAACTTCATTTCGATAAAATGAAAGAAAAACATATTCATATAAGTGGTATCAAATATGACCTTAATATCAAGGAAAAGCATATATTTGGTTTACTTTATTTTCTTTAATTACAAGTAAAGAACAAACATGTTTGAGGTAACCATAATCTAAGAGCAACATGTTATAGTTGAATTATATGGTAATATTCAAACCATATTATTTTAAACCATAATAAAAATATTATTGTCATTGGAACATATTATTGTCTTACATAAAAATAACATTGTAAAATACAACCATAATTATGCTTATAATATAAACATACTATAATATAATGTGAAACATGTAAATGGTTATATGTGAACACGTATGAATATATTTATTAAATAACAAAAAACAAATACACGAGTATTTCCATTCAGACTTACATACATATTTTGATATTTTCTGCTTACCTTTTTATATGTTTGATATTTTTAATTTAAAACTATCATTTATAATAAAAAACTTATTTATTTATTGACAACACATATATATTTAATGTTTTTACGTTTTTAGATGAACCGATAGTTTACACATGTATTTCTGAACTGAAAAAAGGCCAAAACCAAAATATATATTTTTAAAATTAAACATTATTTGTAATGTAGGGGGAATATCGAAGAAGACCACTTCCATAATGGGTCCCTTTTCGACCCCCTTCCATCCTCTATGATTACAAGCAACCGAAATGTAATTTACGTCAACCTACTCACATTGAGTCATGTGCTACAACCAGCCCTTAATCTTGACTTTAGTGATTTCAGCCTGCCGACTGGTAACTATCGGCCTTCTTCCTCATCACGCAGTCTCTAGTAATTGCAAGCATTTGTTCAAGGCTCAGGTACCCCATGGAATCCACCAGTGGTCCTGAGTCTTTGTGCGATGCTGTCTCAGCCTCTTCCTTTCCCCGTCTCCTCTTCTGCCTCCAGCACTCACTTTTCGGCATGAGCTGTAGAGACTCCGACTCGACGTTGAAGGAATGTTTTGAGGTGCCTGCTTCAAGCCTACAGGGCCACGTGCGTCCAATTCATCCACATTTACCTCCATAGCCGCAGGATTATCTTCATAGATTGACCAGTCCACCCCTTGCGAGTTTTCTTTGTCATGCTATTTCGATATCCTCCCCTAACCAGTGGCAACCGGAGTTCCTAAAGGAATTAACCTCTCCACCTCTAGCGAGGCTTCCCTGTCCATCTCTATCGAAATATCCCGGTTTAATGCCAAAGGAGAACCTTTAGAAAATAACCTGTTCACAGGCGTTCCTGTCCATCTCTTCTGAACTCTTCCCTTGGCTATTATTGGAGAAAACGTTGTCCACTCACATAGAGCTCCTTATGCATGGGTAAGTCTACATTGAAACTGGAGGTGGACTGGTATGCAGAGTTCACATACAAACGGCCTAGCACCTTCCTGACCACGCATCCCTGTCGTATGCTGTTCCACCATAGATTAGGGTGGGGTTCTTCCAGATTAAGGTTCAAGGAACCCTGGCGTCTGGTGGCCCCATTTTCCCCGATAGCACCGCGTTAAAGCTTTGAGTATGAACCGCAATGAGAATTAGTGCCCCCAGGGGGATATTTTTTGTCATACTTAACATATTATGTTTAATAATAATATATTATGGTTATAAATATTAAAAAAAAAAATTTCGTTGTGGTTTGAATTTTAATATGTTTCAAATCAACCATATTGCTTTTTTGGTGCGTATAACCTTTGAATGATTAACTGTTAACAAAAACTTGTTTATCGTTACTAAAGTATTGTTTAAAATAACTATAATTTGTTCACAGCAAACATGTATTGTAATAATTACGTTACAACTGAGAAATTTTGCTATGATAACTTCGGTAAAGCTTAAAAAAACTGCAACTATGTTTAATCTACATAAAGCACAAGATGTGTTTGTTTGTTTGTTTGTTTGTTTGTTTGTTTGTCGCAGAGCTATAGCTTTCAACAACCAATCATCCTGGTGGATAAAAAAGCGGGCGTAATAAATATATATCATCATGTTACTTGGGAACTGTGATAGGTAAAATCTTGAAAATTTATGGAATTTATTAATATACTTTGTGTAGCAATAAGCAGGCTGTATTTAAATAGTGGACTTGGGCCTAGCATACAAAGTGAAAACTGAATAATGTGTTCCTAGAGAACTATCATATGTAAAGTCTTGAAATTTTGCACAATTAACCCGCATACTAGAATTTATAGACTAGCCAAAAATCAAAAAATGCAATCTAATAGGGTAAAATCAACCAAAAACAAATTATTAACAAACACACTGTGTAATTTTTTAAGCCATGGCAAAATAACGGACACCACTACGTCATAAAAGACCAAAAGACCAAGACCAGTTTTGCCCAAAGTCCTCCAGGTTTTTTTTATGGGCCCTCAAAGATGTGGGGCCTCGATGTCATTTTTGCAAAAAAATGATCATTTACTCAAGCTCATATTTTGCAAACCGTTTGAAATTTTGATATACTCTCTGAGGCTCTTGTCATAAAGAACAAAAATTGTTAACATATAAAATCAAAAAAACTTCATCTTCAAGGTTAAAATTTCAAAAAACTTTAAAAAATTCAATTTTATATACCTATGGACCAGAACAGGGGAAGTTCAGGTCCATAGGTAGCAAACCGTTCAAAATTCAAGGAAACAATCAACTACAAAAATGAACCTAAGATCTCAATAAACAACTTTCTAGAACATATGAATTTCCTAGGAATGATTCTTAACACCGTTTAGGTAGCGCTTAGGTAGCCGAAATGAATTTAAACATTTTCGGGAAATTTTTCACTGCTAGGGCTTATAGAACTAGAATATATTTAACCTTCGAGCGCCTAAGAAAAAGAACGATTTTTTTTCTATTTTGACAACTGTACAGTTAAAAAACTGTAAGAGATAATTTTTTGTTTCATTTTACTTGGATTCAGGGCGTCAAGGAATATAAATAAAATAAAAGTTTCAATAAAATCTGAAGTAGCTGTTTTGAGTGCCTTGTTAATTTGACTCAATAACATTAATTGGCTTAATTAAAAAGAACAGAAATCAAAACTTTCAGCTTTAAAGTGATTAAATTAAGCAATTTATTTTGTTAAATGTTACAACAACAACAACAATAATAATTTTATTAAATTTAATTATATTCTTGGCAAACTTAGGAAATTTATAATTAATGATTATCCCTTGCGTTAAATAACACAACAACATACGAATTTCCAACTCAACTAATAATTACTTTATCGCTCGCTATTCGTTGAAAATAGTGTAAATTAATCATTAATTTTTAATATACGAGTACATACTTATAGAATACCATTTGACATAATCATTGATTATATTTAGTAAATTGAAATGTAATTATTTATCTAACACCCAAATAAGGACACATTTACATTTACGTTTTTTTTTTCTTCTAAATAATCTGTTACCTGTCAGTATATACTTTATCACTTTAACAGGATTCCATAGCAGGAGTCACGAATATAGTAATTGACAGTGCACAGTGGTGGTATTAAATTTTTATATATATATTTTTTTTTTCATAATTTATTTATTGTATATTCAATATTTTTGAACTAACAATAATTACTCGTATCTTAAGTCTAAAATAAAATATACTTTTTAAGTCCAGCCAGTGCTATACAAAAATAATGTTTGTTTCACGGATTTTACAATCATTTGCGGGTCATCCCTCTAATGTACGGCCAAGAAAAGCAGTATCTCTTCTTTTTAGTCGAATGTAACCAGGTTCATTCAGCATGTTACACGCCAAAGGGTTTGGATGAGATTCAAGCCTCTTTAGATATGTGACTGCATGTTTCGCTATTTCTGCTTTAACTGATGGCATGTTTAGGTCTTTGTGGATGTTCGAATTTTTTATATACCAGGGAGCATATGTAATGATACGTAGAATCTTATTTTGGCGCCTTTGAATTTTTTCTACATTGCCAGCTGAGGCAGTGCCCCATAACTGAATCCCATAACACCAAATTGGTTTGAGGATCTACTTGTACAGTAGAAGTTTACTATCTAAGCTCAGGGTGGAGTTTCTGCCAATAAGCCAATTTAGTTGTATTGCTTTTAGTTAAAAAATTTTTATATGACAAAAATTTATTTTTCTGTGGATTTATTATTATTTAAGGTTTAAAAAAAAACTTAAAAAAATAAAATAAGGTAAAGGAAATCCCACAATTCCCAAAATAAAGAACAATAATCCCAAAATGGGAATTTTTTAATATTTTGCCCAAAAAGTTCACATAAGGACTAGCGATTATGAAATGCTTTCAGCAATAATTATATAGCAGTCTTCTTTTTCCAATCCCATGTTTGTTTTTTTACAACATGAAGGCTAAAATCAAAATTTCCATGTAAAACAGGTCAAACGAAATGATAAATCTGCATCTTCTACAAGGATGATACATTTTACAGGAAATTTTGTTTAAACGTAGGCACATATAGCTTTTATAAAAATATAAATTTTTTATATATTCCATAGGAATTTTCTTTTTTTTTTCTAATAAAAAATCAAGATTGATGGCC
>OX451215.1:25391107-25542045 GCA_949628195.1 Phasia obesa | reverse complement strand
GATAGCGAAGCGGACCACTAACTTAACGGGTCTCTTTTCGACCACCATCGTTCCTGGTATCGGATGGGAAATTTACGAATACCTTACCTTCATTGATTCTCGGGCTGTCACTAGCCTTTTACTCTCGATCCATATTGAGTTCAGACTGGCGACTGATGCATGTCGCTATTCTTCCTCATCACAGAGTTTATGTTAATTGCTAAAATTTTCTTTAGGCTAAGTCTCCATCCCCGTTTTCCAGGCACAGTTTGGAAATATCGTCCTACCTCGATTTTTAACTTCCCTAAATAATACTTGAGAGTCCGTGCCTCTAACTAACGCAGTTAACCCTTTGTAGGCCCCCAGATTATATCAAAGGTCCTTCTTGGTCTTCCTGCCAATTTATTGTGGCAAGAGTCTTTGATGAGAATCGAATCCACAACCCCGGACTGATAGACTAGCACACTATCTACTAGCCCACCCACCAAGGAACCTCAAACTTTTGGGTTACTTTTCATAAGAAATATTACCCAATTCTGTATCAGGATTTTTTTGTATTTTTTTTTTTTTTTTTTGTATTTTTTATAGGGACATTATGCATGCAGCCATCTTTTTACATTAATTGATTTAAAGTATTCCTTTAAAAATTCTTTTACATTTGAATAATTTTAAGTTCATATATAGCGAAAACACTTATATAAAATGGTTACAAGTACAATTTCGTGAATCTTTATATTTCCATCACATTTACTTTCAATGCAACACTGCTCTCGTCAACTGTTATCTATTGCTGGCCAAATAATGAATTGTAAACAAACTGCATTTATTTCCGCTTCAGCCAATTCTACGTTTAGATCTTTGTGTTTTTAACATACCAGAGAGCGCCTGTAATCATTCTAAATTGGCGCCTTTGAATTATTTCGAATTTTGAAGCTGAGCTAGTAAACCACAACTGAACAACGTAACAACATATTGGGTTGGGTATTCAGTTCTACAGTAAAAATTTGCAATCTATGCTGAGTGTGGAGCTTCTGCCTATAATAAAGTTTAGTTGGACTGATTTCTGCTTCATTTGTATTAACCTTGACTCTATTAAGCTTTTCTAAGTAAGGCGCCGATCAAGATGTATCTTGAAGTATTTGACTTCATATGGCTGAGATACTTTCGACTACACTGTATAAATGTTTTATTAACGCATTCATTTGAATTTTTTTTCAATCAGTTAAATTTTATAACCTTCACTATTTTTATTTCCTGAAGATGAGAATAAAAATTAATAAAACATTTTTATAAAAAGACCTTGTGCTTATTAAACAAATAGAATTCAAATTTTAATAATTTTAACATTCTTAATTCTGCCATAGAGGATAGGAAAAAAAAATAAAGGAAGACAAATGATTTTTTTTTTTGGTTTTGATGAACTTGATACTTTAAATTTCTGTTTAAATGGTTTTCAGTTTCCATACAATATGTACTCGTCCGTTTTTTTATTTTTTTTCATTACAATGTGATGTTTATTCAAATTGTTAGAAAAATACTAAAAAAGATAAATAACACCATATGTCTTAACTATGTCGGTTGTTAAATATTTGTGTAATTCACACACACACACACACACACACACATACAAACACTCATACGTATTATTATTGCGGTTTTGTAGGAATTTCGATGAGGGTATTCGAAGTGTGTTTGAATATGCTCTTAGAGAATGCATTTACATATGTACATATCTATGTGTGTTGGCTATGAAGGGATTCGCATTTATTTACTTGTATTTCATAAAACCTATTTGTATTAAATATAAATATTTTTCATGTCATGTATTCTTCTATAAATTTATTTTACAAAAAAATAATGGTCAAAATTGTAAAATAAAGTAATTTTTAATAGAGGATGCTTTAGCTTACCTGATCGTGGACATTGACACCACATGGAAAATAATTTTGCATAGAGATCACAGGTAACAAGACTTAGTTTTTTCAAGAATTGAAGCCTAATAACTATCAGTTGCGTCGTATCATTGCCAAATTATTCAGTTTTTTTCCTAAAATTCTACAACAGAGAGGTCATCATTTTCCGTATTTTTATAACCTTGACCACAGGCGGAAAGGATATAAATATGTATTTCATTCCGTGTGTAATTTCTACAAGATTCATTTCCAACCCCATAAAATATATTTCGAATCCTTATACATATAGAAATTGTTTAAGCGAAATCCGTTTGTCCGCACCAGAAGAGGTACAGAAAATTGAAGCTCACCAATCTGCCAGGCATTGTTTCAGCAATTCTATTCAGAAACATCAGACAATTCCTTTCGAGGCTGCGGGCAAAAAAAAGCGCCCACCTATATTTTTTCACGTTGTTATTTTTTTCGGTTGTAATAATTCTCTTTTGCTCTGTTTTGTTAAACAAATATTAGAGCGCGATCAGTAGATCGCATGGAGTGCAGACAGATCTCAAAGGATTAATAGCCACCTGCGAGGGTCGATTTTTTTTTTAGATTGGTAGGGTTTTTCTGCTTAGGTTTGTATTAAAGGTCTTTATAGAAAGCAATTCACATAGAGATAGCCGATAGACCCACAGGGGTAGTTAACAGCGACACGGGGGGGGGTCAATATGAGCATTCTAATGGAATATAGATTACAGGAAAAAAATAACTTTTACTTTAACTTTTTTTTTTTCAAAAAAAATTCGATAAAATGTTTTCAAAAAGTTTTCGATAAAATTTTTGCGAAAAATTTAAGATAAAATTTTAGGAAAAATTTTAACAAAAAATTATCGCTAAAATTTTTAGAAAAATTTTCGATAAAATTTTAACAAAAATTTACAAAAAAAAATTCGATAAAATTTTTACAAAAAAAATTTTCAATCAAATTTTTACAAAAAACTTTTGACATAATATTCCAAAAAGTTTTCGATAAAATTTTTACAAAAAATTTTCGAAAAAATTTTAACAAAAAATTCGATAAAATTTTTACAAAAAAAAATTTCAATCAAATTTTTACAAAAAACTTTTGACATAATATTCCAAAAAGTTTTCGATAAAATTTTTACAAAAAATTTTCGATAAAATTTTAACAAAAAGTTTTCGATAAAATTAAAAAAAAACTATAAAAGTTTACAAAAATAATTCGATAAAATTAAAAAAAAATTTTAAAAAAATTTTCAATAAAATTTTTACAAAAAACTTGAGATAATTTGAAAAAAATTGTAACAAAAAGTTTTCGATAAAATTAAAAACAATAATTATATATAAAAGTTTACAAAAAATATTCGATAAATTTAAAAAAAAAATTTAGATAAACTTTTTACAAAAAACAATTCGATAATATTAAAAAAAATCTATAGAATTTTTACCAAAAATTTTCGATAAACTGTTTGCAAAACATACTATTTTCGCAATAATAAAAAAATAAAGGGTATCCTCATGCGTGGCGAAATTGACTGTATGTTATAGATAGATAGATCCTTGAAGTTTAGCTTGTGTATTTCTGATGTTCGCTATAACAGTAAGAATTATAATTAAAGGGTGTCACTTAAAATATGTATATAATTGATGTATACTTCTATGCCAGCTGCAATAAAAAGTATTTCAAAAATAAAATTAAAAACTAAAAGGAACCCCCTATATTGCTACAACAGGCAGACTCTTGAAACAAATACAGGCTATGTATTACTTTGTCCGCTGCTTCTTTAGTGAAAATTATAAAAAAAAATAAAGGATGTCCCTATACAAGACCTGAAATTCACGTACATATATTGTTTATCTTTTTTAAGTTAATGCTGCAGTTCTTAGTTTAGATTCGATGCCTGTCTTTCAGTTCTAAACTTGTTTTTTTTTTTTTTGTTGCAGGAATTACGATTGCAGTTCAAATATAAAAATGTATCTAAGCCGCTTAAAATTTTTCCTCAGCATAAGTTTATCAGTTATTATTCTATCTCTTACAATTTAATCCTTAACATCACAATTTGTTGCGATACAACTAAGATAGAAATGAGATTGAGTTTTACCTTTTATTCTTTTAAATATTTAAATCATCCATGTCTTTCTAACTAAACAACCAACTAAACTACATATATGAATAACAAAACAAAGCTGTGGCATGTTTGTGCATGTCTTGGCATTGAAAAGAAATTCTCAAATATTTGAACAGAAATCGAATATAAGATGAAAATTAAAGAGAGAAAAAAAAACCAAAAAGAAAAACAAGTCTAAACTCAATTTCCGATTAATGGTTTTGTCATTTTAGAATTGAACAAATATGCAAAATAAAAAGAAGAAGCAAGCAAATGAAACAGACTGCTGCCAAAATATTTCATATGAAAACGAAAATTTAATCGATTTCAGTTGTTAAAAAAAATATATGTTTTTTTTTTGCGCGCAAGTTCGGATTTGCTTCAGCGATTTTTTGCTGTCAGTTTTTTCTGGTTTATTTCGTATTTCCAGAAAATGATTATCAAGCGAAAGTTTGACTAGTTTTAATTGAACAAGAATACAATTTGGCATAAGGCTAATAAGAATTTGGAAACAAGCAGTCGTTAATGCAGGGCGCACATAGCAATAGTGATAGTGACAGTAGAAGAACTTTAAAAGAGATATGAAAAATTGAAAAAAGTGGCGAATGTCTAAATTTTCTTTCACGCAAGTTTCCATGATTAAGTACAGAAAAATCGAAAGCTAGTATTTTTGATGGGCCACAGATTAGGCAACTTGTAAAAGATCTTAGTTTTGTGAAATCAATGACTGAAGTCGACTCTAAAGCTTGGAATTTATTTGTTGTAGTTATGGCTAATTTCCTAGGCAACAAGAAATCTTGCAAACATGTCGAGCTTGTGAAGAGCATGCTATCGAACTTGCAAGAGCTAGGGTGCAGTTTGAGCACAAAAATGCACTTCCTGGACTCGCATTTAAACCGATTTCAACAAAATGTGGGCGTTTTTGGTAAGAAGCAGGGTGAATGATGTTATCAGGATCTTAGGACAATCAGAGAAGGCGGGACTTATATATGATGGCAGAGTACTCCTGCACGCAAACAAAAAACATGGTTATTGTATCGTCACGGCAATCACACTATGTTCTCTGTAACAATAAATGTTTGCTGTGAACAAATTATAGTTATTTTAAACAATACTTTGGTCACGATAAACAAGTTTTTGTTAACAGTTAATCATTCAATAGTTATACACACCAAAACAGCAACATGGTTGATTTGAAACATATTAAAATTTAAACCACAACCAATTTTTTTTTAAATTTAAAAAAAAATTTAATTTATAAACATAATATATTATTATTCCCACTTAACAACAAATAGCTTTTTTAAAATCAATGGCTATATATTATATATTACAAAGGATCCTCGCGGACGAGCATGTGGTGGCAATACTTATAAAGCCTAGACTCAAACATTATTTACTGTGTGATTTTTATGAGGATTACCTTCAAGCAACAAATATCTGCCTTGAAGAATTTCATCAAAACTTAGTTATTTCTTCAATTTATTCACCTCCTAGATTTCAAGAATCAGAGGGTCAGTATAGCGACTTCTTCAAATCACTAGGTCCCTGTTTCATAGCATCAGGCGACTATAACGCTAAACATACATTTTGGGGATCGCGTTTAATAACTACAAAAGGTCGTGTTTTGTTTGACAAAATTTCAAAAATGCGTCTCAATGTGATTTCGAGTGCACAACCCACCTATTGGCCTACTGATCGAGAAAAAATACCGGATGTTATTGATTTTGGCGTGTTTAAAGGTATATCAAGAAAAACTTTTAAAGCTGAAGCATCACTAGATGATTTTAATCAATCAACCGACTACAAAACAAATATACATATGTGCATCAATTCTTAGCTAAAAATGTAAAAGGAAGTAACCTGTAAGAAATAGTACTCAAATCAAATACTTTCATACTTGTTTACTACTACTTTTTTACACTTATTATTACTGACACAGCAATAAAAAGTAACGCTTCCAAAGATATGGCCATATAGGTTAAACAATATCACCTAGGGGACACCCTTTAATGTAAAATTTTATATTAAACACTTACAGGACAGATTCTTTGTACATTTCAAATGTCTGTCTAAAACGGTTCAAAAGTTTGGTCATATGCATCAATATACATCAACTCTTGAGACACCCTTCATAAATTTCAATATTTATAAATGTTATTATACGGGACATAGTAGTGGATATTCTGTCTAATTTTCAAGTGTTTATCTATAACGGTTCAAAAGATAGGGCTAGATAGGTAAAATTTTATCAATTATGGGGACACCCTTTAATTTCCAAATTAAAACTATATACTTGATGTTATAAAGGACTTAGATATACAGGTTCTTTGTAAATTTCAACCGTCGCTCTGTTACGGTTCAAAAGTTTTGCAATATACATCAAATTACATCAACTATTGGGACACCCTTTAGCTTCTAATTATAAATATTTAATTACTGATTATAAATATTGGACATTCTGTCCAATTTTCAAGTGACTGTCTACAATGGTTCATATATTTTAATTGACGTCACATATGGGGACACCCTTTAATTTTTAAGTTTATTTTTTTTATTAAGTTCTGTTATTGGCAGCTATAATGACATGCAGTTTTTTAAAATTTTAAAAGGGTGGTCTTTACAATTCATAATACACGTAAAAAACACGTATGTTGTATGGGGACACCCTTTAATTTTCAAAATTCTGAACTTCTTTTAAAATGGGACCAATCTGTAAGCATTTCCTTTCTAATAAAGGAAAAATTTTTAAAATCGGTTCAGAAATGACTGAGTTATGCGGGCACAAACATAAAAAAGCAACATTCAGACGAATTGATAACCTCCTTCTTTTTTGAAGTCGGTTATAAAAAAAGAATAATAGTAAATGAGAACAAATTTAATACATATAAGATGGACAATTGAAATTGAATTGATTACGGTAAAGTATTGCCTTGAATACCAAGTCATTAACTAATCGTAAGATTCACTTAACTTTCAGAGAATAAAGTTTTAGCTTATACTGAGGTACTGACAGAAAACATGTCGTTGCGATTTTGTACCTTCATGTCGTTGCGATTTCGTACCTACATTTCGTTACGATTTCGTAACTATATATCGTAACGATTTCGTAACTACATATTGTTGCGAAGTCGTGTCAACCCTTTAATATAAAAATCGTTACGATTTCGGTAATATTTCGGTTCCGAAATCGGAAGATTTTTTCGAACAGTCGTTACGAATTCTGTACGAAATCGCAACATTTAGTTTGGTGGGTATATTCATACGTTGTCACAAATAACCATTTACATGTTTCACATTATATTATAGTATGTTTATATTATAAATATAATTATGGTATAATTTTACAATGTTATTTTTATGTAAGACAATAATATGTTCCCATTACAACAATATTATTATTATGGTTTAATATAATATGATTTGAATATAACCATATAATTCAACCATAACATGTTGCTCTTAGATTATGGCTACCTCACCCATATTTTTTCTTTGCGCGTGGAGTTTCCAACGAGATTTAAAAGATTATTTAATAGTTTTCAATAGAAATTTGGTTGATATGTGAATTAATTTTCTTGCATTTTTTAACCAAATAACACACTGTGTAAATTTTTAAGTCATGGCAAAATAACCATATACGGACACCACTACGTCATAAAAGACCAAAAAAAAAGACCCCTGTTCCCCAGTTTTGCCCAAAGTCCACCAGGTTTTTTTATGGGCCCTCAAAGATGTGGGGCCTCGATGTCATTTTTGCAAAAAAATTATCATTTCCTCAAGCTCATATTTTGCAAACCGTTTGAAATTTTGATATACTCTCTGAGGCAAAGTTATAGCTCTTGTCATAAAGAACAAAAACTTCCTAGGAAGTTCATATGTTCTAGAAAGTTGTTTACTGAGATCTTAGGTTCATTTTTGTAGTTGATTGTTTCCTTGAATTTTGAACGGTTTGCTACCTATGGACCAGAACAGGGGAAAAAGGGTAAAAAAAAATTGAATTTTTTAAAGTTTTTTGCGATTTTAACCTTGAAGATGAAGTTTTTTTTTTTGATTTTATATGGACTTTGAGCAAAACTGGGAGACAGGGGTCTTTTTTTTTGGTCTTTTATCACGTAGTGGTGTCCGTATATGGTTATTTTTTCCGTGTTGCACTGTGTAATTAAACTGTATCTTTCAAAAAGTAAAGCTCTTAGTTATCTCGCATTATTTTTTTTCGTAGTCGTAGTCAGGAGAATAAGTACCTAATAACAGAAAAACAAAATTTTAATGAAACAAGAATTGTGTTGACCAGTGTAATCCATTTTTTGTTGTTGGTTAATTAATTTTGTTTTTTTTTTGCGTTTTCTTTGCAGAGCCATGAAATTCTCAATTTGGAACCTTATACCCAGTATAAGGTTACGGTACAGGTATTCAATCCAGAAGGATTGGGACCTGAAACAACCATCTTGGTAATGACAGATGAAGGAGGTAAGTGTTATTAAAAATATCGAACTTTTCGTCCATTACATACAGAAACAGAAATGATGAATAAATAAAATTACAACGTGGTTTAAATGATGTGAATTAATTAAATGCAAACAAGCATTTTTGTTACAGTAAACAACTTTAAATTGTATGCATCATTAAGATTTATTTACACAGCGTAAATACAATGATATTGCAAAAACAAAAATTAACATAATAAATGAAACAATTGAAAATGTAAAATAAAATTAAACAAATGATAGGAGGAGGAGGAGGAGGTGGTGAGTTCATTGTAAGGGAGAAGAACCAATTATACCTGATTTGTAGAAATTTTCAATACAACTTATATATAAGTTAAAAAATAAAAAAAAAAAATATTCATAGGAAAACACACATTGAAGACAGAAATGAATTCTTTGTATGCGTCATAGAACAGGTAAAATGCCAAATTAAAAAGAAACAACTAATAATAGTGGTATAATCGATCATGCCGAATTTTATATGCTCTTAATCGTAGTAATGTTAAATATTGTTAACGAAAGACATAAATAAATATTTAAAAAATATTCTGCAGTTTCACCTTAAGCTATATAAAACCAAAAAAAGCTACAAAAAATAGTAAAACTCGTAAAAAAAAAATCATTATATTATAATCATGTTCATTAAGAAAGATAACTAAAAGCTCAAAAAAACAGGAAAAAAACACACATATATTTTAAGCAGACATAAAGAAACATCTGGCATCACATTCTTTACTGCTAGACACATATCATATGTATAATGAAGCAGACATTGAGAGATTCAATTACATTTCAATTACAATTAAAATCACATGTAGGGTGTACTTGCATATGCTCAATTGCACATTACAAAGAATTGTAATTTAAATAAGGGACTAAAGTCAATTACAACTACTTGTAATTAAAAATTTTTTATTACAATTACAAATTGTAATTGGACATTTTCAATTACACATTACATGTAATTGTAATTGGAAATTCTTAATTACATATAATTGTAATTGCAATTAGGCACTAACCATTACTTTCAATTGAACAAAAATCTGTTATATTTCTTAATATTTTTCATTACATTTTATAATCGAGTTTTTAAATTTTTTATTATAACTGATTACATGTAATTTGTAATTGCAATTTCCAATTATAAATTACAAGTAATTGTATTTTTCAATTACATACATGTAATGTGTAATTGAAAAAATCTCAATTTCAATTACAAATAGGTTAATGTAATTGTAATTGAAAAATTCCAATTACAATTACATATAATTGCTTAATTGCATGTGTAATTAATTACAAAATGTAATTGAAATCCCACAAGTCTGTATTTAAATATTCAGGAGATAGAATTTATTTAAATAAAATATTATTTACGCTTGAAAAATTTTAAACTTAAAACTGGTCAAACTGACGAAGACTTTTTGCCAACTAAGCTCTAGGCAGGCTGAGTAATTTGGCAGATCAGCGTAATTATTTAATTTGAAGGTTTGATTTGAAACACGCCAACATTTTCTTCTTATAATTTTTTTTGATGGGATCGGAAATAAATCTATATATATAAAAAAAAGTTACGTTGTGTTAGTAATTGATGTTGTCTGGAATGCGTGAATCAATTTTGTTTCTGCAAAGTTTATATGAAAGGTGACGTCAATACCAAGGTTTTTATGTACAAACGGTCTCTGTAAGTGTATTGGTTCATGAATTATAACCGGAATAGTTGGCGTGGTACCGCCCATACAAAGTGAAAAATTATTATCGTGTTCCTGGCGAACTGCAATATATCGCGCCTTGAAACTTTGCAAGGGTAGCCTTTGTGCTAAGGCGCATAGTCTCCCAAAATACAGAATGAATTGGGACAGTGGGTGTGGTACCGCCCATACAAAGTGAAAAATTATTATTGTGTATATAGAGAACTATAATAGGTAAGGTCTTCAAAGTGGGTACAAGTAAACCCCATACCCATGCGTATACTCTAGAAAAACATAGGCTATTAGGACAGTAATCGTGGTACCCCCATACAAAGTAAAAAATTATTATGCTGTATCTAGATAACCTCAATAGGTAACGCCTCCATATTAAGATACATTGTGTAGAGAAAGCAAGACTGAATTTGAATGGAGGGCGTGGTACCTCCTATAGAAGATGAAAAATTATTATCGTGTACCTAGAGAACTACATTAGGTATAGTCTTGAAACTCTGCACAAGTAACCCTCATATTAATGTGCATAGTCTAGGAAAATACAGACTGGAAAAGAATACTGGGAGTGGCACATCCCATTGAAAGTAAAAAATTTTGATCGTATTAATATGTATAGTCTAGCAAAAACCAGGTTGGATGGGAACATTTTTAACTTGAGAATAGCGTGCGTTTTCGCGTTGAACGTTGGTCATATTTTTCTTCCAAGTGTTTATTATATTTTTTGTAGATGGGTGTAGCGAAGCGCACCGGGGATAGCTAGTATCATATAAATTACAGTTGTAAAGGGTAAAAAAATATTGTTATACAAATATATAAATAAATTATTAAAGTAAGTTATTTTATTCTCTCTGACTGCTAATAAAAAACTTACAAAAAGTTGTTCTCATTACTAACCATAGCACAGAGGGGTATTATAGCCGGACATAAGGCCAAAAATTAAATTTAAGAAATGCAAAAAATTTAAGTACGCCGCTTTATAAACAACAAAATTCTACATCGTATAGGTAATTTTCAAGGCTTTCGCTTTTTAGATTTTCAAATTTTGGGACACTGTAAAAATCAGGAAAGTTGAGTAAATTTTTTGATTGCCTTTTTACGATTTAGAGAGATATGCAATATATTTTTTTTGTGGCTAAACGAATTAAAATTTTGTATTGATTTTTTTTTATATGACAGGCTATATTGACTGCTACTTGCATTAATTTTTAGAAAAGTTTTATTTTAAATTTTTTTTATAAAAAATTTCGATCGAAATTAGGAAAAAGGGTGAAGGCAATCGTGATCCTAAAAATGTTGTTAATCACTAAAAAATTTAAGATTCCTACTTTTAAACTGTAGAAAAAGACAGTGCGCAGTTTTGCGCCATTTTTTTGAGATTTTATGCGATAATAAATAAAAAAGATAATAAAATGTAAAATAAAATCTTTTCGGTTTCTAAATTGTTTTAAATAAATAAACTGTTTAAAATAAAATTTTTAAATAAAAAAAAATTTAAAATAAGTTCTTATCTAAACATATAATTTTATGCCTCTCTGTCTGTTTGCGTTCGCATCACGTAAAAACTAGTGGATGAATGTCAATAAAATTTCATGGAGAGATACCTTAGTATAGTAGTTCAAATTTAAGGTATTTGTTTCCCATAAAAATATCTCAATAACAAGAAAGAGAGATAGAACAAGTAGTGAAAGTATGTAATTTTACCGATTCAATGGTACTGCAAACTTGGCAGCAACTTTTATTTTTGTCAGCGCGAAATTTAAAACACTATTTACACAACTCTACAATTATTTTAGAATTTTATAAAAATTTGAGAATTTTATATAAAGCCTATGAGTAATTATCTAGGGATCCATATCCATATCTGAAGCACTATAAAAGTAAGAGTCTTAAAGTGGATTACTTTTAAAGCAAATTAAGGACGTTGGCTAAGTGGCGGGCACAGATAGTTATGAATAAATTAATTATTTTTATATAAATTAAATACTGTTAAATAATAAATTACAAAAATGTCTTTTATTGATATTCTGGGGCAGTGGAATTTTGGAAATTATCCAAAAAAAATTTAAAAAAATTTACATGAACGTTTCTGGGTTGATATCAAAGGGATAACTCGCCCTGCCCATAAAAAAACAAAAAAAAATATTTTTATAGTATTAAGGCGTATATAATCCATTTCTTTCCAATAATATTTTTGCAAATAATATTTTATGTCAACGTCGACAAAAGGGGGTGGAGTGAAAAATGGCATTTTAGAATCTCCTAGGTCCAAGTTGAGGTTTCTGAACATTCGCTGACCATAAAAGTTGCATTTGCTAAACAAAAGTTTTTTTTTCATAATTTATTTATTGTATCTTCAATATTTTTGAAGTAACAATAATTACTCGTATCTTAAGTCTAAAATAAAATATTCTTTTTAAGTCCAGCCAGTGCTAGAAAAAATAATGTTTGTTTCACGGATTTTGAAATCATTTGTGGGTCATCCCTCTAATGTACGGCCAAGAAAAGCAGTATCTCTTCTTTTTAGTCGAATGTAACCAGGTTCATTCAGCATGTTACGCGCCAAAGGGTTTGGATGAGATTCAAGACTCTTTAGATATGTGACTGCATGTTTCGCTATTTCTGCTTTAACTGATGGCATGTTTGGTCTTTGTGGATGTTCGAATTTTTTATATACCAGGGAGCAGATGTAATGATACGTAGAATCTTATTTTGGCGCCTTTGAATTTTTTCTACATTGCCAGCTGAGGCAGTGCCCCATAACTGAATCCCATAACACCAAATTGGTTTGAGGATCGACTTGTACAGTAGAAGTTTACAATCTAAGCTCAGGGTGGAGTTTCTGCCAATAAGCCAATTTAGTTGTACTGCTTTTAGTTTCATTTGTGTTAACTTGAAGTCAATGTAAGGCGACGGTCAAGATGTATACCCAGGTATTTAACGTCTGAAAGCTGTGGTATCATTTGGTTATTTATGCGAATAGGAGGGCATGAGTCCCTGCGCAGTGTGAAAGTTATGTGAGTGCATTTTTGTTCATTCACTTTTATTCTCCATTTTTCTAGCCATTTTTCCAAATTGAGTATGTGGTCTTGTAAAAGTTGTGAAGCTTCTTGGCACTTTCATGAATACTTAAGAAAGCTGTGTCATCTGCAAAAGTTGATGTGTGGACTAGGGTGCTAATTGGCATATCCGATGTTTACAGTAAATATAAAATTGGTCCCAAAATACTACCTTGGGGAACTCCGGCTTCAATGAGCTGTGGCGAGCTTAAAAAGTCACCTTCTTTTAATAAAAATTTGCGATTCGTTAAATAATCTTTTAAGAGCTTATACAAGTTTTCGGGCAAGTTCAGCTTTATCTTAAATATTAGGCCTTCGTGCCAAACCTTATCGAATGCTTGAGAAACGTCAATAAAGAGCGCAGAACAGTATTTTTTTTCTTCAAAGGTCGTTTTAATTACATTTACTAATCTGTGTGTTTGTTGGATCGTACTATGTTGTTTTCTGAAGCCGAATTGATGGTTCGGAATGCATCCTTTCGCGCTAAGAATTGGATTCACCTTAGTTATTAATATTCTCTCAAATAACTTTGACACGTTTGATAAAAGGCTTATAGGTCTGTATGATTCTACTTTTGTGTGGTCTTTTCCTGGTTTAGGAATCATAGTTATCAAAGAGACCTTCCACTCTGTGGGAAAGTACTCAAGACGTAAGATGGCATTTAAAACAAACAGAATAATTTTGCGACCTATACGGGGCAACTCAACTAACATCTTGTTACTTGTTTTATTAACGCCAGGGGCTTTTTTGGTGTTTAAATCTGCTATTGCCCTTTCAATATCGCTAAATTCAAATCTTAGGGGTACTACGTCACTAGTCTCTACTGATGGCAACTCAGCTATATCAGTACATACATTTGGGGTGAAAACCTTCTTCAAATGTCCAACAAACAAATTGCCTTTTTCGGTATCATTCCTCCCCCAGTCTCCACAAGAAGTTCGCAAGGGAGGCTTACGTACGACCTGTCTTTTAAGGTTTCTACAAGCACGCCATATTGAATAATCTGATTGAGCAGTTGCGTCGAGGTCTTCCAAGTAATTTTTCAGAGATGCTACTCTTCGAGATTCTAGCAGTTGTCTTAGCCGTTTCGTGCAATCTTTAAGTCTAGATTTGAGTTGAGGAAATCTGT
The DNA here is from genome assembly GCA_949628195.1 of Phasia obesa. NCBI lineage: Eukaryota > Metazoa > Arthropoda > Insecta > Diptera > Tachinidae > Phasia > Phasia obesa. The sequence goes on along the minus strand of OX451215.1, from coordinate 25,527,673 downwards.
GTGCTTGCCACTCTCTTCTAATTTTTCTTTTTTCAGCCAAGAGCCGCTCGACATCTACAAAATAAATTTGATTGTATCTAGCTGGTTGTCTGGTTTCTGTCGCATGTTGGGCAGCTGATTTAAGGTTTTGATCAAAATAAATTAGACTCTGGTCCACATATTCTGGTGTTCTTAGCGGTATGTTTTCCGAACAATGAGTACTGAGATACTTTCTATATTTCAACCAATTAATGCTTGTGCAAGTTGTTGGCGACACGATATTTTGCTGATTCCATATATAGACAATAGTGGGTGAATGATCTGAGGATAATTCGAGTGACGCTTCAACCTTAATCATTTCTCTCGAAATACCGTTAGTCACGCCAAAATCAATAACATCAGGTATTTTTTGTCGATCAGTAGGCCAATAGGTGGGTTGTCCACTTGATATCACATTCAGAAGCATTTTTGAAATAGTGTCAAATAAAACATGATCTTTTGGAGTTATTAGGCGTGATCCCCAAAACGTATGTTTAGCGTTGTAGTCGCCTGATGCTATGAAACAGGGACCTAGTGATTTGAAAAAGTCGATATATTGACTCTCTGATATTTGAAATCTAGGAGGTGAATAAATCGAAGAAATAACAAAGTTTTGATGATATTCTTCAATATAGATGTTTGTTGCTTGAAGGTAGTCCTCACAAAAATCACACATTAAATGATGTTTAATTCGAGCCCTTATTAGTATTGCTGAACCACCACATGCTCTGCCAAGGGGGTCTTTAGTGTCATATAATATATGCTAAACAAAAGTGTGGGCAAACTTAAAAAGAATTAAAATTTTCAGTGGTAGGCTTGGTTCATCTAAGGGGAACTTTTTTCTCCTTGGTCTATATTTCTTTTTTTTCTAGCTTTAACAGCCTATAACCATAAGAGATTTTTCTGGCAACTTTCATTAATCTAGGAACACTCAATAAATTTTGAGAGCCAATATAAACAAACAAAAAAAGTTATGTCCGGCTAGATTGCCAAAATACTCTTATGTGCGTAGGTTGGCCGAAGCAACAACAAATATTAGGTGGTAAACTTCGTTAGAACCACCTGATGCTAAATGATTGACTACAATTTTCTCGATGATGTTTTCAACTAAACACTACCCAAAACGGAAAGAAACGAAGAATGCTGAAGATGTATTAAGCTATCCAGACAAATGTATACATCCTGCTAGGATCTAATTAAATTTGTCCCTATTAAATTAATTTAAATAATAGGATTTTACGAGGTCCTCAAACTAGGCATTTGTTTCAACGTCGACCACTTCGTTTAACCCAAATCTCTTACCACTTCAGCTACTGTTCTATTCCAGCCACTTTTCTATAGTAAAATTTCAAGATTCTACCTGTTATAGTTCTATAGGTACGTACACACATACGAGTATTAATAATTTTTCACTTTGTATGAGAGTTACTATTACATTAAAATCTAAGGGCTATAAAGGGGAATTTATTTATTTTTTTTTTTTATTTATTAAATGTTACATTTCAATCACAAATTATATTCTAACTTTATTTATCGAGCATAGTAACGAAGACCTTCTCGTTGTAGTGAAACACCCAGAGTCTTTGGTGGGAATCGAACCCACAACCCCCCGACTGATAGACTAGCACACTACCTACTAGACAACCGGGGCACCCAAAGGCGAATTTAAAACTGCCATATTATACTAAACTCTGACATAGCTGTGTTGGTGAGGAGTCCATGCTATAGGTCCAGACAAGTTTTTTTTTTAGTCATTTTAGTTATTTGACAAACCATACGGATCTTTCACTTTTGCGCATGGTTTCAACCAACCTAGAAGTGTCTAGCCACGTCTGTGTGTTAAAAATAAATTTTTCATGGTAAGAATATGACCTTTAGTGTGTGATAATGGCGGTATTAAGTTTAATTTTTTCAATTAAGCGCAAATCACTTAAACGTTAATCGATCTTCCTAAAGGGTGGTTAAATTTGTAAGGGCCAATGTTGATTTTGAATGAAACACAAATTATTTAGGAAATTATTATTATTTCTTTTTATTTGGATAATTTGCTATGGTTTAATTATGTATGGAACAAAATATCGGTCAAATGGCCGCCGCGACCTAGTCGGATGCTCCAAATTTTCGATGACGCCGAGTCATAATTGAGGTTCTATGCCGTTAATGTGCCGAATTATCTCATCATTTAGCTCTTGAATTGTTGCTGGCTTGTGAACGTACACCTTTTCTTTCAAATTACCCAAAAGAAATAAGTCCAACGGTGTCAAATCACATGATCTTGGCGGCCAATTGACATCGCCACCACGTAAGATAACACAGCCATTGAATTTGTCGCTCAAAAAAGACCATTGTTTTGTTAGCTGTGTGACAAGTGGCGCCGTCCAGTAGAATCCACATATCATCTACATCCATATCTTCCAACTCGAGCCATATAAAGTTCGTTATCATCTCACGATAGCGAACACCATTCACAGTTACTGATTGACCAGCCTCATTTTGGAAAAAAATAGGCCCGATGATACCGCCAGCCCATAAACCGCACCAAACAGTCACACTTTGTGGGTGCATTGGTTTTTCCACAGTCAGTCTGGGATTATCATTCGCCCAAATGGGGCAATTCTGCTTATGGACGAATCCACTGAGGTGAAAATGTGCCTCATCACTGAAGATGATTTTCTACGAAAATTGATCATCCAACGTTGCTATTTCTTGCCACCATTGCTCGATTGTGTATCTTTCCATGGCTCAAATTGAGTTAGTCTTAAATTGAGAAATGTCAAATTAAATGCAGAAGGACGCTTGACGTTTAGGTGTGGTTCACTTCAAACATCGGCCCTTAAAATTCAACACCCCGATAAAATAAATTTGTTTCTACCACTTGTTGTTGTTGTTGCTTTTAAGCAACAATTTAAGAAATCGTTCCCATTAGGTCATAAGAAGTTCAAAAAGTTTATAATTTTAGCTCTGTATCATTTTTGATACATACGGCGTTTTAAATATTTTTGTGCTGTTTGGTAGTGCTATCAATTTTTACTACTTTTAATTACTCGATAATACTCTATACATACCAAATGGTTACTCACTTACTTTTATTTCTATAATGCCAACTACTGCTGGCACTTTGCACTACTTTCAATTATTCGATACTTCTCAATACTTAAAATAAAAAGTGAAAAGTAATTTTGTATTGATTACTCAAAAACAGAATCAAATACTCAATACTCGGTAGCCACTATTCAATAAATTTCCAGCACTTCTAATCAAAGTATATATTTAGTCCTTAAACGTTCTATTTAGTTTTTTTTTCTAAAAGTATCGTAAAACTACTTTTGAGCATTGAGTAAAAGGAAAAAGGATCAAAGACTCGTTACTGAGTACCCATTACTCAATTCTTTGCCTGCACTTTTGTAGCTAAAGCGACCTACTAACTTTCTTTATCTAAAGTGTGATGGTAATAATTTTTTTATTATTTTAACTAATAAAAATTCATTTGTAGTAATTGTGATTGATCTGGAGCTTTTGTTACAATATATCGATTTAAAACATTGACCTTCAGTTTTAAGCCAATTAGTTGGATTCGATATTGCCATTAATGTTCTATTCATATTTATTAAACATATAAAAATCAAAAGACTTTAAGGAGACCAAATAAAAATAACCTTCATTTTAAGCTGCTGAACAAAATACTTAAATGCCGTTGCCGCACAGCAAAATGTTTTTACATTTTTATAAAATTCTTTTACGACTTGAGAGAATTTTTCTTGCGTTATGTTTTTCCTTTTTTTTTTTGTTTTTTTTTTTTTTTTTTTTTTTGCAAAAACAAAATGTATAAATGGCTGGGCCAGGAAGATTTTGTTTTGTTTGCCACAACAGACAAAAGATGAAGAGAAATAAAAACAAGCACAAGGGCATATTTAAGAGCCTTTCGTTTAGATGCTTGTGTTTTTGAATAAATTCCCTTTTCATTGTTAAAAAGACGTACACATAAACCCAGATATGCATTTGTAACTTATGTTTACCTTCATCAATGGAAAACTCAAGGAAATTCTTTCATTTCTTGTTACTCGAAACACTTAAAAAACGATCGAAAATGCGGCAAGAAGACATAAAGAAGGAGGTTGTGTTCAAGATAAAGCGTATAATATTTGAACATTTTTTATGCTGTAAACAAACATTGCAAAAGCTGTGTTTGTGTGTGTAAACAGCAGTTTTGCTTCCTTTTCCGTTTGTTGATAACAAAAACAAGAAAAACAATATATGTATGTGTGTGTGTATCTAGCCAAAAAACTAAACTGAAATTAATGGAAAAGCTGTTGCTTTTTGCAACAATAATAACAAGAAAAGCACAAAGAAACCCCAGAAAAAAAAGGAAAGCTTAAAAAAGAAATTGACTATGAATACAAAACTTGCTGGGACACATGCAAACATAAAATAAAATAGAAATATCCTCTTGGTCAAAAGGAAAAAGGAAGGTAGGTAACACAAGCATTATACTGGAAATATATTCAAGCTATGTTTTTGTTGTTTAAAAAAAAAATAAGCTTAAACTTAAATTATTTACAAAAAACATACTTTAAAACTACCGATGTCAGAATAATAGCAAAGGTAGGAGTATTAAGAAAATATAAATAAAATGAAAAAAAAACAAAAAGCTTTTCATACATAAATAAAGAAATAAAGTATTATAATTCAGTTTTATGTTTTCATATTCTGCACAATGAAATATTTTACCAAGAAAAGTATTACTTTAACATGTTAAATGTTACTTTATTCTTGTTCCTTAGTTTTTGCATTGAAGAAAAAAGCAGCATAAAATATAAAAAAGTGAATATTATATCGGAATAAAAAAGCAGAAATACCACAACATACAATATGTTTTGCAAATGTTATTTTGGTAGTATTATTATAGTTATTTTTATATGTATATTGATTCAGTTTGTATAAGGTGTTTTTATGAAAGTTTCCGAAGTTTAAACATTTCCGTCTGTCTGTCTGCTTTTAACTTGTGTTCGTATCACGTAAAAACTACTGAATGGCTTTTAACAAAATTTTGTGAGGAGGTACCTTAGTATCCTGGTCCCAATATAGGATACTTTTTTCCACAAAAATATCTTATTTCCCAAAGAAAGTGGAGAAAAACCAGTAAAAAACGCAATTTTCGGTTTAAAGGTGCTGACATTTTCGGTTTAAAACTGGGCTATTTTCAACAGGGTTAAATTTTCACCACAAACCTTTTTATTTTTTAAAGTTGGATTTTTTTTAAGAAACTATTACGCAACAGATGTCGCTAGGTGATTAAAATTTGTATTTTTACTTTGTGGAATTACATTGTTATTAAAATATTTTAATTTTAGAATTTGTTATAAATTTTAGAATTTTATTGAGGTATGGGTATCTTTATATAAATCAAATACATAAACCATAACTGAAGCATCATAAAAGTTAGATTCTTTCAATTGGTGTGGAATACTGTCAATGCCAAACCGAGCAAAATATATTCAGGACGTGGCTGGCAGAGCTAGTCTATACATATAATAAAGTAGTAACTCATTTCCCTCTGTCTGTCTGTCTGTCTGCTCTTCATTTTCGTTCGCATCACGTAAAAAGTACTGGATGGATTTTAACAAAATTTTGTGAGGAGGTACCTAAGTATCCTGGTCCCATTATAGGATAAAAATCTTATTTCCAAGAGAACTAACCGTATATGAATACTTTATTTTTTATAAAATAAGAAAATACATACATAAACTGATATGTAGCATATCTTAACGAGGAACTAAGTACTGCTGAGTTCAGCTTGGCACCTTTAAGTTTTGAAATTTGTATATTTTAAAACACAAATCGTTTTAACTACTTAGTACGGCACGGCACCTTTAATTTTGATATTTAAACACAGATGGCGCTAAAAACATATGCCAAATAGCCAATTGAATAAAATTTGTATGTGTTTTAAGTCGCGTACCTGTTGTATAATTTGGTTATTTTGTGAAATACATACATTTTTATTTAATTACATTAATTTTGTTATTTAGCGTTAATTTTTAAAATTTTGTAAGAATACTACGACTTGAGTGGGGCTATAAAATTCTGTTATTGTTAGTTTCTTCTTAGTTTAGTTGCATTTTTCTCTTATAGGTGCTACTCTATATATGTAAGTCTTACAATAGGTGTGAAATACTTTCAAAGCAAAAGTGAGTAAAATATTGTCAGGACGCCCACGACGTAGCGGTCACAGCTAGTTTGTAATAAAGCAATAAGAAATTAATGAATATTTTATTATACGTAGAGAAAAATATTGTTTCAAACATATTATATTTGAATAGCGCTAACCCTGTCAGTCCAGGTGTTAATCACTCTTTCAATAACTAAGATGTTAAGCCACAATTGCTAAAGAGTTGTTCGGTTGTCAGTACAACACAAAGACAGACACTCACTTCCACTCACCTCAGAGTACAGTATTGATGTCCATATTCATAAAAATTAAAGCTTACTTAAAGTTTACTTTATGTCAAATTTTTTATAAAAATTATTTAAAGTAAACTTTATTTTTTGTGATTAGGGGCATTAATATTTGATATTGATCTCAATGAAATTTTTTAATCATTCACGTTCGATATTCGTAAGAATTTCATCAAGCGTCGCTGGCTTGTTGGCATAGACCATAGACTTGACGTAGCCCCACAGGAAATAGTCTAACGGCGTCAAATCGCACGTCCGAGGCGGCCAATCGACTGGACCATTTCGTGAGATAACACAATCAATAAATTGATTGTGACATTCGCTGTCTGGCTTGTGGCGCCGTACTGTTGGAACGACATGTCCTCCAAGTCCATATCATCCAATTGGGGCTAAAAATATTCGGTTATCATTGAACGGTAGCGATTCCCATTCACAGTAACGTCGGTCTTGATCATCACGGAAGAAGTACGGCTCAATGACGCCGCCGGCCCATTAACCGCACCAAACCGTAATTTTTTCGGGATGCAATGATGACTCATGGAGTATGTGTGGATTGCTGCCTGACCAATAACGCATATTTTGTTTATTGACGAAGCCAGAAATGAGCCTCATCACTGAAGATGATTAGCGCTCTTAACGTTGAGGCCACTGACTCCAAATTTCGGTAGGAAATCTTAATTATTTCGACTCGTTGTTGGCTCGTATATCTTTCCATCATAAAATGGCAAACCTTATTGAAGAGAAACGTCAAAAGAGCGGCAAGAAATATGGCGTCGTCTACTGTTCCTGGCGCTCTACTTTTGTAGCGTCGCTTTTCAAAAACCCTTTATATTAAAATTTATATGTATTTTATAGGAAATATTCTAAGCTATTATACAAATTCAAATATTAGTTCTTGTTCCAAAAAATAAATTTTTAGCGATTATTTTTGTGAAACAATAAAAAACTACTTAATTTGTAACTTCAGCGCCCCCTTGCAGTAAAATAAGGAGACCGTTACAGTAATTTTTTCCTTCCGCATTTTTCCGATTATGGATTTTATGGAAAACAGTAAAATACAACTTATATTTTGTAGTTGTTTTCATTAAAATCCTTTATAATTTTTGCAAAAAAAAAACCGACTTCAAAACAAATAGTTGGGTACCAGTTCTAAACTAAAAATGTAAGAAGTAATCTGTAAGAACTATATATAAACCAAATAAAAGATAAACAAAATGCGTCAAAGTTAGCAGGAAATAAGTAAAGACTATGTGAAATTCAAGCATCTCCCTATTACTGTTCAAAAGTTAAGCTATTATCACCAACAACCGTCTTTTATGGGGACACCATTTAATTTTAATTTTTTATAGCTGTAATAGCGATCATAGTAATACACATTATGTGTAAATTTCAGTTGTCTATCTAAAACGGCTCAAAAGATAAGGCATACATTAAATTTCATTAACTATAGGGACACTCTCTCATTTCCATAAGTCTCTATCTATAACGGTTCAAAAGACTAGTCAATATAAGTCAAATTACGTCAGCTATGAGGACACCCTTTAAGTTTTTTGTACTTTTTACTGTGGAAATTTTAAATGTTTATCTAATGGGTGATTTTTTTGAGGTTAGGATTTTCATGCATTAGTATTTGACAGATCACGTGAGATTTCAGACATGGTGCCAAAGAGAAAGATGCTCAGTATGCTTTGACATTTCATCATGAATAGACTTACTAACGAGCAACGCTTGCAAATCATTGAATTTTATTACCAAAATCAGTGTTCGGTTCGAAATGTTCAAATGTGACAAATTTTGTTCAGCGATGAGGCTCATTTCTGGTTGAATGGCTACGTAAATAAGCAAAATTGCCGCATTTGGAGTGAAGAGCAACCAGAAGCCGTTCAAGAACTGCCCATGCATCCCGAAAAATGCACTGTTTGGTGTGGTTTGTACGCTGGTGGAATCATTGGACCGTATTTTTTCAAAGATGCTGTTGGACGCAACGTTACGGTGAATGGCGATCGCTATCGTTCGATGCTAACAAACTTTTTGTTGCCAAAAATGGAACAACTGAACTTGGTTGACATGTGGTTTCAACAAGATGGCGCTACATGCCACACAGCTCGCGATTCTATGGCCATTTTGAGGGAAAACTTCGGAGAACAATTCATCTCAAGAAATGGACCGGTAAGTTGGCCACCAAGATCATGCGATTTGACGCCTTTAGACTATTTTTTGTGGGGCTACGTCAAGTCTAAAGTCTACAGAAATAAGCCAGCAACTATTCCAGCTTTGGAAGACAACATTTCCGAAGAAATTCGGGCTATTCCGGCCGAAATGCTCGAAAAAGTTGCCCAAAATTGGACTTTCCGAATGGACCACCTAAGACGCAGCCGCGGTCAACATTTAAATGAAATTATCTTCAAAAAGTAAATGTCATGGACCAATCTAACGTTTCAAATAAAGAACCGATGAGATTTTGCAAATTTTATGCGTTTTTTTTTAAAAAAAAGTTCTCAAGCTCTTAAAAAATCACTCGTTATAAGCGTTCAAAAGATAAGGTCATATAGATCAAATATCATTAACTTTAGGTACACCCTTTAATTTCCCACTTTATACTTTTTACTACAGCGGACATAGTAATATATGTTCTGCGTAAATATAAAATGTATGTCTATAACGGTTTCAAAGATAAGATAACATAAATCAAATAATATCACCTATTGGGACACCCTTTAATTTACAATTTTAAATTAAAGAAATATTGTCATAGAGGACTTGGCCACATAGATTTTTTGTAAATTTCAACTGTGTGTCTATAACGGTTTATAGGTTTAGTCATATACAGAAAATTACTGAATTATTAGAACACCCTTTAATTCATAACTCTAAATATTTATAATTGCAAGTATACCAGACAAAGTAGTGGAAATTCTGCCTAATTTTCAAGTTTTTGTCTATAACTGTTCAAAAGATAGGGCCATATAGGTCAAATTACATCAATTATGGGAACACCCTTTAATTTATTAATTCAAATTATATACCTGTTATAGCGGACTTAGCAATACAGGTTCCTTGTAAATTTCAGATGTCTGTCTATAACGGTTCAAAAGTTTGGCCACATACATAAAATTACATTAACTATTGGGACACCCTTTTATTTCCAAATTCAAATTTTATAATTTTTGTTATAGTGGACTTAGTAATAAAGTTTCTTTGTAAATTTAAGGGTCGGTGTACAACTGTTCAAAAGTATGGGCATATACAACAAATTTAATGAACTATTGGAGCACCCTTTAATTTTTAATTTGGAATATTTATCCTTTTTATTATAAAGGTCATCGACATTCTGTCAAACTTTCGAGGTTTTGTCTTTAACGGTTCAAAAGATAGGCCCATAAAGGTTAAATTACGTCACATATGGGAATACCCTTTAAATTTTAAGTTTATTTTTTTATTACTTTTTGTTGGTGGAAGCTATAGTGATACCCAATTTTTTTAAATTTTAAACTGGTGCCCTTTAGGGTTCTTAATACACGCTAAAAACATGTATGTTGTATGGGGACACCCTTTAATTTTTAAAATAATGAACTGTTTGTAAAATGTGACCAATCTGTAAGCATTACCTTTTAAATTTTTAAAATCGGTTCAGAAATGGCTGAGTTATGCGGGCACAAACATAAAAAAAAAGCAACATTCAGACGAATTGATAACCTCCTTCTTTTTTTGAAGTCGGTTAAAAAAGTAGAGAAATTCGAGCCAAAATCAAAATAATGGACTTTAAATAAATTGAATTTTTTTCAATGTTGCGGCATAATTTTCTTACAATGCTGTTAGAAAAAACAACAAATTAGTAAAAACAAGGAAAAAAACTGGAACCCATATTTTTCTGTTTTGTTTAATATTCCATCGAACTTAAAATTATTTCAATTTAAATTTGAATACTATGACTTTTCACGTGCAATAAAAAGTGACTTTAACAAAATATTTGCAAAAACTTTTAATAACTTATTATTGCTAATAATGTTAGTTACTAGAAAAACCAAATTTCGATCTTCTGCTTCCAAAATCTAAATGTGTGCAGCAGTTTTTAAGAAAGATTCAAAACTAAGTTTTTTTTTTTAATAATTAAAGCTTATAATTATCGGAATTTTGCGCCCTCTGGTGCCGTCAATAGGAGCTAAAACTTATAAATTCTTTTACATGGGTTCAAATTATGGTGTTAGCTGTCGAACAGTATAACTTTCGTTACAATACAAGATATACCAGTATTTTGTATTTTTATCTATGGAACAAAGCGCTGTGCATCGTTTGTAGTCATGTAACAGTGTAGCCGCCTTCGTATATTTGTTTAAAGCATAAGGCAGCTAAGAGGCGCATATAAATAACCAACATATTAATCGAATAATTTATTTCTTAGCAGTTTGATAAATCAAAAATCAAAAATTTCTACATAAGCGACACTTTTGTCCTATGGTTTCCCGTCCCCCTAAAACTTAGTGGTAACATCTTTATTTCTACGATGTATTGTATGTATTTATTGTATACATTTATCGATATCTTAATTTACACATTTTGTAGTAAGAAATTGTTTGGCTTCTTGCACCATTTGTTTGCCACTTGCTTTAAAATTGATGTCAATTTGACTTTAAGCCGCCATAATAAGTCTCTTTTTATTTGTATTTGCATATTTATTTTAAGTAACCAAACATTTGTTTAAAAGCTTTTTATTTGTTAGAATTTTATTAAAATGTCATAATAAGCATCTCACACGAATAATAATTTTTTTTATATTTTTTTCCTTTAATAAAAACAGCAATAAATAGTATATGGAGCTGGAAACACAACAAGAGGCCTGTAAAATAATTTCTTACAAAAGTTCGCAAAAAAAAAAACAAAACTACACTCTGTTGTACTTAAAAAGTTTTTTTTATTTCTTTTTTTAAATTTTGTTTTGACGAAAAAAGTACAATAAAGTGTTGCCGCAGTAACAACAGAAAAGCAAAATATCACGACAACGAAAAACAGCAGGTGTTGGGTTTTAAAAAAGAAACTTAACTTCTGCTATTGCGGGTATTGTTATTACAAAATAAAAGAAAAACTTAATAAAATCAAAAACAAAGCAGCACATTTAAAAAAGTAAACAGAACAGAAGTTGTGTTAATCTTTAAGCATTAAACAATTGTTAAGATCTGGAAAAAACATTTGCATACTACTTGTGGGGGCAGGTTTTAAAAATATTAAAAAAAACTTATTCAACAACCAGCCACCCAGCACTGATTTCTTTTGTTCTTTTTTATCAACTGCTGCTTCTTTCTTTCTTTCTTCACACAGTTTCAGTTAAAATTAAATTTGAAGTTGAAATGAAATGAAATGCTGCTTATTATATTAATGCAATGGCATTAATGCAGCAACACCAACATCAATACACCCACAGATACGTATACTCACTCATATAAAAAAGCATATAAAGGGTGTATTTTCCTTGGCCGAAAATTCCCACGGAATATTTCAGTGGCTTATAGACAACAGGTCGAAACTACTGAATTGCTCTATAGAGCAGGGGAGTGTGATAAAAGCTCCTGCTTGTAATTTTTTTTTTCGATAAAGAGAGCTATTAATTTTGAAAATAAAAAAAAAAACTAACAAATTTTGGCTTTTTAAAGACAATCGACTCTATCCGTTCTATCCCGTTGACGTTTTAATTTTAATAGTCGTTTCTATGTCGTTGTCGTTTTTATCGTCGTTTCGAAACGAATAAGAAATGTAATCGAAAACAAAAAGCAAAACTAATAAAGTGTAGTAGCACTGCAATTTTTTGTGTTGTTATTTATAAAATTTTTGTAAATTTCTGAAAAGTTTTTTTTAACAAAATATGACGAGTACTGAATTTTATTTTTCAAGTTCAAGTGCTGATGATGTCATAATGTATATAAATATACATCGGAAGATGCTACGACAGAACGTTAACATTTTTGACATCCTAGATTCTAAGTACGAAACTCGATTAGTAGCGATCTAACTTCTTCACGGTGTCGGCGAATACCACTACATTTCTTTTCGGGTTAATTTTTTTTTAAATTTTAATAGGTTTGACAACGCTTCCTGCAATGGAATCAGAGCTTCCTTTATATCTCGATTTATTTTAATAAAAAAACATTCTAATGGATATTTTCAAATAATTTAGTTTTACTCAATTTATGTCAACCTTCTACACCAAGAACTGGAGGCCCAAACGGATTTAATTTCTCGGCAGTTTCGCTTAAAAAATCATTAAATTTTTAGGTTTTATGCCCTTTCGAAAAACCTTAGTATAAGCGGAATGTTTTTCCCTTTTTCTTGTAGTCGTCTGAATTTCTTTGCCTACAATGATGACGACAGAGATCGAATGGTTTATTGTGCTTTCAATCTTCGTTTCTAAATAGACAATACCGATATATTTACGACGAGTGTCGCCAAATTGTCGTTTTTATATCGTTTTCAAACTACAACGCCAACGGGAATAGGGCCGAATGTTTTTGAATTAACAATAAGGTTCATAACTTAAATCTAAAAGAAACAAGAAATAGTGTTGTATTCGGCCATGCCAAATCTTATACACCCTCCATAGTAATGCTAGATATTGTGTTACCCACTTACGTTTCAAATTTTTTTTAAGCTTTTGGTAAAAAAAAATTGTTTTTAAATTTTTTGTAAATATTAGGAACTTCCCGCAATCTATATTGCGTTAGAATGGTCAGACTAAAGCAACAAAATCTTTAAATTAAATTTCCTCATATCGACAATAGGCCCCCCCTAGTGGGCCTATTAACTGCTTCTGGTTACCAGTGGGCACCCCGTGGGTCTATTGGCTACCTCTATATGTATAGCTTTCAATAAAGGCCTTTAATACAAATAAAAGCAGAAAAACCCTTACCAATATAAACAAAAAATCGGACCCCGCAGGCGGTTATTGATCCCCCGATGTACCTTTCGCGGTCTTATATTTAACAAAAAAATCATTAAAACTGAAAAAAAAAAATAAAAAAGAACGTTAAAACGTTAAAACATTACATTATAAAACTGATGACAGCGTTTTTAAAGGACCCACTGGTATTTCGAACCTTTAGAGGACCATAAATATAAATTTGTCACCAATTTCGCCAAACTGAGTATAGGAATGTGCTACCATCTGATAGTAGAATTGCTCCTATTCTCTTACTTCCTTGTTTCCTGTTGCACTGTGTAATCACAAAGTCAGATTGATATGGTATTTTATTATTCTGTGAAACTATTTTGAAAAAATATTTTAAATGACTGAGTTTATAGTAGACACAACCCTTAATAGAACCCAGTCACCAGAGTAACCCTTTTCATTGAATATTAGAATCCCACGAAATGTTTGTTTTATTTTTCTTACAAATATAGGCATACATTTGATATGCTTCAAGGCCAGTGAGGCGCGCTTTTGCTGATTTCTTATAATCGTGAGTATGGGGAAAAATATTTTTGCTCAACACTATTGTGTAATCAAAATGGACTCACTAGGGTCGTAATAGTATTCCGTATTGATGTCAATGAGTTGCTTACGCTGGATTTAACATAACCATTCAAAATTTATAGCATATATTTGGGCGCCATTGCTCTAGGCATATCGTATTTATGTCGTACCCAGTTGTAGCCATTCTATTAATAATTCTTTGCAACGTATATTTAATTGTGAATATTGTTTCGTTTTAAACTTAATTATTTCCACAAATAAAACACCCTTTGCAATGAGAAACAACTAAAAGTAGCTGGAGAAAGTATCATCTCTCTCAACTACTACAACGAAGAGTAACGTGGCAAAAATGTGTTGATAACTGAAGGGTTCTTATGGTTTTAAGTGGCTTTCTTTTTGTTTTTTCTCAATAGAGTCGAAAATAATAAAAACATAAACTTTATTTAATACTTAATAAGTACTTAATGCTTTATTTTTTTTTTCAACCATATTCAGAGTATTTGATGAGTTTTATTTGCTGGTTGAACGCAAATTAAAAAAGTATATTTTTTTATCTGTTTTTGTTTTTGGTTTCTTTTTTTATTCATTTCTTATTTTCTTTATTTCTGTCAACAAGAGTTAATATTTATTTTAAGAATAAATCTTAATTCAGATTATGAAAATGAGTTCTTTAAGTAGTCTTCCAATTTCAATGAGTATAGTGCATAAAAGAAACTCTAAATATTATTAAGCTGAAATAGAGATGGTTTTAAATTCAGTCAGAAAAATGAATTTTTGTTATAGTAATATGAAAGCAATACAAAATATTAATTTTTTTGTGACAGAAATTATAAAACAACCGGTTGCGAAAATTAAATAAATTGCTTTGCATATAGATCCTCGAATAAATTTGCCAATAATTCTTGCAAAAAAAACACCGACTTCAAAATAGATATATGGGCATCAATTCTAAGCTAAAAATTTAAAAGGAAGCAATCTGTAAGAACTAGTACCCAATCAAATAATATACGTTCTGTATATTCAAATGTCTATCCATAACGGTTCAGGAGATCAAGCCATATACGACAAATTACGTCAGTAATGAAGGCACCCTTTATTTTTTTTACAATAAAAAGTGACAGTTCCAAAGATAGGGCCATATAGATTAAATAATATCACCTATTGGGACACCTTTTAATGTATAATTTTAAATAAAACACTTATTACGCTAACTCTGACCCGTTTTTAACCGACTTCAAAAAAAGAAGGAGGTTATCAATTCGTCTGTGTGTTGCTTTTTTTTCTGTTTGTTACTACAGTCATTTATAAACCGATTTAATTTTTTTTTTTTTTTAATTAAAGGGTATCCCCATACAACATACATGTTTTTTACGTGTATTATGAACTTTATAGGTCACCAATTTAAAATGAAAAAAAGTGCGTATCACTGTAGCTCCCAATAACAAAAATTAATTAAAAAATAAAATTAAAAATTATAGGGTGACCCCATAGGTGACTTAATTTCACCTTTATTCTCCTATCTTTTTAACCGTTATAGACAAACACTTAAAAGTTGCACAGAATGTTCGTTACTATGTCTGTTATAATAAGTATAAATATTTAAATTTATAAATTAAAGGGTGTCCCATTAGTTGGTTTATTTTGATATATATATGGCCAAACTTTTAAACCGTTATAGACAGACAGTTGAAATTTACAAAGACCTTGTATTGCTAAGTCTGCTAAAATAACAAGTGTAAAATATGAGTTTGGAAATTAAAGGGTGTCCCAATAGTTAATGTAAAACTAATATATATGGCCAAACTTTTCAACTGTTATAGACAGTTTAAGTTTACAAAGAACCTATATTGGTTAGTCCGCTATTAAAACAAGTATAAAATTTGGATCTATAAATTAAAGTTTGTCCCCATTAGTGATGTAATTTGACCATTATGTCCTCATCTTTGAAACCGTTATAGACAAACACTTGAAAAATAGACAGAATGTTCACCACTATGTCTGGTATAACAACAACTATAAATATTTAAAATTGGAAATTAAAGTGTGTCCCAATAGTTGATGTAATTTGATGTATATGGACACAAAGTTAAAATTTAAAAAGAATCTGTATGACAAAGTCCTCTTTAAAAAGTATTTATATTAAAATTTTAATTTAAAAGGTGTCCCAATAGGTGACGTCATTTGATATATATGACCCTATCTTTTAAACAGTTATTGATAAACACTTAACAATTAGACAGAATGTCCATTACTATATCTGTTATAATAAGTATAATTATTTAAAATTATAAATTACAGGGTGTCGCAATAGTTTATGTAATTTGATGTATATGAACGGACTTTTAAACCGTTACAGACAGACGGTTGAAATTTACAATGAACCTGTATTGCTACGACCGCTATAACTAGTATAAAATTTGAATTCGGAAACTACAGGGTGTCGCAATAGTTGCCGTCTTAAGGAAACATGATTTTAAGTTTGTCTGTTATGAAGTCGGTTTTTTTTGCAAGAATTATTAATAATTTGTACTGAATTTAAAAAATTTTATAAATATATTGATTTTACTTTAAATGTTCATGTTATTAAATGTTATTTTATTTCATATTTAAATAATTAAATTTATGTACTTATGTACTTTATGTTACAGTTTTTAATGTCTGTAAGGATCTTGAATCCATAGACTCAAATAAATAAATAAATAAATAAATAAATTATAAAGGTCTTATCCATACAGATTCTTTTTAAATTTCAACTGTCTGTCTATAAGGGTTCAAAAGTTTGACCATATGCATTAATTTACATTAACTATTGAGACACCGTTTAATTTTAAATATTTATATACGTTATTATACCGGACCAGATAGGTCAAATTACATCAATTATGGGGACACCCTTTAGTTTCAAAATTAAAATTTTATATTTGATGTTATAGCAGACTTAGATATACAGGGGTCTAATCGCCGCATTCGATATCGAGTAAAATATCTCGTAATTTTTCATTTTGGTATGATGGCACTCGACAATAAAAAGTATCGTAATTTCACTCGAAAGGAAATGTTTTTTAACCGTGTTTTCTTTTCCACTTGTTGATTTATTATTAATCTATTAATTTTTGATATAAATAACTATTCGATACATGTCGAATGGCATAATTAGCTTACTCGACTCATATCGAATTTGTTATTCGATACGATAGTTTACTCCCCAGGTTTTTTGTAAATTTAAGCCGTCTCTCTGTTACGGTTCAAAAGTTTTGCTATATATGTACATAAGCTATTGGGCCACCCTTTAATTTATAATTATAAATATTGGACTTCCTATCCAATTTTCAAGTGATTGTCTACAATGGTTCAAAGATAGGGCCATATAGGTAAATTGACGTCACATATGGGGACACCCTTTAATTTTTAAGTTTATCTTTTTATTACTTTCTGTTATTGGCAGCTATAGTGATGCGCAGTTTTTTTTTAAGTTTTAAAATTTACTGTTCATAAAACACGTAAGTTTTTCATAAAACACGTTGTTTTTAAAATTCGGAACTTCTTTTAAAATGGGACCAATCTATAAGCATATCATTTAAAATAAAGAAGAAAATTTTAAAATCGGTTCAAAAATGACTGAGTTATGCGCGCACAAACATAAATAAAAGCAACATTCAGACGAATTGATAACCTCCTTCTTTTTTTGAAATCGGTTAAAGAGTATTAAAATTCTGTTTAAAAATTAAATAATAAAAGTGCCCGCTGAAAAAAATAAAAAAAAAATTTTGTAAACACAGTGCAGGAATAAATTATTTTTTAACCTAAAATGTACATGACAGCTTTTTGGAAGGGCCGACTGATTTTCCGAATTTTTTGAGACCTATAATAAAAATTGGTCACTTAGTTTCCCAAATTGAGTATAGGGTTTCACTACCTATTAATAGTAAAATCATTTTTTTTGTGTTGCACTGTGTAATGGAAAACTGATTTCGGTTTCTCTTTTGACTACTGAATTTTTCAAGGTTTTTTTTTAATGTAGGGGAAATATCGCAGCAGATAACTTCCATAATGGCTCCCTTTTTGAATTTTTTTAAAGCATGATTGCCTTATACGGTATCGAATATAGGTTTGCTTTTCACAACTCCTGCTAGCGGGGCTTAATGGACCCAACTGTTTATTGAAATCAGCAAATGAAAACAAAAAAACTTTTGAAAAATTGAAATTTTATTAGTCGAACTATTTATATTACATACAAATGAAATTTTTAGTCTAGCTTAAGGTGGTTTTATTCTCTAGAAGAAAGAATAATTTAAATAACAAATTAGGTGATGATATTAAAGAAAAAATTGGGAAAATTTAATTTTAGACACCAATATAGAGGAATGCACATCTTCCAGACAGCTTAGACATTTTCTATATAAAGAATAAAGGAGAAAACGTAATCGAGTGACCCCTATGCTAATGCGCATTTTCTACCAAAGCACAAAATTAATCGGGACGTTGGGCGTGGTACCTCCCATACAAAGTAAATTATTATTATCCTGTATCTAGAGAATTGCAGTAGGTAGCGCCTTGGAACTTCGCACCAGTATCCTTCATCTTTCGTACATAGTTTAGCTAAGCACAGACTAAATTGGAATGGTGGGCGTGGTTCCTCCCATACAAAGTGAAAAATTATTATAGTGCCCCTGGAGAACTAGAATAGGTAGAGTCTTGAAACTTTGCATAAAAAAACCTCAGAAAAATGCACATAGTCTACCAAAATACTAACTGAATTGGGACGGTGGGCGTGGTACCTCCTATACAAAGTGAAAAATTTCTATGGTGTCCAGAACTACAATAGGTAGAGTTTTGAAATTGTGCACAAGTAACCCTGTGAGTAATGTGCATAGTCTAGGAAAATACGGACAGGATTAAGTCAATTGGCGTGGTACCTTTTTTATTAAGTGAAAAATTATTATCGTGTTAATATGTATAGTCTAGTAAAAACAGAGGGATGCGAACAGTAGGCGTCGTGCCTTGCATATAAACTAAAACATTTTTGATGTGAGAATAGCGAGTTATCAATTGGCCACACTCTTCCAAGTGTTTATTATATTTTTTGTGCACGAGAGTAGCGAGGCGCACCGGGCATAGCTTGTTATATATAATATTCTAATATTATTGTAGACTAGCTGTGCTCGCTACGTCGTGGGCGTCCTGACAAAATTATGCTCGATTTGGCTTTGAAAGTATTCTACACCAATTGTAAGACTCTTACTTTTATAGTGCTTCAGTTATGGTTTATGTATTTACTTTATATAGGGGTACCCATCCCTGATAGAATTTATAAAAAAAAATTCTAAAAATCATTGTAAAGCTCTGTAAGGTGTTTAAAATATTTTAATAACAATGTTATTTCACAAAGTAAAAATACAAATCAAATACAAATTTTATTCAATTGGCGCCATCTATTGCGCAATTTTGTTAAAAATAACCCACTTTCAAAAATAAAAGGTGCGCAACTGCAACTGGAAATTGTGTACTTTCACTGGGTTTTCTCTACTTTCTCTTGGAAAAGAGATATTTTTGTGCAAAATAACATTGGAATCAGGTAAAGTAGTTTTTACGTGATGTGAATGCAAAAGAAAAGCAGACAGACAGAAATAAAATCAATTGTTTAGTTTTGTTTAATTAATAATGTTTATTTAAATTAAAATTATTATGAATAAGATAAACATATTACTTCGTCGGCGGTCTCCAATAATCTGTGTCTTGTTCTCTTGCGTCTTTTAATTTTAAATCGTCCGTTGTCTCGTCACTCGTTGTCTACAGTCAGTATGCAACATAGTTGCATTTTTAATAAGTGCGTCCGTTTGTCTCTGATCCCACATAGATTTCTGTAAAAAGTTTTTAAAATATCCCGCTTTCATAGGTGCTATCAAGTTTGCAGTACCTTTACATCGGTAAAACTGTGTACTTTCACTACTTTTTCTCTACATTCTCTTGGAAGTTAGATATTTTTGTGGGAAAAAAATAATTGTATTATTAAAATTTGAATTGTATTAAAATTTATCCAGTATATAGACTGATAGACAAGCAGACAGAAAAAATTACTGTTTTGAATTCCAGCAACAAAATTTTCACAAAATTTTGTGTACAGAAATGGTCCTGTATAAATATATTTTCTTGTATGGCTTTTTGTTTTATGTTTCTTCTTATACTATTGTCGTCTAGAAAAGCAACAGTAAAAACAAAAATCTTACCGGCTGTCTTTCTCTACATTAATGACCAAATCGTTTAGCAAACGTTTGCGAAAGGTTTTATCTCAAAGAGTTTTTGTTTTGTTCTCATTGTTTTTTTTTTTACCTGTGTAAGTTTAAATAAATATACAGTTTTTCTTTAGGAAAAAACAATATAAAATTAAATGGTCAACAATTCTCATTGTTTCTGTTTTGTTTTTATTTTACTCGCTGCAAAGAACAAAAAAGAAAGCAAACGTTTCGTTGTGTTTTTCGTTGTATTTTTGTACTCTGGTTATTAGAACTACATATAAAAGATTTGGTTTCTTAGTTTCTATAAGTTTGAATTAGTTTTTGTTATCATTTACGTCTGTTAAATTTTTTTCGATAATACTCCTAGAAACAAGTAAAAATCCTATATCTGCTATCACAAATATAAATAATTATTTTTCAAACTAATAAAATAGAATTTTCAGCTTGAATGAATCTAAGTAACCCACAACAACGGTAAGCTGTTTGGAGATATGCTTACATCCAAAAAAGTCCTAACAAAAGGCCAAAGAAAAGAACATATAAAAAAAAAAATAACAACATCCACGATAAAATGATGTACAATCCAACGGCAAATTTCTTTAGAATCAATCAACGACGCTGATTACTGTGCACATTTTGGAATCAGTTCACATACAAAGAAAAAAAAGAAAGCAGACAAAGAGAGAATTAAAATCATTGATCTAAAAAACTACTTGCAACATATTACAGGATATTGGAAACAAACTTGGCAAAAAGAAGAATTTTTCTTGTTTTCTTCGGTAAGTTATTGATATTTGAAGACAAAGAGCTGAGAGCTTTTGAAAGTTGTAATAAATTGATGCTTGGATGGCTGTGCAATTTGGTCTGGTTTAGTTTAGTTTCTCAAAAACATGTCATTTTGCCCTTATTTTGAAGTCTACTGCTATGATGCTTGCAGCACATGTCGCACTTGAAATCATAAATAGACACAACTCAAAATTCAAACATATTCAGGAGAGGAAAAAAAGTGCTGTTAAAAACGTCGTTGTAATTTTATTACTAAAGTGCTGAATCTCGCCCAGTTAATGAAGACATTGACCCAAACGAAATTTTTGCGGTCGATAAAAATTTGATCTTATTTGATCTAGTTTATCAAAAAAAAAAAAAAAAAAAAAAAAAAAGATTTTGATAAATTTTGAGTTTTGACTCTTTATGATTTAGTGTGCGATATGTGTATGTGTAGAAGTTCTGATTTCTTTGATCAAATCAATCGAAAACAATGTTTCGATTACAAAAGGCAATATTTTTTTTTTTTTTTCAATTAGTCTTTTCTGATATGATGGATTGGATGATTTTGGATTTTATGAATGAGATATAAATTTAATAACTATGACATGATGCAAGCATGTCACTGACATGTTAATAATTTTATTTTAAAAAGTAGAAAACTAGGAAATTCTTTGGGTGAAGCGACTGGCACAAAAGCCAAAAGATACAATTAAGAGTGCTATATTCGGCCGTGCCGAATCTTCTCTACCCTTCACCACGGTGATTTTTTTTATACGGACATGTACAACATTATCCATATTGTTGACTCTTTACATAAATTAAAATAAGTCGTATGAGAAAAAACTCTTTATTCATGCTTTAAAGAAATAGAAGACAGCGGCGACACAGCTAAAGAAAACAAATTCCGTTGGCTACAATTGTCGCCGTGTAGTCAGCTACTTAGTTTTATTGAAGACGACAGCTACATCGTAAACTCTGATATTTTTGTATAGGGTGTTTTTTATAGAGGTATAGAACTTTAAGTTGCAATAAAACAACGATGGATTATTCGATTAACATGAATTTTATTTATCCGAAAGATAATCTTGTGGCATTACATTTTAAATATGATTTCTGGCATATTACCACCACGGCTGGTGCGGATGTAGTCCAATCTGGACGTCCAATTTTCGATGACTTTTTCCAACTTTTGTGGCCGTATATCGGCAATAACACGGCGAATGTTGTCTTCCAAATAGTCAAGCGTTTGTGGCTTATCCGCATAGACCAATGACTTTACATAGCCCCACAGAAAGTAGTCTAGCGGTGTTAAATCACAAGATCTTGGAGGCCAATTCACAGGTACAAAACGTGAAATTAGGCGGTCGCCAAACGTGTCTTTCAATAAATCTATTGTGGCACGAGCTGTGTGACATGTTGCGCCGTCTTGTTGAAACCAAATCTCCTGGACATCATGGTTATTCAATTTAGGATTGAAAAAGTTAGTAATCATGGCTCTATACCGATCACCATTGACTGTAACGTTCTGGCCACCATCGTTTTTGAAAAAGTACGGACCAATGATTCCACCAGCCCATAAAGGGCACCAAAAACTCAGTTTTTCTGGATGTAACGGACGGTGTTTCGACATACAATTGAGGATTACCTTCACTCCAAATGCGGCAGTTTTGTTTGTTGACGTAGCCATTCAACCAGAAGTGCGCTTCATAGCTAAACAAAATTCGCTTATGAAAACGGTAATCTCGTTTTGGGCCCATTCGACGAATCTACACCTTACTTGGTGATCGTTTCATGAATTGCCAATTCAAACTAAGAATAAATAACTTGACAGCTGTTAACTCGGTCGCCATCTTGAAAAGTAATGCCAACTTAAAGTTCTATACCCCCATAAAAAACACCCTTTAGAAATAAATATTTTACTTTTATAAAATAAAATAACTTTTTAAAAAAATAATAAATATTTTCAATAAACAAACCTAAATATTTTCTTAAAACCTTTTGATTGTAAATTAATTTACAATTTTTAATTATGTTACATTTTCTTTTGTTGAATACAAAACTAGATATTGTGACCATAGCCACAGCGGTGGTTGTAGCTTTGACCGCTTCAAAATAATCGTTGTCCTATTAAAGTGTTTATTATTGACAGTTTGTAGTCGGTAGCCTGATGTTGTCTATGTGTTTAGTGCATAAAAGAACAAACAAAAAATCTTTTGAGGCTCTGTGAAACAGGTTATGTGCTGCTATCAGTGTTGGGATTTGTGGTACAATTGTACCAAATTTGGTACATTCATGTTCATGTTTGGTACACTTCATGGTTTTTTGGTACAATTTCATATAAAATTTATTCAATAAATTTTTTTATTTAATCAAAATTTTTTTTTTTTATAATTCTAGCTTCATAGTTCTCCAAGCCTCTCTAGGTAATTTAGTTAAGTTTTTGCATCGGAAACTGATTTCGGACATTATTCGAGTGATATTGTTTTCCATTCGTTCTAGTGACAAATCGTAAGGTCTTGATTTTTTAATTTTTCTTCCAAATAGCTCCAGGCTACTTAATCGGATTAAGATCCGGTGACTTTGCTGAAGTTTCAAGCACTTGATGAAAATTATAGTGTTGTCAGCTCCTAACATTGCACCATTGTAAAGGGCCATATGTAAAGGGCTAGTCCAATGCATTCAAAAATTGACATGGATATAAAAGAGGAGTATCTGAGTTTTAAAGCTGGGGATCACCCACTTATCAGTCGTGGTGCTAACTGGCTTTAAATTTGACAACCTCAAAAATTTACATCGTTTTAAAACTCTATTTAGTATTAGTAAATTTGTTTAAGTTTTTTCGTAGTTAGCGAGCCAAATTTAAGATATTGTGGAAAAACTTCAAAATGATATCTTATCTAAGTTAACAACTAGATGATTTTCAATTTAAAAACTTCAAAATAATTCCTTTTTGTGTATTTTAGCCTAGAAAAGGGCCATTAATATTTTTTTAATAAAAGAAATTCTCAAGGAATATACATATAAAAATTTTATATTTTAAACCAAATTTCGTGCAAAAGTGATGACCCTTGTAGAATATGGAGATCCTTCAATTTGATTTATTTTACATCCAAATTTTTACCTTAGCCTATATGTTCCGAAATACCTAGTGGACTTTATGGGCCTAGGCCTAAAAATTCCAATTTTGGGATTTTTTGTAATTATTTTAGTTATTGCGAGATTTCCTTTACCTTAATCTTAAAAATTTTATACGCTTTGATTTTCGTTGACTAATATCGATAGAAGAGAAATTCAAGGAATCAAGGTCTATTATCATCACTTTAAAATACCGTAGTATTCAAATTTTCATTAGAATCTCTTAATGTCGAGCTACTGTATGTATGTTTAGCTTGTTTTTTTTTTACTAAATATCAAATGTTGGTACAATTAATGCTGATTTGGTACAATTTAATCACTGGGATGGTACAATTTAAAAATTTAAACATTGTCAGATCCCAACACTGGCTGCTATACTCAATATGTTTACATTGCTCTCTTTATTCTCTCTGAAGCAAATTTTTGCAAAAGTGTGGATGGGTGTATGATGAATAAATGTGAGTTAAGAAACTAACTCTTGCAGATCTCTACAGCATATGCATGTTGATCATGTGTGTAAAATTTACACTGTAAATCAATTATACACCTATACATAAAGGGTGGTTAAATTTTAAGGGCCGATGTTGATTTTAAATAAAACACAAATTATTTAGGAAATTATTGTCATTTCTTTTTATTTTAATATTATTGGTATGGTTCAATTATGCAGGGAACAAAATATAGACCAAAAGGCCGTCGCGACCTCGGTGGATGCTCCAAATTTTCAATGACGCTGAGTCATAATTGAGGTTCTATCCCGTTAATCTGCCGAATTATCTCATCCTTTAGCTCTTGAATTATTGCTGGCTTATCGACGTACACCTTTTCTTTTAAAATACCCCAAAGAAAGAAGTCCAACGGTTTCAACTCACATGATCTTGGCGGCCAATTGACATCGCCACCACATCATATAACACGGCCATTGAGTTTATCGCGCAAAAGTGCCATTGTTTCCTTAGCTGTGTGGCATGTGGCACCGTCCTGTTAAAACCACATATTGCCCATAAAAACTTAGTTATCATCTCACGATAGCGAACACCATTCATAGTAACTGCCTGGCCGGCCTCATTTTGAAAGAAATACGGCCCGATAATGCCACAAACAGTCACTCTTTGTGGGTGCATTGGTTTTTCGACAATCACTCTTGGTTTATCATTCGCCCAAAATGCGGCAATTCTGCTTATTAAATCCACTGAGGTGAAAATGTGCCTTATCACTGCAGATGAATTTCATCGAAAATTGATCATCCAACGTTGCCATTTTTTGCCACCATTCTGACCATTGACGACGTTTGGAATAATCAAGAGGCTTTATTTCTTGAGAGAAATGCAAGTATTAATGTTCATCAACGACGAGCGTGAGAGGTACAATTGTTGGTTACGACGACGAGTTGAGGTGGACAGCCCTTCAGCCATACTATAGCGAACAGCAGCAATATTTTCTGCAGTAAGAGCATGCACTGGTGTTTTCACATCTCCTACAGACCCGGTTTGCTCAAATTTTTGCACAATTTTTCCAATTTTTCGCACATTTGGACGATTAAATTGACCGAAAAAATCACGAAGTGCACGATATGCATTTTGAGTTGAACGCCCAGTTTCATAATAAGCCTGAATAACTTAAACGCATTGCTCGATTGTGTATCTTTGCATGGTTCAAATTGTGTTAGTCTGAAATTGAGAAATGCAAATTAAATGCAGAAAAGCCTGACGTTTGACATTCAACATCGTCCCTTAAAATTTAACCACCCGATAGAAAGCAGCGTTAGGTGACGATGATGCGAATTCTATGGTTTTTCTTCAACCAATTAATTCCGCTGCTTTTGGTATTTTCATTACAATAACTTTCAGTGCAGCACTGATACCTATAATTTTCGTCTACTACTGAGACTACTATTGAATTATAAGAAATCTGCGTCTAGTAGTTTGTTTATGAAAACCGTTGCAAACAGACAACTTCGTTATTTTAACGAAAATAGAAAAGAAATTCATTTTGTATGGTAAACCTATTTTTCTATGTCTTGCCACCAGCGCAAATTCGCCAAACGTCCAATTCGCCCAAAAGAGGTTTTCAATTAATATAAAATCCACAAATCACATTTTACATAAGAAAATCGAGCTTACAGAAGATTATTTTGAGAAATAAAAACCTTTCGTTTTTAAATAAAAATTTTAATTTTTAACCAAAAAGTCAGGAAGTTGTCAAACTGTCCTGGTAACTATTTTATTTTATTAATTTTAAATTAAACTAGCCGTGCCCACACACGTTGTGTGCGTCCTAAAAATATTATTAACAATTACATTATATAAGGTACCCATCCCTAGATAAAATTCTAAAAATTATATAAAATTCTGTAAAAGTTTTTTTCGCTTTTAAAAATAAAAGATGCCTTAACGTATGCAGTACCTTCTAATCGGTAACTGATTTTTCTCGACTTTATATTGGAAAAAAATATAAGATATACCTTATTGTAATCAGGATACTATCTAAGGTACCTCCTCATTAACTTTGCGCTTTACGATATTGCTCAGGTCAGATGGTCCAATGAGTCGACTTGCTCAATTTCAGAAAATGCAGCTAAGCGATTTAATAGCAATAGTCACTGGTCATTGCTTATTTGGAACAAATGCAGAAGTTGCCAAGATGAGGAAAAGGAGGAAACGGTTGAACATCTTCTCTGCCGTTGTAATGCACTAGAACATAGGCGTCTACAATACTTGGGACGACAATGTTTTCAGAGCCTTTCTGGTGTTTCATCTCTGGAACCAAGCAGGATTAATTCCTTTTTAAGGAACTGTGGTTGGTTTTATAACCCTCTTTCAACTGGAGTGACTAAGTTGCCCACCAATGCATGTCACGTTTAGTACAGCCTTCACGGCTAACACTCCCCACTCCTTAGTCAATGTCCGTCTATTCACTTTTTTCTCTACGATTTTGTCTAAGTCTATATTACTCTATATCTTTGCTCTTTATATTTTCTTCCTATCTCTTTTCTTATCAATATAATGGACCCAAGTGAGCTGTTTTGTCCTCCTTTTCCGATTGTTTTCTTTTCTTCTTTAAGAAGCTGCCTGCTTAACCTAACCTCATAATATTTTGTTAAAGTCCATCCAATAGTTTTTACATTCCGCGAGCACAGACAGACAGAAAGACAGACAAACAGACAGGAAATGAATTACTGTTTTATTATATGCAAAGATAACCTATATTTTTCTTTTGATTTAATAAACAAAGTCTGGTGGACCTTTTATTCTAAATAATAAAGTTACCCTTCAAACTAATTACATTTTATCTTTAAGATACTTTTAAAAAAGCAAAAAAAAAATAAAGTTTCTTTAAGAAAACAAAAAACTAAATTCTTACTAACTCTATATGCGCTGTCTAAAACAACAGCACAATATTTTACTTAAATAAATTGTTTATAGTTGCAACAATTTATCAACAACTCTGCGTTAAGACGAGAAGCAATCATTCACTTAACCATCGAAGTTTTTCTTAAACAAAGAATAAAAAGGGAAAACAAAACGCCAAAAGGAAAAGAATAACACAAATGAAACCACAGTTTCATCACCAAAATGAATATGAAAAATATTTTCACTCACACACAAACCAAAAAAAATAAAAAATAAAGAAAAAATTTTCACAAAAATAAATAACATTTCAGTTGGTTGTAAGTTCAGGTAAAAAAAAAAACATGAAGATTACACAGCAACTGACGAAGTTTAATGAAGAACTGTGGCTTGCGGTTGCACTAACTATTTCAGTTCTCACTTCCCACCAAAACTTTAACGAACAAATAATTTTCGTTCTTCTAAAGGAAAAGACAAACAAAAAACAAAATTAACTGACAAACAAACAAAAGGGAAATAAACAAGTCAAATGATGATGATGCTGCTGCTGTAAATGCATCCACAGAAGTGCAGTATGTAAGAGAAGCAGCATAATTAGTTAAAAGTATCAATAGTAACCAGTACAAGAATCATCTTGTAATAAAAATGCCCAACACATCGTTTGTTTGTAAATGTGGCACAAGCACACTGCAGTTCTTTTGCCCCCATCCCCAAAAGTTGCACAAAAAGTTGAAAGAGGAGAGAAAAATGTTGATGCTGTTATAGCGGAAACTGTCTTTGTGTATAAGAAAATTCATTTCCGTATCCACCACTAAT
The DNA here is from genome assembly GCA_949628195.1 of Phasia obesa. NCBI lineage: Eukaryota > Metazoa > Arthropoda > Insecta > Diptera > Tachinidae > Phasia > Phasia obesa. The sequence goes on along the minus strand of OX451215.1, from coordinate 25,499,432 downwards.
ACTATCTACATTAAAACCCTTATTTATGTTTCCTTTCCATACTCCTCCTTTTTCAAAAATATCAGTATGGAAGCATGAATGTATACGATTGCATGCTGTTGCTTTATTTATTATTTCACTTTTTAACATCATGCAATACTTATTTATTGTATTAATACTCGAACAACCAGCATTTTCTTAACTAAAAATGCTTTGTGTTGGATGTCTCCACTTGAGTAGGGCAATATTTTATTTGATTCTGTTTAAAAAAAACATTAAAAACCTTCCTTTGAATATTAATTGTGTCACATATGGGGAGATTCAAATACATTTCAATTACAATTAAAATTACAGGTAATGTGGAATTGCTCATTCTCAATGACACACTACAAGTAATTGTAATTTAAATCAGGGACTAAAGTCGATTACAACTATTTGTAATTTGTAATTGAAAATTTTTAATTACATATTACTACAATAATCATTACTTTCACTTCTAATTCATACCAATTACAATTACTTGTAATTCTTAATTAAAAACATCCCAATTACAATTACAAATACAATTACTATTGAAAAATTCTAAATACAATATAATTCCGCAATTTCATGTGTAACTGTTTTGAGCTCAACAGGAAACTTTAATCTATATTTTTGAAAAAGCCAGAAATATGAGAGCGCATTTAATAATTCCATGACTGTTTAAATTTCCATTAGCGAAACCAAAGATTTCAATGATTAAAAACTGTTTTACTGACTTCCCATGTGGTCAAACTAAGCACAAATGACACCAAACATGCAGGTCGCCTAAAATGGATCGTCACGCCAGAAATAACCTATAGTGAATTCGATAGGCATCTCAAGTAAATCACATTTATACAAATATTTCTATATAAAAAGGCTATCCGCGTGATGGCTACCGTAATCAAGACAATGCAGGGGTGTATACGTCTGAAGTCACTAAGGCGTGAAAAAGAGTCTTTGAAAGGAGATGGGGCCTTAAACCTAACGTGGTACATTCAAGCAGAGCTAAAACATGGTTATGGTATGGTCAAAAGCACCATCTTCTCTCTAACAATATAAGTTTGCGATCAATACCTCATACCTTTTTTGTCATTACTATTGTCACGATAAACAAGTTGTTGTTACTATTTAATCATTCAATGGTTACTACACTCAGAAAATTTAACGTGATTGGTTTGAGCACTATCATTTTCAAACCACAACTAAAGTTTTATTAATATTCCAAAATATTCCAAAATAATATAATAAATTTACTCATATGTAACCAAAGTATGACTAAAAACAAACAAACAATGTTTGTTTTTTTTAAGTTTTTATTTTTAATTTTTAAAATCTAATTTTACGAGTTTATCTTTAAAAATGAATTGAGTTGTTTATGATATCGAATGTTTAAAATATAAAGTAATAAATAAATGTGTGTGGGATTCTAGATATGTTTAAATATGATTAATACATAGATATGTATGTATATCTTACTAGATTTATTTAATTTATTTTACAAAGAAATTTTAAACTTGACAAAGTAATTTTTAGGTTAGACAATAATATGCTCCTAACATAACAATATTATTATTATGTTAATAATAATATGGTTTGACTACAACCATATAACAACCATATGTTCCTCTTAGATTATGTTTACCTTAACCATGACTTATCTTTGCGTGTTCTCAATAAAGTGCACTTTGGAAAAGGCTTTTATATGAATATATACTAGTTAAAATATATAAATTTTAAACTTAATGTAGGAACCATATAAGAGACCATCTATAAATTGACCATGAGTTTCTTTGTACTGCACTTTGAGGAACTCAATTAAAAAATTGAGAAGACATTCATATCAGAGTCGGTAAAGTTGGTACAATTGCACCATTTTAGGTACAATTTTAACCTGAGAAATACAATAGTACACCAATGACTCATTTGGTACAATTTAAACAAGTTCCCATGTTTCATATTAAGGACTATTTTAAATGCCAAATTTTACTTTTATTTCAAAAACTTGAAAGAACTTTAAATTTTACACATTTCAGTATTTATGTCTCTTTCTACAAGTAGGCTCTTTCAGTCTTATGATTTTATCCATGATTCATTGATGATTACCCTATATGCTTCTTATTGGCGTAATTCTTATTGGTGTAATTCTTTAATATCTCGCTATGGACTTAAGGCAGTCCTGGACTATATGGATTATATAGAAATAACCATCAATATTAAATATTAGTATTTTTTGTATTGTTATTACACTGAAAAGTGTATTTTTGAAATACGAATAATCTTGGGATAATATTCAATTTAGATTAGCTCGACCTATAAATGTTTCAGTTTTTGTGAAGAAGGATACGCAGCGCATACTATTCACCACAAAAATTCCACAGTTTGGGGTCAATGTTGGATCTGACACCCTCCATGTAAACATCAAATATGTATCTGCGATTTTGATCTTTTCGTCTCACTCAGGCTACCCGACGCCTGTACCGTATTCTAGGCTGAAATATCTGCTACATTGGTAGCTTCAAGGCGAATGGAGAAACTAATAGCGGACACGACTGCTGTTGATATTTTTGCGGACAGTCTAGGCGCCTTGATTCGAAAGTAGTGAAGTTGAGTTGTGTACAGACGCGCATGCAATCTCTAGCATAATTCAGATGACATCATGTAAATATATTTTGGTTCCAGGGCATGAGGGCCTTCATCGAAACGAGATGGCCGATCAATGTGCTAGGAACGGTTGATAAATGTAGAGTGGGACATCAATACCACCTGGCCAAATTTTCAAATACGTTGCGGGAATGGTCGCTAACAGAAAAGGCTTGCAGGTGTTATTCAACAACATATTGTCCACAAATCTTTGACCATCAATCGATAAGGAAATAATAAAGGCACCTCCCTCGGGCATAATGTAGGCTTAAATATTTGAGCGAAAGATTCTTTTAGGAACTGGACTGTCTTAGGGGTGCGACACACTTATTAGCCTCATAGGTTTTAAAGCTCCATATGATAATTACTGGTTATAGATACTAGAGTTTTATAGGGAGCAGTGGGGGTAGATGATCGTCGAAGCATTACAACATGACTTAATGAACTCCAAGTAAACTCGCTGAATATATTTTTTATGTTTGCAAAGACAATTTCTCGTTTTTAGTTCATATCACTTGGTTGTACTGGGTTGGTCTTAACGCTAAACCTCCTGCTCGATCCTTCCACTAACAGCGTAGTCACCTCATTGATTTCTATGATAGATTAAGCTCTTTACCTCTTGCTAGGCTGTCCTGGCAGTCTCCGTTTCTTTCTATCCGTTTAACTTTATGTTAGATCGTCTCCATTCTGGTTTGAACTGAGTAGAAGTTGAAGAAAAGTGTCTCTCTATAAAACTCGCTTCCAAACTACTACTTCGTGATAATTAACCTCAATAATACCTTATAGCATTGTCTTAAAAAAAGGAATGATGAGGGAAAAAGCTGATGAGTATTAGGTAATAATGGAGTTTCTTATTTAAAAAAAGTAATATTAAACAGTTAGAGGTTGTTGGCGATAGGTTGGTACTCTTTTTTAATGATGCTTTTCGACTTCTTTGCAATATGCAGCCCGAGATAAACCCTTATCTAGGAAGTCAGAACTTTCCAATTAGGCTTTTATTAACTAACTTAAATTGAGTTTTATATGGTACTCCATCATAGTACGACTTTATAAAGTTAAAGTTACAGAACGTGTGCACGTTGCTGGTTCAAACAACTACGAATAACAATATCGCAATACAAAAAAACCAATCAGGCAGATCTATATTAAGAAGGAAATAATTCGAAGACCGGTAAACAACGACACGCAGAGGCGTAGTTTGCCAATCTAACCAGACATTAGGCCAAAAATTAAATATAAGAAATGTAAAAATTTAAGTACGCAACTCGACAGACAACTAAATTCTTTATCGCATAGAGAATTTTCAAGGCTTTTGCTTGAGATTTGTCGTTTTGGGTCACTGTTAAAATCAGGAAAATTGAGTAATTTGCATACGTTGTTATTGCCTGCGATTTTGAGAGGTTTGTAATATATTTTTTTGTGGCTAAACGCATTAAGATTTTGTATTGAATTTTCTTTCTGTGAAAGGCCATAGTAGCAGCTAACTGTATTAATTTTTAGAAAAAATTTATTTAAAATTCTTATGATAAAAAATTTTGTTCGAAATTAAAAGAATTTATTTTTTGTTCACTTTTTTGTCAAGAAAAAATAAAAATAAAAAAGTTTTTGAAAGTGAGGGCAGATGTGGTCAAGATTTGCGTAGACCACATCTAGCCGTGGGCCCTTATTCGACGGGTGGTCTTACCAATGAGTGAAATAGAGCCGTAGACTAGCGCCCCCACTGTGCAGTAACAGCGCACCCTACGATAACGTGCCCTGTGTAAGAGGCACGATATACGAATTTTAGGTATGTCGCACAGTCACAGTGAGTAGCAATTTTTAGAACATGGCAAGACATGGACTCATGTTCTAACCTCTTGCTTAGGGATTGCAGACTATCCACCTCATTCAGTTGAGAATGCAACAGCACATTTTAATCTACAATCCACCCACCCTGCATATATCGATCTTAAACCATAGTCACCACGTGTACCCCGAAGGGGACCTCACGAGAAACCGGTCACAGAGACGAGGGTCTCTGTGGGGCTACCGATTCCCGTGGTACCAGTCCTTTGGGCACTGCTCGGGCCTCGAAGAGAACCCGTGTTATAAAACAACAGACCTTGTCTTCCACATTTGGGCTCCAGGAACCCTAGCGTCTGGTGCCCCTATTATTTTCCCCGTGAGCACCGCATCAAGAAATTTTATAATGTAGTGCAATGACAATTGGTACTTTGGGGGGATGAAAGTGATCCCAAAAATGTTATAAAATCGCTTCACGTAAAAACTACTGGATGAATTTTCACAAAATTTTATGCAGATGTACCTTAGTACAGCCGAGATAAAATAAAGAACAAGTAGTGAAAGTACGGAATTTTACCGATTCAATGGTACTGCAAACTTGGCAGCAACTTTTATTTTTGTCAACGGGAAACTTAAAACACTATTTACACTACTCTACAATAATTTTATATTTTATATAAATTTTCGAATTTTATATAAAGCCTATATTTCTAAGTAATTACCCAGGTGAATACTGTTACAGGCAAATTCAAAAAGATTTAAGGATTTTTATGAGCTAGACAAATTAGAATTCACAAATTTTAAAATCGCTTTTTTTATTCGAATACCATCCAGTGTAATCATTTTGCAAATTGTACATAAATATATATAAAAAAAAGCTCTACTGAAATAGTTATGTACATTCTTGCAAGAAAATTAATTACCTTTGGCTACAAGTTCGTTTACTCTAGAAGTCTTAAAGTAAATAAAAAAAAAAACTACGGAAACATATTTTTATGCTCATGCTTGTGTTAGATAAATAGAGAAAAAAAAAGTTGCAAAACTTGGTAACTAAGAACCCAAAACGGAAGAAATGTTTAAGATGAACATGAAAATAGAAGACATGATGATACAAAAGCAAAAACCATTTAGTACATAGACACACACACACACATCTATACATACATTAACAAATGAAAAATAAAGATGATAAATGTAACAGCATGATAGATTACATTTAAAGAAGAAGTAAAGCCGAGAAAAAGTATTTACAAGAGTACTTTACCCAGCCAGTCAATAAAAAGTAAAAGGTGTGCGTTTACTTTTATTAATGTTCCCTAATGTTGTAAGACTTCTTCCGTCATTTACTTACTGTAACTGACGTTAACTTTAAAGAAAACAAGCAAAAAAGTGATATATTCGGCCATGCCGAATCATATGTACCCTTCGTCATAGTAACCCTGCAGATAATATTGGGCTACGTAGTCCATTGTAACTTGAATAGACTATCTACAACATGGTCCTATGTAATGCAGTCATGGACCATGTTATTTTCCCACAAGAGTTTGTTGTTCGTATTTTAACGATTGCATAAAGTGTTGCCAAGAGCTGTACAGTTTGTGCAGTGTATTCCATCGTGTAGTGACATAGAGTAGTTTTGAAACTACTCCCATGTAATTCAAAGCTGGGTTATATGGTCCAGCCCTACGACATCGTAATGTTAAATGGATCATGTTTCCTCTATACACCTGGGTTACCTTTGGACTAGTCCTAGTCCCTTATGGAATATAATTTACATGCGTGTATGGACGAGTCACGTTATCTTCAGGTAATGCTAGATATTGTGTTACCCTCTTATGTTTCTTTTAAACTTTTTGGAAAATTTTTTTTAATTTTTTTAAAAAAAATTTGCTGATTTTTTTTCAAAATTTTTCTAAAATTTGTCTTTTTTATTATTTTTTTTTTTTTAATTGTGCTTGTGAAGATTTAATTTATTGTACATTTTTTTGTAAATTTTTTTAAAATTTGTTATAAATTTTTTTTTAATTTTTTGTAAATATTTTTTGAAAATTTTTTTGGATTTGTTTTTAAACATTTTTAAAAATTTGTTTGAAAATTGTTTGTAAAAATTTATTGGCAAAATTTAGGAACTTCCTGCAATCTATATTACATTAGAATGCAAAAAAAAATCCTTTAATAAAAGTTCCTCATATTGACACCCTCCACCCTCCCCTTATGGACCTATTGACTGCTCCCGGTTTCCAGTGGGCAACCTGTGGATCTATTAGCTACCTCTATCAACAGACGGATAGACTTTTCTATGTATACGGATCACGAATATACAAATATACTTTATGGGGTCGGAAATGAATATTGTAGAAATTACACACGGAATAACAAACTCATATATACCCTTTCCTCCTGCGGTGAAGGGTATAACAATATATTGAAACAGGGTGCAAAAGCAAAAGTCAAGCTTAAAACTTTATTTAATAGTTAATTGATTTCTACACTTTTATTTTTTTTTTTTTTTTTGTATAATGTTTACTATGTTTTATTTATAATGCATAGGGTGATGCTAAACAGGCTGGCTCTTAGAATGCAATATATTAAAATATTTATTGAAAAAACAAATAAAACAAAGTCGAGAAAAAAATACTTGTGCTATTGATGATGCTGGTACTGCCAACCACTTCTCATGCCTTCCATTAACAGTTCCATTAAATTAAAATTACTGCAAATCAAATAAAAGTAAAATACAAAAAGAGAGAAAAACAATAATAATATGAAATTAAAGGAAACGAAATGAAAAAAATGGATCACTTTGTGCAGAGATACAAATCTAAAATGGAAGAGAAACATTATTATTTTCTTTTTTATATATGTATATTTTTCCCTTTTCTTTAGTTCTTCTCCATTATGAAAATTAAATTTTTTAACTAAAATACAGCCTTCTTAAGTGTAGGAATTAAAGAAAAAATGTTGTTTAATCTAGCAAAAATTTTGCTAAAACAATTCAAATTGGTTTTAAATTTCACAAATTTAAGTCAATGCATGAAAACGAACAAAACTTTTCGCAAACGTTTTATGTAAAGATAGAAAGTTTCCAAACTTTCTAATCGGTTCGTGCATGAGCAAACCCAAAACCAAATTACTTTTTATTGTATATTTCTTATTATATTATCTATTGTCATCTTCAGAAAACAAGGGTCCCTTTCTGACCTCTTTCCGTCCTCAAGGATTATAGGCAACCTACTTGTAATTTACGGCATCCCACCTTCATTGAGTCACTTTCTACAACTAGCCTTTAATTTAGACTTTAGTGTTTTTAGATTGGCCTTCTTCCTCATCATGGAGTCTCTAGGCATTGCTAGCATTTGTCCAAGAATTAGTTATTCCATGGCATCCACATTTAACAAGCGTCTGCTCGTGGTTCCAAGTCTTATGCTACCCAGAGCTGGATATTCACACATAATGTGCGCTACCGTTTCAGTATCTTTCAGTCATATCAAGTAACATCTTCTTCGATGTTAGGTGACTAACGCATTTATCTAGCTTAAGGTACCTCTCTCTATATATCTTTAAAAAAAAAAAAGTGTTATACAGCTTTGATACAGTCTCTACATTGATGCATAAATCATTTAGTAAACGTTTGCGAAACGTTTTTTCTCAAAACTATTTTGTTTCGTTTTAATTGTTTTCTTTTCTACCTGAGTAGATTTAAACTAATGTAAAGTTTGTGTTTACCACCAAAAGGAATACAAAATTAATTGGCTCAAACGTTGTCATTGATTGTGTTTTGCTCACTGCAAAGAGCAAAACAAGAGCAAAAGTTTGTTTTTTTTTTTTTTGTACAATTTTGTTCTTACAACTTTTCGGTTGTAAGATCACCTGTCAAGTCAAGATTAAAGGCTGGTTGTAGCACGTGACTTTACGAGGGTAAGGTTGCCGTAATTACATTTCGGTTGCCTATAATCATAAAGGTCGGAAGAGGGTCGAAAAGGGACGCGTTAAGGATGTGGTCTGCTTCGATATTCCACCTACATTAAAACAATAAAGTTAAAGTGTGTTAAAGTTGTTAGTCTAAAGATCGACCATTTTTTTATTATTCATAAACCAACTTCTTCTATTATGATCAAAAACGAATTATAAAAAATCAAATATTCATGAATACATAGTTTAATTTTTTATATGTTCAATTAGAAAAAAACAAAACTCAAATTTTGGTAAAATTTGGCCGATCGACTAAGAAAAGCTTGATCGCGATCGACAGTTTGCCGACCACTGTTACAGACCATGTAATTTGATATATATTGACAAATTTATAAAGTATGTGTATTGCTATATCCACGTTAGCAACATGTACATACAATTTAAAATTAGTAATTAAGGGGTGCTCCATGGTTGGGGTTATTTGAGGTATATATGTATGTTTATTTGAACCCTGTAAAATTATTTAACATAAAATTCGTTTGAAGAAAATAGTGTTCATAAGTCTTTACAGAACACTTTTTAATAAAAACTAATTTGCAGTAAGACTTATTTGTTAGACAAAAGGTCCTTGTTACTGTTCTGAAAAGCAGGGTTCGCAAATAATTATTATTTTATAAATCATAATAAAAAAAAATCATAATAAAAAAAATCATAATAAAGGAGAAATGCTACACGATGAAGAAGTATACCAACATAATCGTTATTATGAGGGCTAACTATGCCTGCATTAATTTTGATTTGTTTTAGTTTAATTATAAAAATTGAATTTTAACTATTATTTTTTGCTTACAAAATAAAAATGATTTTTTGCGAGTTTTGTTTTTTGCTTAGAAATTAATAGTTATTTCTCAAGTTTTATATTTTTATTAAAAAAATAACAGTTATTTTTTAAATCTTAATTTTTGTTTAAAAAATAAAATTTATTTATCCAAATGTATATAGCGCAAGTATGTATATCAGCGCAAGTTTTGCATAACGTTCTTGCAACTCAAGTTATTGTAAAATTTAACGCTTAGAAACCATATTAACTAATTAATTTTCTAAGCAAAAAATAAAACTTACTAAATAATCATTAATTTCTAAGCAAAATATTAAACATAAAAAATAAATATTATTTTCTAAGCAAAAAATAAAAATTAAAAAAAAAATCATTAATAAGTAATTTTTTTACTCATAAACTTTATAAACGTTGCGATCCCTGGAAAAAAACTTCTAAATGCGTATGAGTAATTTTGTCAAGTCATATTAAACATTCGTACAATAATCATTAGAAAATCATACATACGTAACAGTGCGTATGATTAATGCACAAATCCATCAGTATCTACATATATTGGGTGATTTTTTTGAGGTTAGGATTTTCATGCATTAGTATTTGACAGATCACGTGAGATTTCAGACATGGTGCCAAAGAGAAAGATGCTCAGTATGCTTTGACATTTCATCATCAATAGACTTACTAACGAGCAACGCTTGCAAATCATTGAATTTTATTACCAAAATCAGTGTTCGGTTCGAAATGTGTTTTATCGACAAATTTTGTTCAGCGATGAGGCTCATTTCTGGTTGAATGGCTACGTAAATAAGCAAAATTGCCGCATTTGGAGTGAAGAGCAACCAGAAGCCGTTCAAGAACTGCCCATGCATCCCGAAAAATGCACTGTTTGGTGTGGTTTGTACGCTGGTGGAATCATTGGACCGTATTTTTTCAAAGATGCTGTTGGACGCAACGTTACGGTGAATGGCGATCGCTATCGTTCGATGCTAACAAACTTTTTGTTGCCAAAAATGGAACAACTGAACTTGGTTGACATGTGGTTTCAACAAGATGGCGCTACATGCCACACAGCTCGCGATTCTATGGCCATTTTGAGGGAAAACTTCGGAGAACAATTCATCTCAAGAAATGGACCGGTAAGTTGGCCACCAAGATCATGCGATTTGACGCCTTTAGACTATTTTTTGTGGGGCTACGTCAAGTCTAAAGTCTACAGAAATAAGCCAGCAACTATTCCAGCTTTGGAAGACAACATTTCCGAAGAAATTCGGGCTATTCCGGCCGAAATGCAAGAAAAAGTTGCCCAAAATTGGACTTTCCGAATGGACCACCTAAGACGCAGCCGCGGTCAACATTTAAATGAAATTATCTTCAAAAAGTAAATGTCATGGACCAATCTAACGTTTCAAATAAAGAACCGATGAGATTTTGCAAATTTTATGCGTTTTTTTTAAAAAAAAAGTTCTCAAGCTCTTAAAAGATGTTATAAGGGATGATCAATTTCAATTTCCCTACTTTAAAAGAAAAAAAAAAAAACACAGAAAATTCAAACTTAATGGAGAATGTTTATTATCGTTTGAAAGAACATTCTTTGGCATATATTACTTGAAGATTATGTCTATCAAATGTTGGCCGTTGCTACTGGTAACTGGCGAATGACACGCGTGATGTTTTACTCCAAGGCCTTAAGACTTTACATATCCCCACAGGAAAAAGTCTAACGGTGTGATATCACACCGTTCAAATCACATTAACGTCGCCATTGACGGTTACGTTCGCACCGGCATCATTTTTAACAACACCAAAACGTTGTTTTTTCTGGATGAAGTGGCAGCTCTTGAAACTCTTCAGGTTGCTCTTCGTCCCAAATGAGGCAATTTTGTTTGTGTACATATCCATTGAGCCAGAAATGGGCCTCATCGCTAAACAAAATTAGCTTCGAAAACGTCGGATCTTCCTGGAACTTTTCAAGAGCCCATAGAGCGAAGCGATTCAGGCATAAGTCTTTCCATTATGAAATGCCAAGCAATACTAAACAAAAATAACATGACAGCATGACATGACCCACACGTGATCTGTCAAAAAAAGTGCCTCGAAATCAATCCCCATTATATAAAGTGCAAAATGTCTGTTTGTACGTTTGTATGTATGTTTGTTTGTTTGTTGTTCGGAAAGCTATAGCTGCCTTCAACAGTGAACCGATCCTTCTGAAATTTTCAGTTTGTTATTAGATATAATCTCTGTATTAGCATACACAGTTTAGAGAAAGATATACTATATTGGAATATCGGGCATGGTACCTCCCATACAAAATTAAAATTATTAATTCTGTATCTAGAGAATTGCAATAGGTGGCACCTTGGAATTTCGCACCAGTAACCCCCATATTAACGTTCATAGTCAAGCTAAACACAGATTGAATTTGAATTGTGGGCGTTGTGCCTCCCATACAAAGTGTTCCTGGCGAACTACAATAGCAAGTCTTGAAACTGTGCAGGAGTAACCACTGTGCGCATAGTGTGCCAAAATGCAGAATGAATTGCGACAGTGGGCTTGGTACCTCCCATACAAAGTGAACAATTATTATTGTGCAGCTAGAGAACCACAATATATAGAGTCTTGAAACTTTACACCCTTATACTAATGTACATAATCTAGCAAAATACAGACTGGATTAGGACAGTGGGAATGCTACCTCGCGTACAAAGTAAAAAAACTATTGAATGCGAACAGTAGGCGTAGTATCTTGCATATAAAATGAAACAGTTTTGTCGTAAGAATAGTGTGCGTTTTCGAGTTAAAGGTTGGCCATACTTTACTATTAAGTGTTTATTGTATTTTTTGTGGATGGGTGTAGCGAAGCGCGCCGGGGATAGCTAGTGTCTTATAAAATGCATAAAAGCGAAGTATGTACATAACTAAAAAAATTTATATTAACGATATTTTTATTTTCAATATTTTACTAACCGATTAAGTGGTATCATCAGGCAACACAAAATAAAAATATTTATAACTAGCTGTACCCGCCACGTCGTGGGCATCCTGACAATAATTTGCTCGATTTGGCTTCGAAAGTATTCCACACCAAAGACTCTTACTTTTTCAGTGCTTCAGTTATGGTTTTTATGGTATTTTAAAACAGCGCCATCTGTTGTGTAACAGTGTTTAAAATATCCCGCTTTAAAAATAAAAGATGCCTTAAAGTATGCAGTACCTTTAAAGCGATAAAAAAAGTCGGCGTTCTTTTACTGCTTTTTCTCTGTATTATTTCTTGGAAATAAGATACTTTTGCGGTAAAAAAGTATTCTATATCCAGATACATATTTTCTTTACAGCCTTGGATATAATTCCAAAAATGTATATAAAATTCTAAAAATTATTGTAAACCTCTGTAAAAAAAGGTGTTTAAAATATCTAAATAACAATGTAATTCCACAAAGTAAAAAATACAAATCAAATACAAATTTTATTATTCAATTGGCGCCTAATGTTGCTTAATAGTTTTTAAAATATCCCAGTTTTAAACCGAAAATTTTAGTACCTTTCAACCGGAAATTGCGTTTTTTCATTGCTTTTTCTCCACTTTCTCTTGGAAATAAGATATTTTTGCGGAGGAAAAATAGTATCTTATATTGGAATCAGGATGCTAGTTACCTTAGCATCCCCACAAAATTTTGTTAAAACCCATCCAGTAGTTTTTACGAGATGCGAACACAAATAAAAAGCACACATACAGACGGAAATGAGTTACTATTTTACTATATGTATAGATAATATTTTAAAAATACCAAATGAATGAATTCAAAAACTAAACAAATAGTAACTACATTTTTTTCTTACATTTTTTCCATTTTTTTATTGTATCGTCAATATATTTGAGGTAAAAATTTGTACTCATATCTTAAGTCTAGAAGAAAAAAAATGTAATACCCTTATTAAGTGCTAACAGTGTTAGACAAAAAATGTACAAAACGGTTGCTGTAATTATTTAAGGGCTCATGCCTCTGATGGTCAGACATAAAAAGCAATATTCCCCCTTCTTAGTCTTAAGATGTTATCGGCCAGAAGGATTTGGATGCATTTCAAGTTTCTTAAAATATATTACTGCTTGTTCTGCTATTTCTGCTCTAACTAATGCCATATTCAGATCTTTGTAAATGCTCGAGTTTTTAATTGATTTCATGGGGGGATAGCAGAGAGTAGCGCGTGTGAGCGTCTGTGTCAGCAAAAATATTTCATTTAATTAAAATTGTTGTTTTACTTTGTCCACATTAACAGTGGACACCTTATAGATATTAAGAACAAGCTAAGACATAAAACTAACAGTGCATAGAAAACAACCAAATAAAAAAACGTCAGTAAATTAAAACGATTTTGTTGATTTGACTCCTTGATAGCAGGTCATAGATAAACGGCTTGTCATACAAAAAAACAAGTAAATTAAAGAAAGTATTAAAAAATATATATAGAATTTTGCAATAATAGATGTTAGTGTCAACATAGCGTTATCGTGTTGAAACAATATGTCCTTCACCGAAGTCTTAAGAGCAGCATGCAACCTTTCCTTCTAATGGGTGATTTTTTTGAGGTTAGGATTTTCATGCATTAGTATTTGACAGATCACGTGAGATTTCAGACATGGTGCCAAAGAGAAAGATGCTCAGTATGCTTTGACATTTCATCATGAATAGACTTACTAACGAGCAACGCTTGCAAATCATTGAATTTTATTACCAAAATCAGTGTTCGGTTCGAAATGTCGACATCGACAAATTTTGTTCAGCGATGAGGCTCATTTCTGGTTGAATGGCTACGTAAATAAGCAAAATTGCCGCATTTGGAGTAAAGAGCAACCAGAAGCCGTTCAAGAACTGCCCATGCATCCCGAAAAATGCACTGTTTGGTGTGGTTTGTACGCTGGTGGAATCATTGGACCGTATTTTTTCAAAGATGCTGTTGGACGCAACGTTACGGTGAATGGCGATCGCTATCGTTCGATGCTAACAAACTTTTTGTTGCCAAAAATGGAACAACTGAACTTGGTTGACATGTGGTTTCAACAAGATGGCGCTACATGCCACACAGCTCGCGATTCTATGGCCATTTTGAGGGAAAACTTCGGAGAACAATTCATCTCAAGAAATGGACCGGTAAGTTGGCCACCAAGATCATGCGATTTGACGCCTTTAGACTATTTTTTGTGGGGCTACGTCAAGTCTAAAGTCTACAGAAATAAGCCAGCAACATTCCAGCTTTGAAAGACAACATTTCCGAAGAAATTCGGGCTATTCCGGCCGAAATGCTCGAAAAAGTTGCCCAAAATTGGACTTTCCGAATGGACCACCTAAGACGCAGCCGCGGTCAACATTTAAATGAAATTATCTTCAAAAAGTAAATGTCATGGACCAATCTAACGTTTCAAATAAAGAACCGATGAGATTTTGCAAATTTTATGCGTTTTTTTTTTTAAAAAAAAGTTCTCAAGCTCTTAAAAAATCACTCGTTACTAGCTCCCATGTCATGTTGTGATGACGTACAGATGTTAAGAAATGCAATATAAAACACAAGATTCTAAAAAGCTTAAAATAAACAAATTATAGTAAAGCTGCTGTGCTTAGTAAAACACATTAAAAAGTACATAAAAATAGAGTGTACAAGTGGGTAGTTAGAAAAAACCAGGACTTTACTAAATTATGTACTTTTGAGAGGAAAAAATATTTACTAGTTGTGACAAATATCATTTTTAATTTAAAAATTCCAGATATTTTTCAAAAGATTTATTACAGGATGTAGGAGCAGAATTATAATAAAAAACAAAGAGTTAAAAATCATGTTGTCTTTTTTATGATGGAAAAGGGATAAAAGCATCGTATACAAAGTAAATTTTTGCATTTAAGTTTTTATTTTAAACAATAAACATGCATGCATACATGTATTTATGCATGTTGAATAGAAATAACAACAAAACTTAATTTTATTTCTTACATTTACGCAATGTTTACCAAAGCATATCGAAGACAGTGGCATTTTGATAAAACAATACCAGAAGAGATATTTTGCTTATAAAATACCTCAACAGCATTCAGAAACGATGAATAATTCCAAAATAAATGCTTTCGAAAAGCTGTGAAATAATTCTTGCAAAAAAAAACCGACTTCAAAACAGATAGAAGGGCTCCAATTCTAAACTAAAAATATAAGAAGTAATCTGTAAGAATTAGGTTTAAACCAAATAAATATGCGCCAAAATTAGAGGGAAAAGAAGTAAAGACTATGTGAATGTCAAGCCTCTCCCTATTACTGTTCAAAAGTTAAGCTATTTTCACCAGCATCCGTCTTTTATGGGGACACCATTCAAGTCTCTGTGTATAACGATTTGAAAGATAGGGTCACATAGATGAAATAACATCTTATATTGGGGCACTCTTTAATTTACAATTTTAAATTAAAGACCTATGGTCACAAAGATTTTTTGTAAATTTCAACTGTCTGTCTATTACATAAACTATTGGGACATCCTTTACATTATAATTCCAAATATTTATTCTTGTTATTATACCAGAGAAAGTAGTGGACATTCTGCCTAATTTTCAAGTGTTTGCGTTTTACGGTTCAAGAGATAGGGCCATATAGATCAAATTACATAATTTATGGGGACACACTTTAATTTCTAAATTCAAATTGTATATTTGCTATAGTATATTTGCTATATGTTCCTTGAAAATTTCAGCTGTCTGTCTATAACAGTTAAAAAGTTTAGCCACATACATAGAATTACATTAACTATTGGGACACCCTTTTATTTCCAAATTCAAATTTTATATTTTTTGTTATAGCTGACTTAGCAATACAGACTACTTGTAAATTTCAGCGGTCTGTGTACAACTGTTCAAAAGTATGGCCATATACATCAAATTATATGAACTATTGGAGCACCCTTTAATTAAAAATTTTGAATATTTATACATTTTATTACAACGGTCATAGTAATCGACATTCTGTAAAATTTTCAAGGTCTTCTCTATATCGGTTCAAAAGATAGGCATATATAGGTCAAATTACGGCACCTATGGGGACACCCTTTAAATTTTAAATTTATTTTTTTTATTAATTTCTGCCGTTGGGAGCTATATCGAGACGCAATTTTTTAAAATTTTAATTTGGTGCCCTTTACGATTCTTAATACTCGTAAAAAACATGTATGTTGTATGATTGATTTTTAATGTAATGAACTGTTATTAAAATGGGACCAACCTGAAAGCATAGCTGTTGTCATATCTTTCGGTGAAGACCGTCGTCACTGGCTGTTGTTTTGGTACGTTTGGCGAGCGCTTTCGATGTAAAGACATCATTTTCAAGCCGCGTTTAAAATGGTACTCCATAGCATAGCCTTTGAAATAAAGAAAAAAATTTAAAATCGGTTCAGAAATGGCTGAGTTCTGCGGTTACATACATAAAAAAGCAACATTCAGACGAATTGATAACCTCCTTCTTTGTTTGAAGTCGGTTAAAAAGAGCAAGCAACAACCACACCCAAAGAAAAAACATGGTTGAGTTAACCATAATCTAAGAGCAACATATTATGGTTGAATTATATGGTTATATTCAAACCATATTATTTTAAACCATAATAATAATATTATTGTCATTGGAACGTATTATTGTGTTACATAAAAATAACATTGTAAAATACAACCATAATTATGTTTATAATATAAAGTGAAACATGTAAATGGTTATATGTGACAACGTATGAATATATTTATAAATAACAAATACACGAATATTTCCATTTAGACTTACACACATATTACGATATTTTCAGCTTACCTTTTTATATGTTTGATATTTTTAATTCAAAACTATAATTTATAATAAAAAACAAATTTATTTGTTGACAACAAATGTGTATTTAATGTTTTTACGGTTTTAGATGAACCAATAGCTTACACACATATTTCTGAACTGGAAAAAACCAAAACCAAAATATTTATTTTTAAAACCAAACATAATTTGTTTATTTTTAGTCATACTTAACATACTATGTTTAATAATAATATATTATAGTTATAAATATAATTTTATTTTTAAATATTGAAAAAAAAACTTTGGTTGAGGTTTGAATTTTAATATGGCTCAAATCAACCATGTTGCTTTTTGGTGCGTATAACCATTGAATGATTAACTGTTAACAAAAAATTGTTTATCGTAACCAAAGTATTGTTTAAAATAATTATGATTTGTTCACAGGAAACATTTATTGTTGGACAATAACCATGTTTTTTCTTTACAGAGCTTTACAATAATTTTTATAATTTAAAAAAAATTAAAATTTTATCCAGGGATGGATATATTTATATAAACTAGATACGTAAGAGTTTTAAAGCAAAACCGAACAAAATATTGTCAGGACGAAGTGGGCACAGCTAGTTTTCTATAAACTTATTGTATAACTTGCAACATCCTTTTGTCTCACTGTTCCTAGTTACATAAAAAAAGTAGAAAACACAACCAACAATAAAACAAAAACTTAAATAAACGGAAATGGCTAGAAAAATGTAAAAACCTTTTAGTAGCATGTAATATGGAAAATGTACATGTACTTACACTAATACATGCATGTTCGAAAGCATGGATGTGCATGAATTTAAAAACATGGTTGTTTTTTTTTTTATCTGTTCAGCATCAACAACATTTGAGCTCCTGTGACAATTGCTAAGAAAATATTCTTGGCAAATACAACAAGAAAAAATAAAAAATAAAAATAAAAAACTAGAACTTGTCTTTTCCAACAACAACAAATGATGACATCTAACCAAACATTTAATGGACAGTTAGTCAGCCATAGCAATTCTTTTAGGAGAAGTCTTCAAACACCCACTCACACACACACACACACTCACTTCACATTACTATTTCCATTTCCGGTGTCACATTTAGAATAAAATAAAAATAAGAACTACTTTTACTTAACATTTATACGGGTTTACTTTATACATCAATGACATTCTGTTTTTACTTATAAAAGAGCTGGCTGTTAAATCCCTGAAGATTTTAAAAACTATTCTTGGGAAATCCCTTAAGGGTTGGTTTGTGTATAAAACGAATATCTTAATTTATAGCAATTATTTTGAAAAGGATATAATCTTGGAGATATGTTTAGTTTGGTTACACTATTTTATGCAAATATGTATATCAAATATTTATAACTATTCAAAACTAAACTGGAAATTTTGCGGCTTATAAATAGGTGAATTGTGGTGGTGTATACTATATGTATTTCTAAGTAACAACTCTATAGTGATGTTTATGTCAGTGATGGGATTTGCTCTGTTTCTGCTTTTTAGATTCACATACAATAAGTATGTAACAACTAAATAATGCTCTTGTATAGGATTATAACTTTACATAAGAACAAAAAAAGATAAAAAAACATTTAATAAAAGGAAACAAGGTGGTAGAAAACAAACTGATTTACATTTAAAATGTTTAGAGCTTTTGAGATTGGTTTTCTTAAGTAACATTGTCATCTTTATAGAGCATTGCAGCAATTGGAATTGGTAAAAATTTTATTCCTTTTTACACCCTTCACCAAAGTTGTGTAATTTTTAACCGACTTCAAAAAAAGAAGGAGGTTATCAATTCGTCTGTGTGTTGCTTTTTTTTTTTGTATGTTTGTGCCTTCAGAACTCAGATTGATCCCATTTTAAAAGAAGTTCAAAATTTTAAAAATTAAAGGGTGTCCCCATACAACATACATGTTTTTTACGTGTATTATGAACTTTATAGGTCACCAATTTAAAATTAAAAAAAAAGTGTGTATCACTTGTAGCTCCCAATAATAAAAAATAATTAAAAAATAAAATAAAAAATTAAAGGGTACCCCATAGATGACTTAATTTCACCTTTATTCTCCTATCTTTTGAACCGTTATAGACAAACACTTGAAAGTTGCACAGAATGTTCGTTACTATGTCTGTTATAATAAGTATAAATATTTAAAATTAGAAATTAAAGGGTGTCCCGTTAGTTGGTTTATTTTGATATATATGGCCAAACTTTTGAACCGTTATAGACAGACAGTTGAAATTTACAAAGAACTTGTATTGCTAAGTCCGCTAAAATAACAAGTGTAAAATTTGAATTTGGAAATTAAAGGGTGTCCCAATAGTTAATGTAAAAGTAATATATATGGCCAAACTTTTCAACTGTTATAGATAGACAGTTGAAATTTACAAAGAACCTATATTGCTTAGTCCGCTATTAAAACAAGTATAAAAGTTGGATCTATAAATTAAAGGGTGTCCCTCATCTTTGGAACCGTTATAGACAGACACTTGAAAAATAGACAGAATGTTCACTATTATGTCTGGTATAACGACAAGTATAAATATTTAAAATTGGAAATTAAAGGGTGTCCCAATAGTTGATGTAATTTGATGTATATGGACACAAAGTTAAAATTTAAAAAGAATCTGTATTACAAAGTGTTCTTTAAAAAGTATTTATATTAAAATTTGAATTTAAAGGGTGTCCCAATAGGTGACGTCATTTGATATATATGACCCTATCTTTTAAACAGTTATTGATAAGCACTCAACAATTAGACAGAATGTCCATTACTATATCTGTTATAATAAGTATAATTATTTAAAATTATAAATTACAGGGTGTCGCAATAGTTTATGTAATTTGATGTATATGAACGGACTTTTAAACCGTTACAGACAGACGGTTGAAATTTACAATGAACCTGTATTGCTACGACCGCTATAACTAGTATAAAATTTTAATTCGGAAATTACAGGAAATTACAGAAACATGATTTTAAGTTTGTCTGTTTTGAAGTCGGTTTTTTTTGGAAGAATTATTAAAATATTAATTTCTGACCCCATAAAGTATATGTATATATATAAAGAAGCTTATTATTATGCGACGTCTATGCGTCTGTGTTCGGGTTGAAATCCACTTTTCCAATGCACCAAAGAAGGTAGAGAAAATTTAAGCCCACCAATCTCCAAGACATAATTTCGAAAATTTGGTAAAGCAATGAAGCAACATAAGAATTTTTAAAAAAAAATGTTCCATAAAATTTTTAAAAAAAATTTTCTATAAAATTTTTACAAAAAATTTGCGATAAAATATTCGATAAAATTTTTACAACAAATTTCCGATAAAATTTTCATTAAAATTTTTCAAAAAAAATTTTCGATAAAATTAAAAAAAAGGAACGAATTAAATTTTAACAAAGAATTTTTCTTAAAATTAAAAAAAAGTTTTTTGATATAATTGAAAAAAAAAATTCGATAAAATTTTAGCAAAAAATTTTCGATAAAATTTAAACAAAAAATTTCCATAAAATTTTTACAAAATAAATTTTCTTAAAACTTTACAAAAATTTTTTACTAAAAAAATTTTTACAACAAATTTCCGATAAAATTTTCATTAAAATTGTTCAAAAAAAATTATCGATAAAATTATCACAGAAAATTTTCGATAAAATTTTTACAAAAAATTTTCGATAAAATTTTTACAAAAAATTTTCGATAAAATTTTTACAAAAAATTTTCGATAAAATTTAAAAAAAGAACGATACAATTTTAACAAAGAATTTTTCTTAAAATTTAAAAAAAATTTTTGATATAATTGAAAAAAAAAAATTTCTATAAAATTTTAACAAAAAATTTTCGATAAAATTTAAAAAAAAATTTCCATAAAATTTTTACAAAATAAATTTTCTTAAAACTTTACAAAAAGTTTTTACTAAAAATGTTCGATAAATTTTTTAACAAATTTTTAAAAAAAATTTCGATAAAATTTTTACAAAAAAATTTCGATACAATTTAAAAAAAAAATTTGGATGAAATTTTTTCAAATAACTTTCAATAAAATTTTTCAAAAAATATTCGATTAAATTTTACAAAAAATTTTCGATAAAATTTAAAAAAAGAACGATAAAATTTTAACAAAGAAATTTTCTTAAAATTTAAAAAAAGGTTTTGATATAATTTAAAAAAAAAATTTTCTATAAAATTTTTAGAAAAAATGTGATAAAATTTTTAGAAAAAATGTTTGATAAAATTTAAAAAAAAATTTCCATAAAATTTTTACAAAATTTATTTTTTTAAAACTTTAAAATTAAAAAATTTTTACTAAAAATAGTCGATAATTTTTTTAAAAAATTTTTTATAAAAATTAAAAAAAAAATTCGATAAAATTTTTACAAAAAAATTTCGATAAAATTTTTACAAAAAAATTTCGATAAAATTTTAACAAAAAATTTTCGATCAAATTTTTACATATAACTTTCAATAAAATTGTTCAAAAAATTTTCGATTAAATTTTTCAAAAAATTTTCGATAAAACTATTACAAAAAAAAAATTCAATTAAAATTAAGAAAAAAAAAATTCTATCTTTATATTATTTTTATTGACTTCAAGTCACATATTAACTTTTCGTCTGCAAGTAATTTTCTTAACTGCAACTTAGAGTTTGTAAAAGTTTCATCCTGTGGTTACTGTTGCGTATTTTTTTAAGAGCTTATAAAGAATCAATGCTTCTTTCATAACAATATGTTAATATTCTATTCATGAGAGAAAATAAGTTTGCCATTGTAGCGTTAAAATAAGATCCTACAAAAAGTTGCGCTTAGCGCTCCTAGGTTTGGACTGTGCAATTCTGGTTTTAGATCTACTGAAACCTCATCAGTTTCCTTTTCTAAGGCCATCTCTTCTCCGTTTTCTGTTATGTCATTCATTATTTATATCAGTATGCAAGAGTTTAATGAAACACAACGATTGGGTATTAGTTTATATTTTAGCAACAGTATAGCTTTCAAGTTCGTTGTCGGTTCAATGTTTTCATATCAGACTCTCAAAAGGTGATTCAATACAAGCTAAACTCTACCTGTTTTACGCACAATTACTACCTCAAATGCAAAATTTAGGAGATCTTTTACTTAGCGAGTTAAAAAGCCAGCCTACCCTGCCCCTTCTTCCATAAAATATTAGCCAGTACAGATATCTATTAATAGACACCAAATACTCCTAGTGTCAACAATCAGCGTCCTGGGTAAACATTTGTGTGGAATTTGTCTGTCCCAAAAATCTTCTTGTCCCAAAGTGATGCGAGTTGTAACAAACAAACCTTTGTACTCTATCTAGTAACGCAGACAATTCCTTAACGTATCAAACTTAAAATAATTGTAACCATAAGTCCTTAATTAAGTAAAAACCTATAGAATTATGAAAAAATTATAAAAAAATATAAGTTCTGGACAAAAGATAGTGCCAAAAAATCAAATGGATAAAATGGTGTCGAAAAAAACAATTATAAAAACTTCAAAAGTCTATACGATTTTTTTTTTTTTTGCTTTTTACTTTTTATAAAATTTTAATTTAACTTAAACACAATTTCAATGTCCATTGACGGACTTTATTAAATGTCAAAGAGTTAAAGTTCCATTAGAACATCTGCTGCTGGTTTCAAGCACTATTTCTTTTGTTTTCAATAACCCCCTGTGAATGATGTCGTTGTTTTTCCGTGAAATATCCAGCCGAGCTTTTGTTAGACTTAGGGACTTTTTTTTATTCATTTATGATGTATATCGTAGGTTTTTGTGAGAGTAAGAGATTTTTCATTTTTTCGGTATGGTATCTGTTTTTCAAGTAAAATTAAAAACTTTTTTGTCAAACCAACATTTTGCAGCTTAAAGAAAAAGAAAAATTTTATACAAATTTCAGGGGTTTTTTTTATTGCTGTCCACAAGAATATTTTTAAGAGGATAAAATGCAAGTGTGCGTAAAATGTATGAGAAAATAAGGAAAGAGTTTACAAAAGGAAAACCTAAGTTCTGAAACTGCTAGTAAGACTTATTGAATTTTGCGTTGTGGCAGTTGCTGTTGCTGTTGCAAAAGTTTTTATCAAAGAGCATTTACAAAACTATTTAATATTGCGAAATTGATTTGGTGGTTAGTATTTTTGCAAGCAAAATTTTGGGAATTAAATTTATTAAATTTTATATTTTTTAGGTTTCCGTCTAATTGAACGAAATTTAACGGAGCTTTAAGGCATATTAGATATAGAAATTTTTTAGCAATTTGTAAATTTAGAATTTTTATTTGCTACTGATTAGATAGTTTTAACAAAACTTGTATCAAATTAGCTTCCCTAAGAATAATTACAGAGAATAATAAAAAATCAGTCAAGTGCGAGTCAGACACACGCAGTTCAGTACAACTTCATAAATACAAGTTGTTAATATTTTCGCAAGAATATTATATACATATATATTTCTATGAATATATCATATGCGCAAAATTCGCATCACATCACTATCGGAAAACCTTTTAATTTTTAATGAAATATCAAATTTTAGACTATTCTATAAAATATCAAGAGTAGCCTTATTACGGATCAAAAAATAAGGCAATATACGTAATCTTGTAACTATTGGAACACCCTTTAAGTTTTAGCAATTGTTGGCCGTGGCAACAAATTTTCTTTAAGAACTTCAAGAGTCTATTTATTACTTTTCAAAAACTAAGGCAATATACGTGAAAATCATGTCACTGTCGGAACACCCTTTAATTTTTACTATTATTATTATGGAGGTCACAGTCTGTAAAAATATCAAGAGTCTACTTATAATGGTTACAAAATTAGGCCATATTCATGCAATTCACGTTACTGTCGGAACACCCTTTAATTTTTACTTTTTGTTATTGTGGCCATAGTAATACACCTTCTGTAAAAATTTTACGAATGTACCTATTACACAGGGCAACAGCAAAAATATGCTCGAGTAACTACTATATACATTTGATGTATCATGGCTACCTTAGTACAAAAATGGTAAAATTTTTAAATTCTATGGATAGATTTTTTTTTAAAAAATTTTTTTTTAAAATTGCAATTTTTTTGAGACGTTTCTTCAAATAATTAATGATAACTCAAAAACTACTAGTCCGATATTATTAAAATAAATTCAGAAAAATTTGCATAGCCTTTAATTCGTCTGTATATCGCGTTTCAATCGGATCAATAGTATCGGAGTTATAATAAAAAACTTAAGAAAAAAATATATTTTTTACGTAAAAATGGCAAAAATTTTCGTTTTAAAAAAATCATAAAAAATCGAAAACGGCAAAAAACTTCCAGATTCATTTTTTTATCGCATAGCGACATATAATAGCAACAAAATGAGATATCGACCATAAAAATCGATTGATTTTTTTCGAATTTATTCACATTTTAGTGAATTCGCTCATTTTCACAAAATTTTAGTTTTTTGCTTGATATACGCATTATAGCGGGTTTTCAAATGTGTGAAAAACATAAATTTTCCAATTTCAAGGGGTGCATGTCGGATTAATGTTAGATTTGATGAGAAACTTCCACCCACAAAATTTTAGTCGAATTCGACAACGTTAACACGTAGCGCATAGGCCCCAAATCTGAAAAAAAGCGTTTAAATCGAAAATAATTGACAAATTTTCAGTTTTTGCAAAATTAACGCTATTTATTTCCCCTTTTGCAAAAAAGTGGATCCTGGTCCTTAGGGCAAACACAATGAGATTTACAATAAGCTACATGTCTTTAAGTTTTCGAGTTATTACAATTTTCACTGGCCATTATATATCCTTGAGAACTTGCCGAAGACAATTTACAAAAACATTTTACTTTTAAAATTTTTTATTTTTTTCTTTTTTAACAATAAAAAAAAAAATAAAAATATAAAATTTCGCTAAAATTGACTGATATCTTCCTATTACACAACGCAACAAAATAAAAAAATTAGATGCTTTTGAAACCACTATACAATATCCAGGTACTGCCAAAGTGTTTTGGATGAATGAGAAATGTATGGCAAAACAAGTACGCGAAATACTGTTTTGGGCAAAACACGTATTTCTGTGGGACACGTGTTACTGTGGAAATACAGTATTGAATGTAGAAAATTGTTTGGAACAGATCTTTATGGCATTTTTATGATTTTCAGAATTAAAAAAAGTAAGCAATAAAGGAAAAGTTTTTTAATTTTTACGATTTCAGTAGAAATCTGATAAACGATGAAATGCTCCTTTTCTGTTGGCTACCTGTCGCCCTTGCTTCATTTTGACAATTGCGGCGGCAAAGTAATAAACGTTCATAACGTTTGCCCTAAGGACCAGGATCCACTTTTTTGCAAAAGGGGAAATAAATAGCGTTAATTTTGCAAAAACTGAAAATTTGTCAATTATTTTCGATTTAAACGCTTTTTTTCAGATTTGGGGCCTATGCGCTACGTGTTAACGTTGTCGAATTCGACTAAAATTTTGTGGGTGGAAGTTTCTCATCAAATCTAACATTAATCCGACATGCACCCCTTGAAATTGGAAAATTTATGTTTTTCACACATTTGAAAACCCGCTATAATGCCTATATCAAGCAAAAAACTAAAATTTTGTGAAAATGAGCGAATTCACTAAAATGTGAATAAATTCGAAAAAAATCAATCGATTTTTATGGTCGATATCTCATTTTGTTGCTATTATATGTCGCTATGCGATAAAAAAAATGAATCTGGAAGTTTTTTGCCGTTTTCGATTTTTTATGATTTTTTTAAAACGAAAATTTTTGCCATTTTTACGTAAAAAATATATTTTTTTCTTAAGTTTTTTATTATAACTCCGATACTATTGATCCGATTGAAACGCGATATATAGACGAATTAAAAGCTATGCAAATCTTAATTTTTCTGAATTTATTTTAATAATATCGGACTAGTAGTTTTTGAGTTATCATTAATTATTTGAAGAAACGTCTCAAAAAAATTGCAATTTTAAAAAAAAAATTTTTAAAAAAAAATCTATCCATAGAATTTAAAAATTTTACCATTTTTGTACAAAGGTAGTCATGATACATCAAAATTATATAGTGGTTTTAAGAGCACATGAAATTTTTTTTATTTTGTTGTGCTGTGTTATGGTTCAAAAATTATGCCATATACATTCAATTCGCGTCTTTATCGGAACACCCTTTAATTTTTAAGTTTTTTTTTCATACTCTTTATATAGCGAACATAATTTTAATTACTGTTTGCAAATTTTAAGTCTCGGTCTTCTACAGTTCTAGAAATATAGATATATACACGAGTAACACGTCACTTTGGGAAAACCCTATAAGTTTTAGTAATTGTTTCTATAGCAGCCATGGTAATATATTTTCTGTGAAAATTTTAAGAGTCTAACTGGACGCTTATGATTCAAAACTTGAGCCATATACATGCACATCCCGTCACTATCGGAACACTCTTTAATTTTTAGGTTTATTTTTTTATATGCCTCGTACAGTTTATGAAATAAGCACATAAATGCGAATAACACGCCACATTTGGAATACCCTATAAGTTTTAGTATTTGGTGCTATAGCGGCCATAGTAATAGACCTTCTGTGAAAATTTCAAGAGTCTACCTATACCAGTTTTAGAGATAAAAGGCGCTGACAGACGGACAGACATTGTAGCGATCTTTCAATATCATTTCTTAGAGTTTATCCACGTGGGGTGATATAGTGCTTAAAAATGCCACACTTCAAAATCAAGAACCCTGGTTTGAATACCGGCAAAGACAAAAAAAAATTATATGGCCTTGTTAGAGTTTTTCATTCAGATGCCACGAACAAACAAGGGACAATCCCTTGACATTCCAGCTCACTCCCGGTATCAAAAAAAGACCAACACTCGGACGTTTAGGAAGCGCCACCTTCACTCATAGCCTGGCCACCTCTACACCAAATTACATAGCAAGGATTAGCACTACTACACAATCATACGCAGACGTTGTTACAAGACGACAAATGGCAGCTATATCATCCTGGGTCAGGCGACATATACATAACTGGAAAAATATAAAAACTGATGAAAAGGAAACAAGGAGAAAACAATGAACAGGATATTCTTTGTGGGAGAGCATAGGATTCCCAAGAGGAGGGAGCAACAGGAAAAAAATCATTCTTTACAAAAATATCGATAAATCTAAATATCGATTATTCGCCCGATATATTGAAGTAATATAAATAAATTAGTGACGATACATAAATAAATGATAATGGTAAAGTTATTTATGTAATTTAGAAAATCTGGCATTTAATTTAGTATTTTTTTTTTTATTTTTTTTACGTCAACACTACCTCTGCGAAGCTTTTTACTTGTCTGCAAAAAACACCCGCAATCTTTGGTCTATCGAAGCACTCAATGGAAAATTTAGTTTTAAAAAAATATTTATTTTTTTAATATTGAAACAAACTTTTCAATAAATGAAAACACAGGTGTACACATTTTTTTGACGCCCACTGCATAGATGTTTGAGACTTAAATGGTTTTTTTATATTTAAACTTTTTATATCTTATCTCTGTCAAAGTTATTACTCTTAAGGAATATTCTCATTATTTAAACTAAAATCTTATGATTTTTTTTTTCTTCAATTATTGCAGCTTTAAACATAATAATTTTTATAGTTTTCAGCAAAAATTTCAACATGAACTCCAACCATAACAACTGTGACTTGTATTCTTGTATTCTTTGGAAAAAAATCTTTTGTATTGCAAAGCATTCAGTTCTAAGATTAAGAAAACTGTTGAAGCAGAACAGCGGGACAAGAAAAATTCTATTTATCTGTTTTATGAGTAGCAGCGGATATTCATAAAAATATTTGCTTCTGTTGTTTAAGATATTTAAGATGAAGTTCATAATCTTCCCACAAAATTTTCGTTTCGGTTAAGGCTGCATAATAACTAGGTTTTCTTTTTAATTTTTAAAGCAAATAAATTATTTTTAATAAGAGCTAAGGAGAGAAACAGAGAGAGAGAGAGAGAGAGATAGAGAAAGAAGGATAACGAGCTGCAGGGATGGCTAACTAAATTTAGAAATTGCACAATCGTACCATTTTCACTCAAAGTGTGCCAAAAATATTTTATTTTTTTAACTATCAAAACAATAACAAATTAACAAAATCTTAAAGAAATTGATTTTAATGTAAATATTAATTTGAGACAAATGGCATCTGCGTAGTGCTGATGGTAAAGTAAATCCCATTTTGAAATAAGCTGTCTGCAGTAATGGGACATGCTCTTACAACAGTGCAAGGCCCTTAAATTGAGGCCTTGGTATAAACATCTTTCCACCTCCGAAAAAAACCCCAATTAAGTACTTTTTACAAAAATAGAAAACTGCCTATTTTTAAGCAACCAAAAGTTTTGGGGAAAAACACAGTTGATGTCAAAGACAGCAAAACTTAGATCAAAACTAAAATAGACATCCTATCTGCATGAAACAGCTTTACAAATTCCCAAAAAAAAGGTGCGGTCTTACTGCACCGTCATAGTACGACCAGTATTGTGTAATGATGAACATGGATGGAGTCCAATTATATGCTAGAATCTGAGCAAGAACATAAATGTACAAATAAAGCCATCGGAAGAAGGAGTTACTATATTATTTCTATTATTATTTAAAAAGTTGAGTATCATTATTATTTTTGAAAGAATCATTTGTGTATTCCACAATCAAGTGTATTAGCATTAGGGGCTATTGGCCATTTGGTCATTTGGTCATTTCTTTTATTTTGATAATTTATTTTGGTATGGATCAATTATGTATGAAACAAAATATCGGCACACCACCATCCGATGCTCTAAATTTTCGGTGACGCTGAGGCGTAATTTAGGTTCTATGCCGTTAATGTGCCGAATTATATCATCCTTTAGCTCTTAAATTGTTGCTGGCTTATCTTTCAAATAACCCCAAAGAAAGAAGTACAACGGTGTCAAATCACATGATCTTGGCAGCCAATTGACATGGCCACCATGTGAGGTAACACGGACATTGAATTTGTCGCGCAAAAGGGCCATTGTTTCGTTAGCTGTGTGGCTAGTGGCACCGTCCTGTTAAAACCACATATCGTCCACAACCATATCTTCCAATTCGGGCCATAAAAAGTTCATTGATGATTTCCTTCGAAAATTGAACATCCAACGTTGTCATTTCTTGCCACTATTCTGACCACTGACGATGTTTGGAATGATCAAGAAGCTTTAGTTTTTGAGTCAATTGCAACTTGTAAGTGTGTATGCATAATGTTTATCAACGACGAGCGAGAGTTATTGGGCACGACGACGAGTTGAGGTGGACGGCTCTTCAGCCACACTATCGCGAACAGCAGGAATATTTTCTGCAGTATGAGCTGTACGAGAATGCACTGGTGTTTTCACATCTCCTACAGACACGGTTTGCTCAAATTTTTTGCATGATTTTTCCGATTGTACGCACATTTGGACGATTAAATTGGCCGAAAAAATCACGAAGAGCACGTTATGCATTTTGATTGAATGTCCCTTTTCATAATAAGCCTGAATAACTTTAACGCGTTGCTCGATTGTATATCTTTCCATGGTTCAAATTGTGTTAGTCTGAAATTGAGAAATGTCAAATTAAATGCAGAAAAACTTGACGTTTAGGTGTGGTTCACATTCAACATCGGCCTTTAAAATTTAACAACCCGTTATCATCTTTAAGTGAGATGGATTTCTTCCGATATATTTCAGGCGTCGAATAATTTCAATGTCCTCAACTATAGACTGATAAATTTATTTATAGCACTCAATATTAGGTGTATTATAACGAAAATAGTCGGCCGTTGTCACAGAGAGCTAAAAGATCTCAAGAAATAAACTACGCGCCCTGAATAATAATCTTTCATTACAATATCGTAGAAAATAAAATTTCAGACCAATTAGCATATCTCAACATAATTATTTAAATATAAATTTCAATTTTGGAGATATATATCCTGGTCTCTTGACTCTGTGTATGCTGTAAAAAGGGACAGATTTAGTCAAGATGCAAATAGTTATCGAGATGCATACAAATGAAATCCACGCTGGAGGAAAAAATGTGGTAATAAATGACATAATCATCTTAAGTATTTCTGGAAAAGGTTCCACTTTATGTTGAATGAAGGTGGTGATGGTGTGCCGAAGAAGAGGAAAATATTTTCCACTTATCCTACATGATCACACAGTCCTAATAAATGCTTTGATTTTATTTTTTACCCAATATTTTAGATGAATTAAAACACCGCTGTGGATAGTGGAGAAAATTAGACAAGTCACTATGAACCATCAAATTTTTTTAACACACTTTAAAGCACTGCAATAAATTTCATATTGACGGCATATTTATCACACTTTTAAACTGTTTTAAGAATGTCAGAAATCGTATATTTTTTGGTGAAATTTAGGCTACTATGTGTGATCTGGCTCAAGCCAGAGATTATTAAGCTAGAGCAAAAAAAAATCATTTGGCTGATTTAGCAGAGACTATATGAAGCTCGCAGCAGGAGCCTTCTATAATTCCAATTGAAACCACCAAAGAGCCTGCTACTAGCTACTCTCATTATATATTACTAGGACATTGAAATTCCTAGCTAACAACGCTTGCAGTAGTTGTCATTATGAAAAAATATATTCTTCATCTGGTCTGCCTCTCTCAGTCTCTCCAGATTTCTTGTTGTAAAACTAGATAAAGGTTATCTCTTCCTAAACCTGCTAGTAGTTGTAGAGACAAATCTTTACAGCGGGAGTGATTAAAAATGTTCACAACATCTTTACCTGTTCATCTCTACTATCAATAACTTCTTTTAATTTAAATTTTAATTTATAGATTTATTTTCTATTAGTTGTGTGCGCCCTGATAATAATTTGTACGCTTTTGCTTTGAAAGTAATCCACACCAAATTTTATAACTCTTACAGTACTACATTTATATGTACCCATCCCTGGATTAAATTCTATAAATTATTGTTAACCTCTGTAAAAAAACTATTTTTTTAACAACAATGTAATTCCACAAATATTTGGCAGTAATTAATTCATAATTTATCATTATGTATTTTAAAGCAGCGCCATCTGTTGCCCAACCGTGTTGAAAATATCCTGTGAATCCTTAAAGTATTTGTCATATTTTGTCGTTATGTATTTTGAAACACCGCCATCTGTTGTGAAACCATATTTTTTTAAACCGGAAATTGCAGCAGCACTTTCAAACCAGAAATTACGTACTTTCACAGCTTTTTCTCTACTTTCTTTTGGAAATGGGAAGTTTTTGCGGAAAAAAAGTATGCAATATTGGAATCAGAATGCTAAGGTACCTCCTTACAAAAAGTTGTTTAAATCCATCCAGTAGTTTTTACGTGATGCGAACACAAACACAAAGACAAAGACAGACAGAAAAACAGACAGGAAATGAGTTACTATGTTATTGTAAGTATAGATTTTCCTTATTGCTAAAATAAAGCAATAGAACCAGAGTAAGGCCTAGCTTTGTACTTTTGGGATACCTGTTTTTTAGTTTGAAAAGTCGAAACACAATAGTCAGCTTAAAAAATCATGAGACTAACTCCCCGAGTGTAAATAGTATCAAGTGGGTCATTAATGTAGTTTTGAAATTTTAATACCTTTTTATAACTTTTTGGGTTAAATATTTTTTTTTTATTTTTCGTCTAAAAGCCGTTTAGTTAAATTTGGAAACAGAAAATAGTCGAAAGGCTCATTTACGGATTTTTGCAGC
The DNA here is from genome assembly GCA_949628195.1 of Phasia obesa. NCBI lineage: Eukaryota > Metazoa > Arthropoda > Insecta > Diptera > Tachinidae > Phasia > Phasia obesa. Next base: position 25,467,649 of record OX451215.1, on the reverse strand, counting down.
AGTGGCTATATAAGTATGTGTGGATCTCCATGTATTCATTGCCTTAATCGCGGCACCCATTTGGTGTCATTTCAGTAATGCAGCTTTTTAACCGACTTCAAAAAAAGAAGGAGGTTATCAATTCGTCTGAATGTTGCTTTTTTATGTTTGTGCCCGCAGAACTCATTCATTTCTGAACCGATTTTAAAATTTTTTTCTTAATTAGAAAGGAAATGCTTACAGATTGGTCCCATTTAAAAAGAAGTTCAGAATTTTTAAAATTAAAGGGTGTCCCCATACAACATAAGTGTTTTTTACGTGTATTATGAACCGTAAAGGGCACCCTTTTAAAATTTTAAGAAACTGCTTATTACTATATCTGCCAATTACAGAAATTAATAAAAAATTAAACTTAAAAATTAAAGGGTGTCTCCATATGTGACGTCAATTTAAATATATGAACCATTTGAACCATTGTAGACAAGCACTTGAAAATTGGACAGAATGTCCAATATTTATAATCAGAAATTAAATATTTATAATTCAAAGTTAAAGGGTGTCCCAATAGTTGATGTAATTTGATGTATATTGCAAAACTTTGGAACCGTAACAGAGAGAAGGTTGAAATTTACAACTTTAAGTCCTTTATAACATCAAGTATATAATTTACATTTGGAAACTAAAGGGTGTCCCCATAATTGATATAATTTGACCTATCTAGACCTATCTTTTGAACCCTTATAGATAACCACTTGAAAATTAGACAGAATCTCCACTACTATGTCCCGTATAATAACATTTATAAACATTTAAAATTTTAAAGGGTGTCTCAATAGTTGATGTAAATTAATGCATATGGCCAAACTTTTGAACCGTTTTAGGCAGACATTTGAAATTTACAAAGAATCTGTCTACATTAAAGGGTGTCCCCTAGGTGATATTGTTTAAGCTATATGGCCATATCTTTGGAACCGTTACTTTTTATTTTTGTGTCAGTAATAATAAGTGTAAAAAAATAAAGGGTGTCCTCATATATGACGTAATTTGTCGTATATGGCTTTATCTGCTTAACCGTTACGGATAGACATTTGAATGTACAGAACGTATATTACTATGTTCGCAACAAGTATAAAAGTATTCGATTTGAGTACTATTTCTTACAGATTACTTCCTTTTAAATTTTTAGTTTAGAATTGATGCACTTATATTTGTTTTGTAGTCGGTTTTTTTTTTTTGCAAGAATTATCATTAATAAAATTGATATAGCAGAGTTCAGATAATACTAATCAAGCTTTTCTTCGATTTCGGTGACAGTTTTTACGTTTGAAATAAAGTTTAATGAGCGCACAAATTTAACATATTTTTTTTAATTTTTAATTTTCGTTATATTTAACGAGGTCTTGTTTCAATGGTTGTCACAAAAAACTGATAGACGCAGGTTGCTCAAAATTCAATAGTAATCCAATCGGTGATAACGGGAGCAGTGTTGCATTGGAAGCTACTGCGCTGGAAAGTCAAGAAATGATCAAACTTAAACGTCCCTGGTATTTAAATAGTACCAAAAACAATACAACCTTGTCAACATAACAATGCCAGAGCGAGCTAGTAATAGGGAGCTAAGAAGAAAAACAAGTGGTTTGTCATTTATTTACAAAAATCTGTCAGACGTTATTATAAGTTATTTTTGAACTTTTTTTGTATTTAGTTAGTTAATCTGACTTTTTATCTTTGCATAGTTAAGCAGTTTCGTTAAGCATAATAATGAAATAATTGAATAAATGTACAATAGGGAAGGCATAATTGGTTTCATCATCTTCACCATCATCATCATCATCAGATTTGTGCCACAAAAGCCAAACTTTCTATGAAAAAGAAAACTATGCAGTTTTTACCAACAAACAGAAAAAGTTCTTACAAAATGCAATCTTTCACACAGAGATTCTAAAACAAAGTAGTAATCATTTCTTAACGTTTTATTTCTTTTACTTTATTTTTCCGAATAAAATTTTGAATTAAAAGAACCTGTTAAATGAGGAATAAAGAAAAAAGAGAAGAAGAAAAATAATTAAAAACTAAATATAGAAATGAATTAGTTTGTGAATATTATATAAAGAAAATAATTAATAGTTTTTGCTTTATGATATTGAAAGCAAAAAGTTTTAGTTTATTCGGCGGCTTGCTCGCTCAAGACCAACTGTGACGGAAGTGTAAATTTAAGTTTGGAAAATAATTTCTTTAGTTAAATAATTTATTAGGAATTATTTTCCCCACAGAAAAACATAAAAACTTATTTTAGATATAAAGAAATTTTTTATTGAATTTTAGCTATTGATGAAAATGTTTTTTTTTTTTTTTTTGGTAAATGTTTTCTTTTAGCAAATTTTGTTTGCGATTACCAGAGTAATTGAAGCAATGACAAACTTATTTAAAATGACAACGAACTGACGGCAAATAATCAATTGATCAACGAAGTTGTAACACGCCTCTCTATAATGCAGTACAGCAAATTCAAAGTAATTTATATGAATGTGAAGTTTCTTTCTGGCTTCTTTAAACCATTTCACCACTCCACTCCATGTGTATAAAATTAGTTTAATTATTTGGATTTACTGCCTTCGCAGTTCTATATATCTTATACAAGTAGAAGACAATCTGTATTAAAAATTGGATTAACTTCTCGTCCTTTACGTGTTACCAGAGGGCTTCCGCAAGGCTAAATCCTTGTGCGATTATACGGCGGGCACCTTCCGTAACAGCTTAGTTGTTCTTGTGAAATGTGTGCTGATGACCAGAGCTGTAAACGAATGATTACTTTTTCAATGAAATTGCAATTAATTAAAATTTTATAAATGCATATGAATCAATCCTTAAGAATAAAGAACTCTGAAAGCTTTTATTTCACCAAAAAAAAAATAATATAAATAATTAAATTAAAATTTGAATTCATTAATCATGAGTTAAAACTCTTTAATGCATACGTTTACCAAAAATATTGTTACTTGTTTAATTAACGTTGGGTTCTTTTTTTTAATTGCAAAATAAAAAACACACCGATTTTAATTATACTGTAAGTCTCTTCATTTATTCATCTGTAAATAATTTCTGTTCAGACCACTGTTAAAAACACACTCTCTTAAAAACACGACAACTGAACTGTTAGACGTTTCAAATAATACTGCCATGCCGCTCGAGACCATGAATTATATTTATGTGCAAGCAAAAACGCCTAGAATGTTCTATACTAGAAAGATCTGGCAGGTTCATTTTTATTTTTGTATTTACGTACGATCGTGTGTGTATCTTTGCTGTCTTCTTTAGGTATGGGCATATTAAGTGTGTACGTATATGCCGAAGAGAGGGCGTGTTTATCTTATACTTGTATTAATGTGCGTGTTCTTCGTTTCCTTCATTCATTCGATGTTCTTTGTATCATTCATTCATTCGATATGCTTTGTTTCTTTTATTCATTACTGTAAGAAAATAGACCGTTAATGTTGTTGTTACAGTGCTTATAAAGAAAAAATTCTTCTTTCGTAATTTTTGTAAAATTTTATAAAAATTTTTTAGAAAATTTTCTGTAAAATTTTTTGTAAAAATTTATTGAAAATTTTTTGTAAAAATTTATAGAAAATATTTGTAAAAATTTATCGAAAATATTTTGCTAAAATTTTATCGAAATTTTTTGCTAAAATTTTATCGATAATTTTTTGTAAAAATTGAATCGAAAATGTTTTCCTAAATTTTATAGAAAATATTTTGTAATTGTTTTGTCAAAAATTTTTTGTAAAAATTTAATCGAATTTTTTTTTTTTGTAAAAAATTTATAGAAATTTTTTTTTGTAAAAAATTTACAGAAAATTTTTTTTGTAAAAAATTTACAGAAAATTTTTTTTGTAAAAAATTTATAGAAAATATTTTTTGTAAAAAATTTATAGAAAATTTTTTTTTGTAAAAAATTTATAGAAAATTTTTTTTTGTAAAAAATTTATAGAAAATTTTTTTTGTAAAAAATTTATAGAATTTTTTTTTTTGTAAAAAATTTATAGAAAATTTTTTTTGTAAAAAATTTATAGAAAATTTTTTTTGTAAAAAATTTATAGGCAATGTTTTGTAAAAAATTTATAGGCAATTTTTTGTAAAAAATTTATAGGCAATTTTTTGTAAAAAATTTATAGGCAATTTTTTGTAAAAAATTTATAGGCAATTTTTTGTAAAAAATTTATAGAAAATTTTTTGTAAAAAATTTATAGAAAATTTTTCGTAACAAATTTATAGAAAATTTTTTGTAAAAAATTTATAGAAAATTTTTTGTAAACAATTTATAGAAAATTTTTTGTAAACAATTTATAGAAAATTTTTTGTAAAAAATTTATAGAAAATTTTTTGTAAACAATTTATAGAAAAATTTTGTAAAAAATTTATAGAAAATTTTTTGTAAAAAATTTATAGAAAATTTTTTGTAAAAAATTTATAGAAAATTTTTTGTAAAAAATTTATAGAAAATTTTTTGTAAAAAATTTATAGAAAATTTTTTGTAAAAAATTTATAGAAAATTTTTTGTAAAAAATTTATAGAAAATTTTTTGTAAAAAATTTATAGAAAATTTTTTGTAAAAAATTTATAGAAAATTTTTTGTAAAAAATTTATAGAAAATTTTTTGTAAAAAATTTATAGAAAATTTTTTGTAAAAAATTTATAGAAAATTTTTTGTAAAAAATTTATAGAAAATTTTTTGTAAAAAATTTATAGAAAATTTTTTGTAAAAAATTTATAGAAAATTTTTTGTAAAAAATTTATAGAAAATTTTTTGTAAAAAATTTATAGAAAATTTTTTGTAAAAAATTTATAGAAAATTTTTTGTAAAAAATTTATAGAAAATTTTTTGTAAAAAATTTATAGAAAATTTTTTGTAAAAAATTTATAGAAAATTTTTTGTAAAAAATTTATAGAAAATTTTTTGTAAAAAATTTATAGAAAATTTTTTGTAAAAAAATCGCCTCTCGTAGGAGGCTATTGATCCCTCAAGATCTGTATGCACTCCTTGCGATCTACTTTTCGTGGTCTAATATTTATTTAACAAAAAAAAAGTAAAAGAAAATCCTTACAACCGCAAAAAATAAAAGCAACGTTAAAAAATATAGGTGGGCGTGTTTTTCCGCAGTTTACAACAGAATCGTGATATGTTGATGAATTGCAATCTTAAAATTTTCGAAACTATGTCTGGTAGATTGGTGGGCTTAAGTCTTCTGTACCTTGTCTGGTGCCTTTTGCCAGATGACATTTCAACCCGAACACGGACAGACGCTTAATCAACTTTTTCATGTACATATATATATGTATATGTATATGTATATACTTTATGGGGACGGAAATGAATATTGTGGAAATTATACACGGAATATATACCCTTTCAACAGGTTGTGAAGGATATAAAAATTTCAAAATCAGTTCATAAATGAGAAGAGTAAAAAATAAAAAAGGTATCAATATAAACCACTTATATTTGATGATGGGTCTCTTAGGGGGTCTTAATTTTATAATCATAGTTAATATTTGCTCTTAATACCTTTTTGCCTGAATACCAGTGAAAAAACATTATATTTGTAATATAAAACATCCGCATTTGTACACCTACTTACATTTCACCCTGTAGTATGTATTTGCATATTTCTTTAATATATTTTGATGGATCTTTTATACGACATTGTCATGCTTTTACACTAAATTCTACAACTATTCGTACTGTTGATATTTTTGTTATTGTTGCTCATGTTGTCTGTTATTATTGTTGCTGTGTTTTTTTTTTTTTTCTACAGTAAACATTTGTTGTCATTGTCCTTGTCGTTGTTTTAAACAACAAAAACATTTTTATTTTGCTTGAAGTGATGTTGCTGTTTTTTGTGTTTCATTGTCCTTCATGAGCACGTATTAAAGAGTATATGGCTAGATATGTGTGCTTCCAAACGGTTGTGTTATGGTCACACGAACCACATTGTATTCTATGTAGCAAAATCTGGTTGCAATAAAATAAAATTTAGTTGTTTTTAACATTACATTGGTTACGATAAACAAGTTTTAGTTAAAATTATATCATTAAATTGTTACGAAAAAATGCAACATTAATGGCTTTTAACTGTACAATTTTTGGCAAACTTCAAGCTACAATAAAAATTTTATAAGTAATCCAAAATTTTTTAAAAATTATATTCGGAATTATATTATATAAAAATTTTACTTCTAAACACGGATAACTACTTCAAAATTTATTAAATAAATATTTTATAGGAAAATCATAAAATATTTATTTTCAAAAACTATAATAAAATTGGTTACTATGGGGAAAGCATATCCATTTTGCTATTTTGTTTGTGCTTAACCAGATCGTCAGGGATTATGCTCAAAATTTAATGAACCAAATGAGAAGTTTATTATTATTTATTAATCCATTAATTTTTTTTATTATTATATTTTTGAAAATAAATATTTTATGAGTATTTCATAAAAAATTTATTAATAAATTTTAAAACGCATAATTGTTTAGAAATAAATATTGTTGTTTTCTAAAATAATATATTAGTAATATATTATTAACAATAATATATTTACAATAAACAAGGTAGGTTAATTTTATTCAAAACTAATAATTTTTGGTGTTTACTCATCGACTTTTACTGGTTTGTACTTAAAAATAAAAAAAATATAAAAAATTGTGAACAAATGTTTTCTGAATTTGTATACATTTTAATAATTATTTATAATAAAGGTTGATCCATTTCGAGGTACTTTTTTCAATAGCCTTTATTAAACAGATAACGTGTGAGTCGTGTCATGCTGTTATGTTATTTTTTTTAGTATTGTTTGGAATTTGATAATGGAAAGACTTTCAAATTTTCTTTAAAAAAGTAGGGAACCTCGAAATGGATCACCCTTTATAAAGCGATAAATATAGAGGTATAGAAATTTAAGTTGAAATAAGACAACGATGGATTATTCGATTGACATGAATTTTATTTATCCGAAAGATAATCTTGTGGCATTACATTTTAAATATCATTTCTGGCATATGACCGCCACGGCTGTTGCGGATGTAGTCCAATCTGGACGTCCAATTTTCGATGACTTTTTCCCGTATATCGACAATAACACGGCGAAAGTTGTCTTCCAAATGGTCAAGCGTTTGTGGCTTATCCGCATAGACCAATAACTTTACATATCCCCACAGAAAGTAGTCTAGCGGTGTTAAATCACAAGATCTTGGAGGCCAATCCACAGGTCCAAAACGTGATATTAGGCGGTCACCAAACGTGTCTTTCAATAAATCTATTGTGGCACGAGCTGTATGACATGTTGCGACGTCTTGTTGAAACCCAATCTCCTGGACATTATGGTTATTCAATTCAGGAATGAAAAGTTAGTAATCATGGCTTTATACCGATCACCATTGACTGTAAGGTTCTGGCCACCATCATTTTTGAAAAAATACGGACCAATGATTCCACCAGTCCATAAAGCGCACCAAACAGTCAGTTTTTATTGATGTAACGGTGTTTCAACATACACTTGAGAATTACCTTCACTCCAAATGCTGCATTTGTGTTTGTTGACGTAGCCATTCAACCAGAAGTGCGCTTCATCGCTAAACAAAATTCGCTGGATACGTTTTCCGCACAGAACCATTATTTTCGAAATAAAATTGCACTATTTTCAATCGTTGTTCAGGCGTGAGTCTATTCATTGCCAAACCAAACTAAGAATAACTCACTTGACAGCTATTAAATCGGTCGCCATCTTTCAAAGTAATGCCAACTTAAAGTCTTATACCTCTATAAAAAACACCCTTTATATTAAAATCATCAGGTATTTTATATGAAATCATTAATAAAAAATTGTGTCCTAATATTCCATGTGACATTACACAGTTTTTAATCATATGATAATCATTTAATTTAACCATATAATGCTTATATTTTATTATAATATAATAAATTTTTATATAGAAACAAATCTTGCTTATTCTCAACAATATTATTAATATGATTGACAATAATATGCTTCTAAAATAACAATATTGTTATTATGTTTAATAATAATATGGTTCGAATAGTATACAATTTAATCATAATATATTGCTCTTAGATTATGGGTCACATCAACCATGTTTTTTTTTCACGTGTAATTATATTTTCTTTATATCCAATTTTTTTTAGTTATTTTTGTTAAGTAAAGCTACACTTTGTTAAATTGTTTTTTCATTTTTGTAAATGTCAGTGTTTTTGAGTCTCAACCACAATGTGTGTATAAAACTGATTGTATGTTGGTATGACATACATTGGACATATACTTACATATACAGCATAAATTTATGTACGAGTATGTTGTATATTTGGATATGGCAGAATGCAATGGAAGGTTGCTTTGAAATTTAAGGAATAATAAATTCTAAATTGCATGAAGTAATTTAAAATATCAATTAACAGATCTAATAAAAATTTTAACCTAAAGAAAATTTTGAATATTATATATTTTAAATATTATAGTTTCTTGTTATTGTATTGTTGCCTGCATGCATATACCCGTACATATTTTTGTCATGCACATAAACAAAATACGTACCAGTATATTGTTTTTGTTTTGTGTGTTTCTTCATCGAAAACCCAGAATGTTTGCATTTGATACTATGTGTTTTAGATAAATGTGCAAAGATAACGAAAGTTTGCAGGCCTTTCAATAGGCCTTTGCCTTCTTTTTTTCTCTAGCGAAAATAATTTCAAGCAGTACAGATCTTTAGTAAAAGCTTTATTATAAAAGCTTTATATAATTTTATAAAAACACACGCTAAGAAAAAACATGGTTGAGGTAACCATAATCTAAGAGCAATATATTCAGCATTCCATACAAGATATTACTCAATTCATGAATTATTATTTTTTGGAATATAAACGCGTCAATTAAATTCAAATAATTAAAAAATAAACACAAAACTTAAAAAAAGCAAACATTATTGGTTTGTTTTTAGTCATACTTTGGTTACATACGAGCAAACTTATCACAATTTGGTTTACTAATATTATAATGTTACGAATAAAGAATTTATTCTTTATAAGCTCTGAAAAGAACTACACAAAAATTTTGTATGTAACAACAAAATTAATGGTTCAATTTGTTACAATAATGAATGATAGAAACGCTAAAATAGTTAACTAGCTGTGCCTGCAGACAGGCGTTGTGTGCGTTCTGACAATATTTTGTTCGATTTTGCTTTGAAAGTAATTGACACCAAATCTTAAGACTCTTCCTACTTACTTTATAAAGGGTGGTTAAATTTGTAAGGGCCGTTATTGATTATGAATAAAACACAAATTATATAGGAAATTATTGTCATTTCTTTTTATTTTGATAATATTGGAATGTTGCAATTATGTATGGAACAAAATATCGGCCAAATGGCCAAACGATGCTCCAAATTTTCGATGACGCTGAAGCATAATTGAGGTTCTATGCCGTTAATGTGCCGAATTATCTCATCTGTTAGTTCTTAAATTTTTGCTGGCTTTTGGGCATACACCTTTTCTTTTCTTTCAAATAACCACAAAGAAAGAAATCCAACGGTGTCAAATCACATGATCTTGGCGGCCAATTGACATCGCCATCACGTGAACTAACACGGCCATTCAAATTGTCTCGCAAAAGAGCCATTGTTTCTTTAGCTGTGTGGCAAGTGGCACCGTTCTGTTAAAACCACATATCGTCTACATCGATATCTTCCAATTCGTGCCATAGAAAGTTCGTTATCATCTTACGATAGCAAACACACTGTAACTGCCTGACTGGCCTTATTTTGGAAAATATAGGCCTGATGATGCCGCCAACGCATAAACTACACCAAAAAGTCACTCTTTATGGGTGCATTGGTTTTTAGACATTCACTTTTGGATTATCATTCGCCCAAATGCGGCAATTCTGCTTATTGACGAATTCACTGAAGTGAAAATGTGCCTCATGACTGAAGACGATTTTCTTTGAAAATTAATCATCCAACATTGCCATTTCTTGCAACAATTCTGACCATTGCTCGTTTGCTTATCTTTCCATGGTTCAAATTGAGTTAGTCTGAAATTGAGAAGTGTCAAATTAAAAACAGAAAAAAAAAAACTGACGTTTAAGTGTGGTTCCCATTCAACATCGGTCCTTAAAATTTAACCACCCGATACAAAGGATAAAATTCTATAATTTATATTAAATTCTAAAATTCTACAAATTATTGTAAAGCTCTGTAAAAGGTCTTATTTTAAAAACAATGTAATTCCACAAAGTAAAAATACAAATTTTATTCAATTGGCTATTTGGCAGTAAGTAATGCATAGCTTGTCATTATTTTAAAATAGCGCCATCTGTTGCGCAACCGTGTTTGAAATATCCTGCTTGTAATTCATATTTTGTCATTATTTTAAATTAATATCCCGCTATCAAAAATAAAAGATGCCTTAAAGTATGCAATACCTTTTTAAATCGGTAAAAAAAATCGAGTACTTTCACTGCCTTTTCTAAACTTTCTCTTGGAAATAAGATATTTTTTTTGCGGTAAGTATCCTATATCTGAATCAGAATACTAAGGTACCCCCTCACAAAACTTTGTTAAAATCCATCCAATGCGAACACAAACAGACAGGCAAGGCATGAGTTACTGTTTTATATGTACAGATTAGTGAACATATGAAGTAGGTTAGTATTTACAAATTTCCGGAAAACCTTAAGTCTATTTAATAAGGCCCTTTAAAAGCCTTCTTTACACCTTCATTTTTCCCGCATATCCATGAGTTTGCAAATCTGTTCTTAAAACTTGTAGCTGCATTATACGACATGTTTAAAATAAATTTTTTATATCTATTAAAGCTGACTAGTTTGTAGTTTTACTACAAGGATTCTTGCTCCTGTTTTCTGTCACTTATGTTCAAAAACATGTTTTTATAATCATATAATAAATTTTATACTTTTATATATCTATTATGAGTGTGTATGTATTTGTTACGACAGCAAAAACATTTGCTTTAATAAATTTAAAATTTTTTTCCGAGTAACATAGATTTTGTAGAAATAAATTAATTTATTTTAATAAAATTAAAACACAATATTTTAACCCTGGGGCCAGCAAGGCTATGGAAGGTTTAATTATTAAAATACAATCTCTATGGCTAATAATTGGGAAGAAAATTTTATTTTTAAGAAAGTTTGAATGAACAAACTAAGAGTATTCAATTTAGAACTTAATAGCCAGAGAGCAATAATAAAAATTGCTGAAAATTAAATATTTTAGTTTTTTTTTATGAACTATACTTTTTAAAAATATTTGAGGTTTTAAAAGTTTTTTAAATATGGAACCAGCACGTTTAGATACAAAATAATTAAAGTTGCCCTTGGTTTTTTTTTTTACATAAATATTACCTAAAGTTTAATGGGAATTTTTTTCTTTTTTGAGAAATTTCTTTAACTAAATTGCCTTATGAATCTTAACTTGATGTAATTTACTGTCTTATGTTTTTAACAAAAGTTATTGCTATTTAGTAATATTTTTTGATTCCATTAATCGAATAATTTTTATTCGAATAAAAATTATTTTCATTGATTCGAATAATTAAACGAGAGTTTAATTGTTTGTATACTTAAGTTTATATATAACAAACTTCCATCTTCATCGCTCCAATCATTTCCTGTTTCGCTGATAGCTTTTAAGCCTGTCATTTTTACACGAGATTGAGAGCTTTTATTGAAACACTAGCTATGCCCGCCACTTCGTGCGCGTTCTGACAATATTTTGCTCGATTTTGCTTTATAAGTATTCCACACCTATTGTAAGACTCTTACTTTTACAGTGCTTTAATTATGGTTTATGTATTTACTTTGTATAAAGGTACCCATTCCTGGATAAAGTTCTTAAATTTATAAAAATTTCTAGAAATTATTTTAAAGCTCTATAAAAAGTGTTTACAATTTTTAAATAAGAATTTAATTCCTCAAAGTTTAAATACAAATCAAATACAAATTTTTTTCAATTGGCGCCTAATGTTGCGCAATATACCACTTTCACAAATAAAATATCCTAGTTTTAAACCGAAAATTTCAGTACCTTTAAACCAAAAATTGCGTTGCTTTTTCTCCACTTTCTCCTGAAAATGGGATATTTTTGCGGAAAAAAAGTATCCTATATTGGAATAGGATGCTAGGGTACCTCCTCTCAAAATTTTGGTAAAATCCATCCAGTAGTTTTTATGTGATGCGAACACAAATGAAAAGCAGACGGACAAACAGACGGAAATGAGTTACTATTTTATTATATGTATAGATATAAGTAAATGAATCGTCTATAGCGGAATTGTCGAGACATAGAGACATCCTATGAGTTCTGAGTTGTGCCCCAAAAAAACTTTACCACAACTAATCTACTGCTAATCCTGAAAGATGCGAAGCGTGAAATTTCAATTCGCAGAAACCTGGTTGGAATGCCGACAGAGTAAAAAATTAATTTGATAGCTGTGTTGGGATTTTTTTTAAGCAGCTTCAACGCCCTCTAGGTATATCAACCCAAAAGAAATGATAATAACATTCCATCCACTCCCAGCAGCACATGGACGTTCAGAAATTGCCATCTCCCTGCGAAAATAAATAGCTTAAGCCAAAAGCTTAGGAAGACTTCACTTCGCTTAGCATAGCGAATATATAACCCAATCATATGAATGCGTTGTTCCTATGCAACGACAGAATGCAGCCTTATCATCCTGGGACAGGCTCCTGCAGACTAAACATCTACGCAGCTTCATAAACACAAAAGATTAGAAGACGGCAAGCTGAAAACAGTGGTAAACATTAGAAAATCCGTTATAAAGTTTTGCGTGAAGAGGATTTATTTTTTAAATATTTTAATTCTATCCCACTGTGCACTGTATCATCCTCCGAACATATATTTTATGAGATAAACATTTTATTTTCTCATTTCCGTAACCATATTGAGGCAAAATTGTAACTTGTGTAGTGGCCCTTGAAACACAATTTATTTTTTTTTTCTTAACAAAACAACAACTACAGAAAGCAGTAAATAGGAAAAGAAGGACATATTTGGACTTAATTAATGATTGTCACAATGACCCTTTTTTTGTTGGTTTGAAATTGTTGCTTTGTTTACTGTTGTTGTAGATGATGTTTTTCTACAATTGAAAAATAACTGAACCATGGTTATTTTATAGGAAAGTACTTGTGAAAATATCTATAAACAAAATATACAAATACTCCTACATATATACATATATACATTCAGCAGTTCCCAGTGTAAAAGTTCAGTGCAAAATTTTGTACTTTTTCCAGAGTTATGCTCGTAATGTTCTTTTCTATTTTTTTTTTTTTTTTTTTGGTTTCTTTTGTTTGGCTTCTTTTGTTTCGTACCCATTCTGTACGATAGAAAGTAAATAACCAAGAAAATTAAACAGAAGTAGAAAAAGAAGGATTTGAATATATTGATATTTTATGGTGCAATTTGTGGAAGAAAATAAATTTGTTTAAAGACCAATATTAATTAGAATGTTTTCGAGAAATTGTAAGAAATATTTAGTATTTTTAAATAAAATAATGCATTTGCTAACTGAATAAAATTCCATTCATTTGAAAATAGATTTACAAAGCAAAAACTATATCCAGCGCAGATATGTATGTACTTTTAGCCGATCTGCAAAAGACGTTCACTTTCGAAGTGTGATTGGGCTCAATGTGGCAGTTTGTTATCTACATTTCTATGCATATAATAAAGTAGTAACTCATTTCCGTCTGTCTGTCTGGCTGTCTGTCTGCTTTTCATTTACGTTCGCATCACGTAAAAAGTAATGGATGGATTCTAACAAAATTTTGTGAGGAGGTACCTAAGTATCCTGGTCGCAATATAGGATACTTTTTTTCCGCAAAAATATTTCCAAGATAAAGTGGAGAAAATGCAATGAAAGTACGTAGTTGAACTAACCGGATATGAATACTTTATTTTCTATAAAGTAAAAACTACATAAACTGATATGAAGCATATCTTAAGGAGGAACTAAGTACTGCTTAGTACAGCACGGCATGTTTCATTTTTGAATGTTGTATATTTTAAAACACAGATCGTTTTAACTACTTAAGCCCCTTTAACACTATAATACTGAGTATTAAGATTTTCATTGGATTTTGTAAGATAGAAATCCAATGAGAAGCGTGTGATTGTCAAAAATCTAACGTAACATAACATTTCGTTTTTACACTATCACACTTCAAATAAAATGAAAAATATTAGCAAAGGAACAAGCCGAGACGAGACATTGAACGGTGTCGGCTGAGCAATTTTATGTGGACGGCAGAGGTGCCGGGTCTTAAGTTTGTCTGGCCGTTCAAGTTTTCGGTTAATAAAAAAAATAAAAAACAAAACAAAAAAAATAATACGTACATCCAACAATTTCTAGGCATGGCAGAAACAAAGTACATATGTAGGCGTTAAGACTGATGGCAATATAAGGCAGGTGCAGGACAAAGAAAAAATATTATCGGCGGCGGCGAACTATAGGCTGCGACTCACTCAGCTTGGTTCTTTGCTTTAAAAGAAACACAACCCTGATACAATGAAAAATTTTATCGTTTAGAAAATTTTCTAAAAATAGTTTGGTATTATGGGATGTTAAATTTCTTTCCGTATTATTTTACATTTTGATAACTACTGCTTTCACACTATCACACTTTCTCATTGGATTTAAGTATGTGACAAGTCTTAATACTCAGTATAATAGTGTGAAAAGGGCTTTAGTACGCCACGGCACGGCACCTTTAATTTTGATACTTAAACACAGATGGCGCTAAAAACATATACCAAATAGCCAATTGAGTAAAATTTGTATTTGTTTTAAGTCGAGTACGTATTGTGTAATTCGGTTATTTTGTGAAATTCATATTTAGATAATTTTTTGATGAATTATTTGATTTTTGTTATTTAGCGTAAATTTTTAAAATTTGGTAAAAATACTAAGGCTTGAGTATGGCTATAAAAATCTGTTATTGTTAGTTTCTTCTTAGTTTAGTTGCTTATAGGTATACTCTACTCAAGTCTTACAATAGGTGTGGAATACTTTCAAAGCAAAATCGAGCGAAATATTATCAGGACGCGCACAACGTGGCGTGCACAGCTAGTATTTAATAAAACAGTAACTCATTTCCTGTTTGCTTGTCTGTCTGTGCTCGCGGCATGTAAAAACTAATGGATGGATTTTAACAAAATTTTGTAAGGAGATACCAAACAATCCTGGTTCAAATATAGGATACTTTTTTCCATCAAAAAATATCTTATTTCCAAACGAAAGTGGAAAAAAAGCAGTGAAAGTTTTCAATTTTACCGATATGCATATTTTAAGGCTTCATATTCTAGTAGGGATGAGACCCTTTATATAAAGTGAAAACATAAACCATAATTGAAGCACAAAAAAGTAAGGGTCTTTGTAGTGGATTGCTTACAAAGGAAAATTGAATAAAATATTGTAAGGACGCTGATGAAGTGGCGGGCACAGTCAGTTAACAATTTTTAAAAAATCAGTCAAGTAACAGCCAGGCTTACACACGAAAGGTTCCGTATACGTTCAATATACGTGACCCGGTCTATGAAAAGGTGGCTTATGACTCAAAAACAAAATTTCGAAAAATTAGCTGTTAAAGATAAACAATGCATTTCGTCAGTTTCTTAGTAGATTTTCTTTTGCATTATGACCAGTCATGCCCGAAAGGCAACCATATAATGAAAAAGAGCATAAATGAGATAAGTTCGTGTGTGTATATAAAGAGCGATGTTTTTTTCAATGCAAAGCACAAACCAGTTTGTGACCCAAAAATCTGACTGGAAAAATTTTTTTGGAGTCATAAAGAACAAGATATAAATTTGTTTAGGTTTTCCACAGATATATATGTATATGTCACAATATAATAAAATAGTAACTCATTTCCGTCTGTCTGCTTTTCGTTTGTGTTCGCATCACGTAAAACCTACTGGATAGATGTTAACAAAATTTTGTGAGGAAGTACCTTAGCATCCAGACTTCAATTTAGAATACATTT
The DNA here is from genome assembly GCA_949628195.1 of Phasia obesa. NCBI lineage: Eukaryota > Metazoa > Arthropoda > Insecta > Diptera > Tachinidae > Phasia > Phasia obesa. Next base: position 25,451,563 of record OX451215.1, on the reverse strand, counting down.
TTCCAGAAAAATAACTCATTTCCAAGAGAAAGTGGAGAAAAAGCAGTGAAAGTATGCAAGTCCCGGTATAAAGGTACAGACATTTTCGGTTTAAAACTGGGATATTTTAAAAACGGTTGGGCACCTTTTATTTTTGAAAGTGGAATATTTTAAACAACAGAGGGAGCCAATTAAATAAAATTTGTATTTTATTTGTATTCTTATTTTGTAGAATTATTTAATATTTTAAACACCTCTTACAGAGGTTTACAATAATTTTTAGAATTTTATATAAATTTTAGAATTTTATCTACGACTGGGTACCTTTATATAAAGAAAATAAGTATCTGGATGGATTTTAACAAAATTTTTGAGGAGGTACTTATCATACTGATTCCAATATAGGATACTTTTTTTCCGCTAATATACCTTATTTCCAACAGATAATAAATAGAAAAACATTAGAAGTACGACGACTGTTTATACCGATTTAATGCATCTTTTATTTTTGAAAGCGAGATATTTTAAGTACGCTTGTGCAACAGAGGGCGCTGAATTAAAATAATAGCAAAAGAATAATTACTTACTGCCAAATAGCCAATTGAATAAAATTTGTATTTGATTTGCATTTTTACTTTCTGGAATTACAATGTTCTTAAAATATTTTAAGCACCTTTTACAGAGCTTTGCAATAATTTATAGAATTTTTTGTAAATTTTAGAACTTTATCCAGTGATGGGTACCTATATGGGTATATAAAGTAAATACATCAACCATAACTAAAGCACTATAAAAAAAAGTCTTACAATTAGTGTAGAATACTTTCAAAGCCAAATTGAGCAAAATATTGTCAGGACTCTTACAACGTGGTGGGCACAGCTAGTACATATAATAAAATAGTAACTCATTTCCTGTCTCTATGAATGTCTGTCAATAGGGGATACTTTTTTTCCGAAAAAATATCTTATTTCCAAGAGAATTAAAGGTACTGCACACTTTAAGGCATTTTTGAAAGCAGTAGAATGTTTCTGCAACAGATGGCGCGGTTTTAAAATAATTAGTAACTCATTTCCTGTCTGTCTTTTACAGAGCTTTACAATAATTAGATTTTTTAACGATTTAAAGGTACTGTATGCTTTAAGGCATCTTTTATTTTTGAAAACGTTACATCTTAAACACGGTTATGCAGTAGATGGAGCTGTTTAAAAATAATAATAAAATATGAATTACTTACTGTCCAATAGCCAATTGAATAAAATTTTTAGAATTTCAGAAATTTATATTTATTTTAGAATTTACGCAAGAATCTTAAAATTTGGTGTGGATTATTTTCAAAGCAAAATCGAACAAAATATTGTCAGGACGCACACAACGTGTGTGGGCACAGCTAGATTTTTTATAATTCAATTTTTTCGATACCAAGCTGAAAAACTATCGATACTATTGATAGCATCGACTTCCCTCTAAACGGTTCAAGAAATAAAGTCATATGTGAAAACCTGCTCACTACAATTGTTAGTATTTATTGTTAAAGCGACCGTAGTAATACATCTTTATTATATACTAAATGTTCCCACCACTTCGTTCCTTGCAAAATTTTGTTCGATTTTGCTTTTAGAGCAATCCACACCAAAGATCCTTATTTTTTTAGTTTTTTATTTTTTATGTATTTACTTTATATAAAGGTTCAGAACCCTAAAAATATATCGACATTGGATACTATGAAATATATATCGATAAATTAATATCTTGCTTTAGAAACTGTTGGTCGATTAATTAAAATAATGATACCTTCTCTTGATTAATCGATATTTTTCCATAAGCTTTTTTCGAAAAAATTTTCGCAAAAATTTTGCGTTAATTATGCTCATTTTAGTATATTTTTTGAGAACTCGTGGACGCTTCATCCGATTTAGAGAAGAGGAAACCCAGGACCCTAATCACCGAATTTCGAGTAAAATCTCTCGTACTCGATGTCGAATAAAAAGTATCTTAATTTGATAGCATTCAATATCGAGTAATCAAACAAGTTTGATCGCTCGTGCTTTCATTCGAAACGTCTGTGCTAATAAATTTTTGGCATGTAAACGTTGGGCAAAAGCCAAAATTTATTATTTTTTTGTTTTACACAAAAATAAATATTTTTTAATTTAATTATTTTTTATTTCAAGCTTTAGGTCGTTCATTATCTTTATTTTTATTTTGCATCATCAGGATGAGTAGCGAAATATTGAAAATAAAAATAATTAACGACTAAAGCTTGAAATTAAAAATAATTAAATTACAAATTATTAAAAATGGCCAAATAAACTATATCAAAATAAATATATTTTATTTTGTTTTTATACACGCCAATAATTATTATCAACATTTAATAAACATAAAAAAACTTGCAGATTGTCTAGAATTCTTTGGCCCTCAATTGACAAAAAAAGGACAAAGGGACTACTGACCCTCGAGAAACGCTCGTGAGCACTACTGGTGGGTGTTATAACGGGACACTGTATGATTGGATGTATGTCGGAGCGTATGGGAATCTCTCGTGGAGGTTGCTGCAGAAGTTGTATGGATGAGGAGGAGGAGGAATCAGTTCAACACCTTCACTGCGACTGCCCGGCACTTCAAGAAGGTAGGCTCAAATGTTTGGGCCAAAGATTCTTTCAGGACCTGGACTGTCTCAGAGATGCGACACTAGGCTGAAAATCTCCGTTTGGTTTACAAGAACCAACGGTATTGGAGTTCTCTAGGAATGGTGGGGATAGATGATCTTTGGGGCATCACAATGGGCCTTATTGGCCTCCGAGTGAACTCGCGTTTTTGCGGGCGACCCGTTTAACCTAACTAACCTAACATTTTAATAAGAAAAATCAACATTTCAGTTCAATTCTACCCTTCTCAATTCTATCCTTCTCCCAAAATACAACAAATTGAATGTAAGTCATGCTTGTAACAACTTATTTAAATGTATTTAAAAGTTTCATTTAATTACATGTTTCATGTTTCGAACGCAATAAAAAACTTTATTCTGGGAAAAAAAAAAGAAAGTGAGATAAAAAATATATACAGAAAAAAATTTAACAAAATTAAAATAAAACAAATATTTATGTAACTTTTTTGTCATTTACACATGAACATCAAGAACAACAATATTGTAGGACAAATGAATGAACAGCGTTTTTTTTTACCACCCCCAAAACGATGTAAGGCAATCATATCGTTGATTGTACGAGTATGTTACCTTTGGGGAAAAAAGTGAAACACAAACAATTTTTTTTATAATAAAGGAAGATACAAAAAAAAACAAAAGCAACAACTAAATTAAAGAGAATAGCATTATCCCAAAAATATCATTAAAGACAAAATGGTCTTCCATTTTGGATTTGGAACAGGGATAGGTAAGGGAAGGTCTAAAGTGAAATACTAAGTGTAATTCTATATTTTTCAGCTGAACTAATGTTAGTTTTCGTTGTTAATTTTAATTAAAGTGTTTAGAGAGGTAATTAGTGTCTCAGTTCTAAGGTAGAATAATTTTTTCCCGTATAAATATCTTATTTCCAAGAGAAAATACAAAAAAAGTTGTAAAAGTATGCACTTTTTGCGGTTTAAAGGTACTGCAAACTTGGCAGCACCTTTTATTTTTGAAAAAGGGATATCTTAAACTCTATACCGGAACTCTACAATAACTTTAGAATTTTATATAAATTTTGGAATTATATATAAAGCCTATGTTCCCGATTAATTACCCAGGGATGGGTACCTCTATATAAAGCAAATACATAAACCATAACTGAAGCACTATAAAAGTAAGAGTCTTTGAAATTTGGTGTGGATTACTTTTACAACAAAATCGAATAAAATATTTTTTAAGGCCACTGACGAAGTGGCAGGCAGGCAGGCAAAGCTAGTGTCTCACAAATATTGGTTTGATTAAATTGCTCTCTAACTAAATACGGCCACTTACCTTCCAGAGAGGTTTATGGTAACACTGAACCGGCAAGTGGTGAAGTTCGGCCAGGCAAATTTTGGACAGTGAAATAGAAAATTTTTGGAAGACTTTAGTGGGCGTTGACGACACCAACATCTGTGTATTGTACTTGCACAGAAAAATATAAAGGGTGGTTAAATTTTAAGGACCGATGTTGATTTTGATTAAAACACAAATTATTTAGGAAATTATTGTCATTTCTTTTTATTTTGATAATATTGGTATGGTTCAATTATATATGGAATAGAATATCGGCCAAATGGATATACGATGCTCCAAATTTTCGATGACGCTGAAGCATAATTGAGGTTCTATGCCGTTAATGTGCCGAATTATCTCATCCTTTAGCTCTTGAATTTTTGGTGGCTTTTGGACGTACACCTTTTCTTTTCTTTCAAATAACCCCAAAGAAAGAAATCCAACGGTGTCAAATCACATGATCTTGGCGGCCAGTTGACACCGCCATCACGTGAGATAACACGGCCATTGAATTTGTTGCGCAAAAGAGCCATTGTTACGTTAGTTGTGTGGCAAGTGGCACCGTCCTGTTAAAACCACATATCGTCCACATCGATATCTTGCAATTCGGGCCATAAAAAGTTTGTTAGTATCTCACGATTGCGAATACCATTCACAGTAACTGCGTGACCGGCCTCATTTTGGAAAAAAAATATACCCGATGATGCCGCTAGCCCATCAACCGTCACACTTTGTGGGTGCATTGGTTTTTCCACAATCACTTTTGGATTATCATTCGCCCAAATGCGGCAATTCTGCTTATGGACGAATCCACTGACGTGAAAACGTGCCTCATTAGTGAAGATGATTTTCTTCGAAAAATTATCATCCACTGTTGCCATTTCTTGCCGTGTTACTCGATTGTTTATCTTTCCATGGTTCAATTTAAGTTAGTGTGAAATTAAGAAATGTCAAAATGAATGCAGAAAAAAACTTAACGTTTAGGTATGATTCCCATTCAACATCGGCCCTTAAAACTTTACCACCCGATATTTTGACCAATTAAATGTTTTAATTAGTTTCAGATTAAAATTTAATTAAATAAATAATTGATTCAATTATTTGTTTAATTAGAAAGTCTTTTTGTTCTTTTTTAAACAAATATATACATTTATTTGAATCAATTAAAAAATTAATTGAACTTTAATTTAAAACTAAACAAAACCATTAATTGGTGCCAAAGTTTTTTTTGTGTTCGTTTCGTTTTCGTTCGTATGTGATATTTTTGTTTTAAATTTACATTTAGTCGTTAAAATATTTATTCATTCAATTACACATAATTTTATTTATATTTTTATATCCAATAAGCGACACATTTATTCTAAAATATAATTAAGTTATAAAATAAGAAATTTGACCATATTCAATGCATAGATTTTTTTCAGTGCAAAAAAATTCAATGGTTGGGTGTCTTTGCTTACGGGCAGTTTAGACAGTAAGACTTTACGTACGTAAAATCTAAGAGAAAATAAAATGAAAATCAATCCGTATGAAAAAATAGAGATTAAAAATCGTATGGTTTTTTTCTTACGTTTACACCATTGGTGTTGAATAAAATGGAGTAAAATTGAAACAGCTGTTGTTAAAACAATAAAAAAGTGAAAACAAATAAATAGTGCGCGTACTTGTGAAAAATATGCCAAATTTAAAAAAAAAAGTAACAAGGAAAAGGCTCTTGATGTTGTACTAGCCATTACCATAATAAATAAACTGGAAACCAACAACTAAAACAAAATTAAAAAATTTTCACTTTCTTTTACCAAAAGTTTTTAATTGTTTACAAACTTATTTGTGATGCCAACTGGATCTATTTTGCACTATATTCAGCGGTTTTCTGCTATTTTGACGAGTTTTGCCTTTGAGAAGTTAGCATTAATAAGAAAAATGCAACCCTGATCTAATGAAGTAGAATAGTTTTTGAAAAATTTCAAAACATAAAGAGAGCCGTAAGACTGTCAAATTTGTATCCTTTTTTTCTCTCAATATCGGACAGTTTCATTACATATTATGTTAAGACGATACTACTTATACTCTTCTACACAAAAATTTGACATGTCGTATTACTTGTAGTATAATGTAAACCGCCCTTTATGAGCAGTAAGACAAAACACCGTAAAACGACCCCAAATTCTTAAATTCAAATAAAGCAAATGTTGAAGTTTTCAAGTAAACGGCAGTGTAACTAAATAAAAGCATTAAACTCATTTATATTTGGGAAACCCCAAAAATAAAATTTTATCAAATTTAAATAAAGACACATGAATTACTTTTAAAATCAGCAGAAAATTCAACAACAATACAAACTAAATAATGTTGAAAGAAGTCAACATAAATGACAAAAGAGCCCCTGGCAGTAGCTTTTACTTTTACTTTTGGATTATTACTAGCTGTGTCCGCCACTTGGTCAGCGTCCTTGCAATACTTTGTTCAATTTTGTTTTGAAAGCAATCCACACCAAAGACCCTTACGTTTTTAGCGTCACCTTAAACTATGCTCCATATCACTTTTTGTATTTACTTTATAAAAAAAGTAAGGTATACATATCCGGTTTCTTTTGTTTGGCTTCTTTTGTTTCGTACCCATTCTGTACGATAGAAAGTAAATAACCAAGAAAATTAAACAGAAGTAGAAAAAGAAGGATTTGAATATATTGATATTTTATGGTGCAATTTGTGGAAGAAAATAAATTTGTTTAAAGACCAATATTAATTAGAATGTTTTCGAGAAATTGTAAGAAATATTTAGTATTTTTAAATAAAATAATGCATTTGCTAACTGAATAAAATTCCATTCATTTGAAAATAGATTTACAAAGCAAAAACTATATCCAGCGCAGATATGTATGTACTTTTAGCCGATCTGCAAAAGACGTTCACTTTCGAAGTGTGATTGGGCTCAATGTGGCAGTTTGTTATCTACATTTCTATGCATATAATAAAGTAGTAACTCATTTCCGTCTGTCTGTCTGGCTGTCTGTCTGCTTTTCATTTACGTTCGCATCACGTAAAAAGTAATGGATGGATTCTAACAAAATTTTGTGAGGAGGTACCTAAGTATCCTGGTCGCAATATAGGATACTTTTTTTCCGCAAAAATATTTCCAAGATAAAGTGGAGAAAATGCAATGAAAGTACGTAGTTGAACTAACCGGATATGAATACTTTATTTTCTATAAAGTAAAAACTACATAAACTGATATGAAGCATATCTTAAGGAGGAACTAAGTACTGCTTAGTACAGCACGGCATGTTTCATTTTTGAATGTTGTATATTTTAAAACACAGATCGTTTTAACTACTTAAGCCCCTTTAACACTATAATACTGAGTATTAAGATTTTCATTGGATTTTGTAAGATAGAAATCCAATGAGAAGCGTGTGATTGTCAAAAATCTAACGTAACATAACATTTCGTTTTTACACTATCACACTTCAAATAAAATGAAAAATATTAGCAAAGGAACAAGCCGAGACGAGACATTGAACGGTGTCGGCTGAGCAATTTTATGTGGACGGCAGAGGTGCCGGGTCTTAAGTTTGTCTGGCCGTTCAAGTTTTCGGTTAATAAAAAAAATAAAAAACAAAACAAAAAAAATAATACGTACATCCAACAATTTCTAGGCATGGCAGAAACAAAGTACATATGTAGGCGTTAAGACTGATGGCAATATAAGGCAGGTGCAGGACAAAGAAAAAATATTATCGGCGGCGGCGAACTATAGGCTGCGACTCACTCAGCTTGGTTCTTTGCTTTAAAAGAAACACAACCCTGATACAATGAAAAATTTTATCGTTTAGAAAATTTTCTAAAAATAGTTTGGTATTATGGGATGTTAAATTTCTTTCCGTATTATTTTACATTTTGATAACTACTGCTTTCACACTATCACACTTTCTCATTGGATTTAAGTATGTGACAAGTCTTAATACTCAGTATAATAGTGTGAAAAGGGCTTTAGTACGCCACGGCACGGCACCTTTAATTTTGATACTTAAACACAGATGGCGCTAAAAACATATACCAAATAGCCAATTGAGTAAAATTTGTATTTGTTTTAAGTCGAGTACGTATTGTGTAATTCGGTTATTTTGTGAAATTCATATTTAGATAATTTTTTGATGAATTATTTGATTTTTGTTATTTAGCGTAAATTTTTAAAATTTGGTAAAAATACTAAGGCTTGAGTATGGCTATAAAAATCTGTTATTGTTAGTTTCTTCTTAGTTTAGTTGCTTATAGGTATACTCTACTCAAGTCTTACAATAGGTGTGGAATACTTTCAAAGCAAAATCGAGCGAAATATTATCAGGACGCGCACAACGTGGCGTGCACAGCTAGTATTTAATAAAACAGTAACTCATTTCCTGTTTGCTTGTCTGTCTGTGCTCGCGGCATGTAAAAACTAATGGATGGATTTTAACAAAATTTTGTAAGGAGATACCAAACAATCCTGGTTCAAATATAGGATACTTTTTTCCATCAAAAAATATCTTATTTCCAAACGAAAGTGGAAAAAAAGCAGTGAAAGTTTTCAATTTTACCGATATGCATATTTTAAGGCTTCATATTCTAGTAGGGATGAGACCCTTTATATAAAGTGAAAACATAAACCATAATTGAAGCACAAAAAAGTAAGGGTCTTTGTAGTGGATTGCTTACAAAGGAAAATTGAATAAAATATTGTAAGGACGCTGATGAAGTGGCGGGCACAGTCAGTTAACAATTTTTAAAAAATCAGTCAAGTAACAGCCAGGCTTACACACGAAAGGTTCCGTATACGTTCAATATACGTGACCCGGTCTATGAAAAGGTGGCTTATGACTCAAAAACAAAATTTCGAAAAATTAGCTGTTAAAGATAAACAATGCATTTCGTCAGTTTCTTAGTAGATTTTCTTTTGCATTATGACCAGTCATGCCCGAAAGGCAACCATATAATGAAAAAGAGCATAAATGAGATAAGTTCGTGTGTGTATATAAAGAGCGATGTTTTTTTCAATGCAAAGCACAAACCAGTTTGTGACCCAAAAATCTGACTGGAAAAATTTTTTTGGAGTCATAAAGAACAAGATATAAATTTGTTTAGGTTTTCCACAGATATATATGTATATGTCACAATATAATAAAATAGTAACTCATTTCCGTCTGTCTGCTTTTCGTTTGTGTTCGCATCACGTAAAACCTACTGGATAGATGTTAACAAAATTTTGTGAGGAAGTACCTTAGCATCCAGACTTCAATTTAGAATACATTTTTCCAGAAAAATAACTCATTTCCAAGAGAAAGTGGAGAAAAAGCAGTGAAAGTATGCAAGTCCCGGTATAAAGGTACAGACATTTTCGGTTTAAAACTGGGATATTTTAAAAACGGTTGGGCACCTTTTATTTTTGAAAGTGGAATATTTTAAACAACAGAGGGAGCCAATTAAATAAAATTTGTATTTTATTTGTATTCTTATTTTGTAGAATTATTTAATATTTTAAACACCTCTTACAGAGGTTTACAATAATTTTTAGAATTTTATATAAATTTTAGAATTTTATCTACGACTGGGTACCTTTATATAAAGAAAATAAGTATCTGGATGGATTTTAACAAAATTTTTGAGGAGGTACTTATCATACTGATTCCAATATAGGATACTTTTTTTCCGCTAATATACCTTATTTCCAACAGATAATAAATAGAAAAACATTAGAAGTACGACGACTGTTTATACCGATTTAATGCATCTTTTATTTTTGAAAGCGAGATATTTTAAGTACGCTTGTGCAACAGAGGGCGCTGAATTAAAATAATAGCAAAAGAATAATTACTTACTGCCAAATAGCCAATTGAATAAAATTTGTATTTGATTTGCATTTTTACTTTCTGGAATTACAATGTTCTTAAAATATTTTAAGCACCTTTTACAGAGCTTTGCAATAATTTATAGAATTTTTTGTAAATTTTAGAACTTTATCCAGTGATGGGTACCTATATGGGTATATAAAGTAAATACATCAACCATAACTAAAGCACTATAAAAAAAAGTCTTACAATTAGTGTAGAATACTTTCAAAGCCAAATTGAGCAAAATATTGTCAGGACTCTTACAACGTGGTGGGCACAGCTAGTACATATAATAAAATAGTAACTCATTTCCTGTCTCTATGAATGTCTGTCAATAGGGGATACTTTTTTTCCGAAAAAATATCTTATTTCCAAGAGAATTAAAGGTACTGCACACTTTAAGGCATTTTTGAAAGCAGTAGAATGTTTCTGCAACAGATGGCGCGGTTTTAAAATAATTAGTAACTCATTTCCTGTCTGTCTTTTACAGAGCTTTACAATAATTAGATTTTTTAACGATTTAAAGGTACTGTATGCTTTAAGGCATCTTTTATTTTTGAAAACGTTACATCTTAAACACGGTTATGCAGTAGATGGAGCTGTTTAAAAATAATAATAAAATATGAATTACTTACTGTCCAATAGCCAATTGAATAAAATTTTTAGAATTTCAGAAATTTATATTTATTTTAGAATTTACGCAAGAATCTTAAAATTTGGTGTGGATTATTTTCAAAGCAAAATCGAACAAAATATTGTCAGGACGCACACAACGTGTGTGGGCACAGCTAGATTTTTTATAATTCAATTTTTTCGATACCAAGCTGAAAAACTATCGATACTATTGATAGCATCGACTTCCCTCTAAACGGTTCAAGAAATAAAGTCATATGTGAAAACCTGCTCACTACAATTGTTAGTATTTATTGTTAAAGCGACCGTAGTAATACATCTTTATTATATACTAAATGTTCCCACCACTTCGTTCCTTGCAAAATTTTGTTCGATTTTGCTTTTAGAGCAATCCACACCAAAGATCCTTATTTTTTTAGTTTTTTATTTTTTATGTATTTACTTTATATAAAGGTTCAGAACCCTAAAAATATATCGACATTGGATACTATGAAATATATATCGATAAATTAATATCTTGCTTTAGAAACTGTTGGTCGATTAATTAAAATAATGATACCTTCTCTTGATTAATCGATATTTTTCCATAAGCTTTTTTCGAAAAAATTTTCGCAAAAATTTTGCGTTAATTATGCTCATTTTAGTATATTTTTTGAGAACTCGTGGACGCTTCATCCGATTTAGAGAAGAGGAAACCCAGGACCCTAATCACCGAATTTCGAGTAAAATCTCTCGTACTCGATGTCGAATAAAAAGTATCTTAATTTGATAGCATTCAATATCGAGTAATCAAACAAGTTTGATCGCTCGTGCTTTCATTCGAAACGTCTGTGCTAATAAATTTTTGGCATGTAAACGTTGGGCAAAAGCCAAAATTTATTATTTTTTTGTTTTACACAAAAATAAATATTTTTTAATTTAATTATTTTTTATTTCAAGCTTTAGGTCGTTCATTATCTTTATTTTTATTTTGCATCATCAGGATGAGTAGCGAAATATTGAAAATAAAAATAATTAACGACTAAAGCTTGAAATTAAAAATAATTAAATTACAAATTATTAAAAATGGCCAAATAAACTATATCAAAATAAATATATTTTATTTTGTTTTTATACACGCCAATAATTATTATCAACATTTAATAAACATAAAAAAACTTGCAGATTGTCTAGAATTCTTTGGCCCTCAATTGACAAAAAAAGGACAAAGGGACTACTGACCCTCGAGAAACGCTCGTGAGCACTACTGGTGGGTGTTATAACGGGACACTGTATGATTGGATGTATGTCGGAGCGTATGGGAATCTCTCGTGGAGGTTGCTGCAGAAGTTGTATGGATGAGGAGGAGGAGGAATCAGTTCAACACCTTCACTGCGACTGCCCGGCACTTCAAGAAGGTAGGCTCAAATGTTTGGGCCAAAGATTCTTTCAGGACCTGGACTGTCTCAGAGATGCGACACTAGGCTGAAAATCTCCGTTTGGTTTACAAGAACCAACGGTATTGGAGTTCTCTAGGAATGGTGGGGATAGATGATCTTTGGGGCATCACAATGGGCCTTATTGGCCTCCGAGTGAACTCGCGTTTTTGCGGGCGACCCGTTTAACCTAACTAACCTAACATTTTAATAAGAAAAATCAACATTTCAGTTCAATTCTACCCTTCTCAATTCTATCCTTCTCCCAAAATACAACAAATTGAATGTAAGTCATGCTTGTAACAACTTATTTAAATGTATTTAAAAGTTTCATTTAATTACATGTTTCATGTTTCGAACGCAATAAAAAACTTTATTCTGGGGAAAAAAAAAGAAAGTGAGATAAAAAATATATACAGAAAAAAATTTAACAAAATTAAAATAAAACAAATATTTATGTAACTTTTTTGTCATTTACACATGAACATCAAGAACAACAATATTGTAGGACAAATGAATGAACAGCGTTTTTTTTTACCACCCCCAAAACGATGTAAGGCAATCATATCGTTGATTGTACGAGTATGTTACCTTTGGGGAAAAAAGTGAAACACAAACAATTTTTTTTATAATAAAGGAAGATACAAAAAAAAACAAAAGCAACAACTAAATTAAAGAGAATAGCATTATCCCAAAAATATCATTAAAGACAAAATGGTCTTCCATTTTGGATTTGGAACAGGGATAGGTAAGGGAAGGTCTAAAGTGAAATACTAAGTGTAATTCTATATTTTTCAGCTGAACTAATGTTAGTTTTCGTTGTTAATTTTAATTAAAGTGTTTAGAGAGGTAATTAGTGTCTCAGTTCTAAGGTAGAATAATTTTTTCCCGTATAAATATCTTATTTCCAAGAGAAAATACAAAAAAAGTTGTAAAAGTATGCACTTTTTGCGGTTTAAAGGTACTGCAAACTTGGCAGCACCTTTTATTTTTGAAAAAGGGATATCTTAAACTCTATACCGGAACTCTACAATAACTTTAGAATTTTATATAAATTTTGGAATTATATATAAAGCCTATGTTCCCGATTAATTACCCAGGGATGGGTACCTCTATATAAAGCAAATACATAAACCATAACTGAAGCACTATAAAAGTAAGAGTCTTTGAAATTTGGTGTGGATTACTTTTACAACAAAATCGAATAAAATATTTTTTAAGGCCACTGACGAAGTGGCAGGCAGGCAGGCAAAGCTAGTGTCTCACAAATATTGGTTTGATTAAATTGCTCTCTAACTAAATACGGCCACTTACCTTCCAGAGAGGTTTATGGTAACACTGAACCGGCAAGTGGTGAAGTTCGGCCAGGCAAATTTTGGACAGTGAAATAGAAAATTTTTGGAAGACTTTAGTGGGCGTTGACGACACCAACATCTGTGTATTGTACTTGCACAGAAAAATATAAAGGGTGGTTAAATTTTAAGGACCGATGTTGATTTTGATTAAAACACAAATTATTTAGGAAATTATTGTCATTTCTTTTTATTTTGATAATATTGGTATGGTTCAATTATATATGGAATAGAATATCGGCCAAATGGATATACGATGCTCCAAATTTTCGATGACGCTGAAGCATAATTGAGGTTCTATGCCGTTAATGTGCCGAATTATCTCATCCTTTAGCTCTTGAATTTTTGGTGGCTTTTGGACGTACACCTTTTCTTTTCTTTCAAATAACCCCAAAGAAAGAAATCCAACGGTATCAAATCACATGATCTTGGCGGCCAGTTGACACCGCCATCACGTGAGATAACACGGCCATTGAATTTGTTGCGCAAAAGAGCCATTGTTACGTTAGTTGTGTGGCAAGTGGCACCGTCCTGTTAAAACCACATATCGTCCACATCGATATCTTGCAATTCGGGCCATAAAAAGTTTGTTAGTATCTCACGATTGCGAATACCATTCACAGTAACTGCGTGACCGGCCTCATTTTGGAAAAAAAATATACCCGATGATGCCGCTAGCCCATCAACCGTCACACTTTGTGGGTGCATTGGTTTTTCCACAATCACTTTTGGATTATCATTCGCCCAAATGCGGCAATTCTGCTTATGGACGAATCCACTGACGTGAAAACGTGCCTCATTAGTGAAGATGATTTTCTTCGAAAAATTATCATCCACTGTTGCCATTTCTTGCCGTGTTACTCGATTGTTTATCTTTCCATGGTTCAATTTAAGTTAGTGTGAAATTAAGAAATGTCAAAATGAATGCAGAAAAAAACTTAACGTTTAGGTATGATTCCCATTCAACATCGGCCCTTAAAACTTTACCACCCGATATTTTGACCAATTAAATGTTTTAATTAGTTTCAGATTAAAATTTAATTAAATAAATAATTGATTCAATTATTTGTTTAATTAGAAAGTCTTTTTGTTCTTTTTTAAACAAATATATACATTTATTTGAATCAATTAAAAAATTAATTGAACTTTAATTTAAAACTAAACAAAACCATTAATTGGTGCCAAAGTTTTTTTTGTGTTCGTTTCGTTTTCGTTCGTATGTGATATTTTTGTTTTAAATTTACATTTAGTCGTTAAAATATTTATTCATTCAATTACACATAATTTTATTTATATTTTTATATCCAATAAGCGACACATTTATTCTAAAATATAATTAAGTTATAAAATAAGAAATTTGACCATATTCAATGCATAGATTTTTTTCAGTGCAAAAAAATTCAATGGTTGGGTGTCTTTGCTTACGGGCAGTTTAGACAGTAAGACTTTACGTACGTAAAATCTAAGAGAAAATAAAATGAAAATCAATCCGTATGAAAAAATAGAGATTAAAAATCGTATGGTTTTTTTCTTACGTTTACACCATTGGTGTTGAATAAAATGGAGTAAAATTGAAACAGCTGTTGTTAAAACAATAAAAAAGTGAAAACAAATAAATAGTGCGCGTACTTGTGAAAAATATGCCAAATTTAAAAAAAAAAGTAACAAGGAAAAGGCTCTTGATGTTGTACTAGCCATTACCATAATAAATAAACTGGAAACCAACAACTAAAACAAAATTAAAAAATTTTCACTTTCTTTTACCAAAAGTTTTTAATTGTTTACAAACTTATTTGTGATGCCAACTGGATCTATTTTGCACTATATTCAGCGGTTTTCTGCTATTTTGACGAGTTTTGCCTTTGAGAAGTTAGCATTAATAAGAAAAATGCAACCCTGATCTAATGAAGTAGAATAGTTTTTGAAAAATTTCAAAACATAAAGAGAGCCGTAAGACTGTCAAATTTGTATCCTTTTTTTCTCTCAATATCGGACAGTTTCATTACATATTATGTTAAGACGATACTACTTATACTCTTCTACACAAAAATTTGACATGTCGTATTACTTGTAGTATAATGTAAACCGCCCTTTATGAGCAGTAAGACAAAACACCGTAAAACGACCCCAAATTCTTAAATTCAAATAAAGCAAATGTTGAAGTTTTCAAGTAAACGGCAGTGTAACTAAATAAAAGCATTAAACTCATTTATATTTGGGAAACCCCAAAAATAAAATTTTATCAAATTTAAATAAAGACACATGAATTACTTTTAAAATCAGCAGAAAATTCAACAACAATACAAACTAAATAATGTTGAAAGAAGTCAACATAAATGACAAAAGAGCCCCTGGCAGTAGCTTTTACTTTTACTTTTGGATTATTACTAGCTGTGTCCGCCACTTGGTCAGCGTCCTTGCAATACTTTGTTCAATTTTGTTTTGAAAGCAATCCACACCAAAGACCCTTACGTTTTTAGCGTCACCTTAAACTATGCTCCATATCACTTTTTGTATTTACTTTATAAAAAAAGTAAGGTATACATATCCGGTTAGTTCAGTTCAGTTATGGTTTATGTATTTATTTTACTACTAAAATAACTGCGTACCTTCACTGCGTTTTCTCCACTTTCTCTTGGAAATAAAATATTTTTGCGGAAAAAAAGTATCCTATATTGGAATCAGGATGCTAAGGTGCCTGCCCACAAAATTTTGTTAAAATCCATCCAGTGGTTTTTACGCGATGCGAACGCAAAAGAAAAGCAACAGACGGAAATGAGTTACTATTTTATTATATGTATAGATTAGATTTTATAAACTTTTGACAATAAAAAAAATATATAAAATTTAAATTGAAAAAAATAAAAAATAATTTTTATAAATTTCGATTATACACAATTGATTTGTGTTAGTTAGACCTGCAGGATAAAAATAATATAAAAAATTTAAAATTGAAAAATTTATTTGTAACAGGAAAAATATTATAATTAAATATCACTTTACTGACACTTGATGTTACAAGCAAATTTCTTAATAGGATACATTTATTTGTGGTTGAGCTTTTTATAATATTTTCATACTTTAAATAAGATTTTGTATTTAAATAAAGAAAGGACATTTATTTTATTAAAGAAATAAAATAATAAAACATAATAAAAATTAAATTGATAAAAATTTTATTTTTATTTAAATTTGACAATATGTCAAATATATTTAAAAATATTTAAATTTGACAATATGTCAAATATATTTGAATTTAAATAAAAAATTTAAAATCCTTAAGGTTCAAAGTGTTTCAGAACAGAAAGTTGTATGTGTATGTACGTAATTGGTTTTTTAAGGAATGACAAAGCCTTAGTTTCTTAAAAGCACTAAAAATTTGTTGGAGATTTTTAAAGTCATTGCTAATGAAAGCAATAATCCAGTGGGATAAATTTAATTTAATTTAATGCAATTTGTATTTTGCAAGATTATGTACATTAGTATGAGGGTTACTTCTGCAATGTTTTAAGACTCTGCCTATTGCAGAACTCGGATGGTACCCCACGCCCACTATTCTAATCCAACCTGTGATGATGATGTGCTAAACTATGTACATATATTAATAAGGGGGTTACTGGTGCTAAATTTGAAGGATCTACCTATTATAGTTCTCTAATTACTTAAAAAAAGTGGGCGTGGTCAATTTTTCTTCCCTAAGTTGGGCTATGATGAAGATTTAAAAAAAAATGATCAAATCGGTGAGCTGTTCTTAAGTGATGCGAATACCAACGAACGACATTTGATTTTATTTATATAAATAACTGTGCCCACACACGTTGTGTGCGTTTTGACAATATTTCGCTTTCACTTTATAAAAAGGTACCCATCCCTGTATAAAATTCTAAATTTCTATAAAATTCTAAAATTCTAAATATATCTTAACATAAAGGAAAAAGTGCTTAAGTCTGATTTTTAAGTTTTGTAGGAGAACAATTTTAAACTTAAAAATTAATTTTTTTAAAAAATATCTGATCTTTAAACTTCGCACATGGAAGTCAAACGTATGTTTTGGAAATTATTTTAGATCTACGAAAAGTATGCAGGCGTTGCAATTAATAAGTTGCGAAAAAAATATTTTTTGATTTGGAAAAACAGCTTGTAGCTTCTTAAGCTTTTTTCCTAATGCGTTTAGACATTGAAAAAAGATAAGCAAAATTAATTTTCGCTATAACTTCCTCAAAAATGGTACAAAATAATTGAAACTTTGCCCATGGGTACTTTGGAGTACGGAGATTCCAATGGTGCTACTAACTTTAATTTTGCTTAAGTCGACTTAAGCACTTATTCCTTAATGCCACAGATATAATTGTGAAGTTGTGTAAATGATGTTTAAAATATTTCAATAACAATGTTATTCCTTAAAGTAAAAATACAGAACAAATAAAAATTGTATTCAATTGGCTATTCGGCAGTAAGTAATTCATATTTTGTGAATATTTCAAAACAGCGCCATCTATTGCGCAACCGTGTTTTCCCGCTTTCAAAAATAAAAGATGCCTAAAGTATGCAGTACCGTTAAATCGGTAAACAAAAATAGGCGTACTTTCACTGCATCTTATCCACTTTCTCTTGGAAAAAGATATCAGGATACTAAGTTACCCCTTTACAAAATTTTGTTAAAATCCATCCAGTAGTTTTTACGTGATGCGAACACAAAAAAAAAGAGAGACAGACAGACAGACAGACAGACAGGAAATGAGTTACTATTTTATTATACATATAGAATAAAGATAAGAAAGACCAATCGAAACATCTAGTAGCTGGTTCCCTCCGAAGTTTCCCTCAAGATAGCTGGTACATTATGTAAAATAATCTTATGTGGTAAAGCGAATGATCAGATGCCTTAGGGTCAAAACGACCTTAACCTATTCTCAAACTTTAAAAGGGTAAGAACCTCAGCTTTTTAGATATGAAGGTTAGGGTTGTGATATAATGTGCCCAGTGGGCCACTTTTGGTAAGCAGAACTGGCGCGGTGGGATAAACCAAACATAATGTTACGGTGCTCCACCGTTTCCTTCCCTACCCACAACGTCAAAAAAGAAAAATAATAAATAAAAAAAGAAATAAATAATAATTGTCGCTATTGAGAGATTGTCGCTATTGCAGTTCTCCAGATATAGTCTAACTACTTTGTATGGGGGTACCCTATCACCACCGTCCTCAGCATCTCGAAAACACACGTTATACTCAGACTAAACAAATTTCACCACTCTATCTATTTTAGTTTTCCAGATACACAATATTATTTTTTACTAAATATGGGCGTTACCACGCCCACTATTCCAATCTAGACAGTCTTTTTGCTGGAATAAGCAAATTAATGAGGTGGTTACTCATAGAAAATTTCACACTCAACATACTACAGTTGCCTTGGATACATAATAATTGTTTTTTTCTTCACTTTATATGGGCGTATATGAAAGATCCTATATTCTTCCCGCTGAAACTCACATGCATTTATAAAATCACTTAGCTTTATGAGTATAAGAAATAGAAAACTAAAATTATTTATTGTTGCTTTTTATTTGAAAGTCTTCTATTGAATTTTATTTGAAGCTAAGGAAATGCTGAAGGGATTTTTAAGCCAAAAAAATGTCATAAGAAATAGATTTATTGTCATATCTTTTATACTGTCTTGCTTTTATTTTCAACAAAAGCATTGATATTTTTACCCAAAGGTATTTTTACCAAATAACAATTCTTCCATTTTTATTTATTTTTTTTTTTTTTTTTTTTTGTAATGTACACAATGAAACCAATTGCAAAGCAAAATCTTAAGAAAATCTTAAGATAATAATACACAGAAAGAAATATTTTCACCAATTAAAGGTTTTAATTTGTTTCAGATTAAAATTTAATTAAATAACACACTGTGTTATTTTTTAAGTCATGGCAAAATAACCATATACGGACACCACTACGTCATAAAAGACCAAAAAAAAGACCCCTGTCTCCCAGTTTTGCCCAAAGTCCTCCAGGTGAAAAAAAAGTGAAAAACTTTTGCGGCTACCTAAGCGCTACCTAAACGGTGTTAAGAATCATTCCTAGGAAGTTCATATGTTCTAGAAAGTTGTTTATTGAGATCTTAGGTTCATTTTGGTAGTTGATTGTTTCCTTGAATTTTTAACGGTTTGATACCTATGGACCTGAACAGGGGAAAAAAGGTAAAAAAAAATTTGAATTTTTTAAAGTTTTTTGCGATTTTGACCTTGAAGATAAAGTTTTTTTGATTTTATATGTTAACAATTTTTATTCTTTATGACAAGGGCTACAACTTTGCCTCAGAAAGTATATCAAAATTTTAAACGGTTTGCAAAATATGAGCTTGAGTAAATGATAGTTTTTTTGCAAAAATGACATCGAGGGCCCATAAAAAAACCTGGAGGACTTTGGGCAAAACTGCGAGACAGGGGTCTTTTTTTTTGGTCTTTTATCACGTAGTGGTGTCCGTATATGGTTATTTTTTTCCGTGTTGCACTGTGTAATTAATTGATTCCATAATTTGTTTAATTAGAAAATTTGTTTGTTCTGTGTAGCTTAACTTCTACAGCACTAGGATTCAAGTAAGTTTTGACAATCGAAACCGGAAACGTTTTGTTTTTTATTTAAAAACATTTTCGGTTGTGTTTTTTTTTAATCCTTTGCTTCGTTTTTAGGGTTCCGTACCCAAAGGGTAAAAACAAAACCCTATTGTTTTCGCTACAATGTCTGTCCGTCTGTCAGCGCCTTTTATCTCTGGAACCGTAATAAGTAGACCCTTGAAATCTTCACAGATGATGTATAGCTGTTGCGGCTATAGCAGAAAATACTAAAACTTATAGGGTGTTCTAATAGAGAGATGTTATTCACGAATATGTGTTTATTTCGTGAACTGTAGGAGGCATTGACTAAATATTAACAAACAGTAATTAAAACTTAGTTCGCTTTATAAACAAGTCTAAAAAAATAAACCTAAAAATTAAAGGGTGTTCCGATAGTGGTGTGATTTGCATGTATAAGGCCTAAATTTTGAACCATAATAGGTAGACAGTTGAAATTTTCACAGAAGGTGTATAACTGTGGCTGCTATAGTAGCAAATACTAAAACTTATAGGGTGTTCCGATAGAGAGGTGTTATTCACGAATATGTGCTTATTTTTTAAACTGTAGGAGGAATACACTAAAAATATGCAAGTAGTGATTAAAACTTAGTTCGCTTTATAAACAAGTCTACAACAATAAACTTAAAAATTAAAGGGTGTTCCGATAGTGGCGTGATTAGCATTTATAAGGCCTAAGTTTTGAAGACTCTGGAAATTTTCACAGAAGGTATATAACTGTGGCCGCTATAGCAACAAATATTAAAACTTATAGGGTGTTCCAATAGAGAGGTGTCATTCACGAATATGTGTTTATTTCGTTAACTATAGGAGGCATGCACTAAAAATTTACAAACAGTAATTAAAACTTAGTTCGTTTTATAAACAAGTCTAAAAAAATAAACCTAAAAATTAAAGGGTGTTTCGATAGTGGTGTGATTTGCATGTATAAGGCCTAATTTTTTAATCATGATAGGTAGATGCTTGAAATTTTCATAAATTGTGTATTACTATGGCCCCTATAAAAACAGTAAAAATTAAAGGGTTTTCCGGCAGTGCCGTGATTTGCATTTATAACGTCTTATTTTTTGAACCGCAATAGGTAGACTCTTAAATTTGCACAGAAGATGCTATGTGTTACCACGGCCGCTATGACGATTACTTAAAATTAAAGGGTGTTCCGACAGTGATATGTTTTTCACGTATAGTGACTTATGTTTTTAATCGTAAAAGATATACTCTTGATATATTCATAGAAAGAGAAATGCAATGGCCGCTATAAAAAAACAAAATTAATGGGTGTTCCTGCAGAGAGATGACATGAAATGTTTACAGGAGATGTTGTTCTTTGGCCGCTACAACATTTACTAATGACTAAAGGGTGGTCCATCAGTACCTGATATTTTTATAGAAAGTGTATTACCATGACCACTATAACAACAATAAGTAAAATTTAAAGGTTGTTCTAATAGTGATGCAATTTTCGTCAATATGACTTTAATTTTAAAATTAAAAATATGACAAATTAACAACAAACAAATTAACAACTTGAATTTTTAA
The DNA here is from genome assembly GCA_949628195.1 of Phasia obesa. Taxonomy (NCBI): domain Eukaryota; kingdom Metazoa; phylum Arthropoda; class Insecta; order Diptera; family Tachinidae; genus Phasia; species Phasia obesa. Next base: position 25,430,170 of record OX451215.1, on the reverse strand, counting down.
AGTTGTACTAAACATAGTACGGTACCCTACATGTGTGAGTCTAACTCGCACTTGACTGATTTATTTTTTATTACGGGTTAGCAGTTTAAAATAGTATTTATTTTCCCCCTTTCTCCTTTTTCTTTCTAACAATTAAAAAAAATATAATTAAGAAAAAACAAAAGCCACTTACCTACCTGTCCAAATAAATTCTTCTCTAATCAAAAAAAAAAAAAATTATATATTAAAACAACTTCTGAAAATTTCAAATTATTTGTTGCAAGTAAATTTCTATACATTATTTCTATGCTTTCAACTTTAAACCTTGTTTTTCAATCTATCATCAGAAAACATCATACACTTAATCCAAAGCAATTACTTTAGATACGTAATTTAAGGATTTTAAGGATTTTAAGGATATTATTTTTTTGCTTCAATACATTTTTACAATTTGTACTCTCAACGTATTTGTAAGTGATGTATTTGTGTGTAAAGAAATCTTGATAAATGTATGTTTTTCATAAAATTAATTTATTTTCTTTCAATTGCCACTTTTTCTTTTTTTAGAAATGTTCAATTAATGTTAGGAAAAACATGACGTCAATAAAAAATTAAAATTAATACTTGTCGGTTGTGAAATGAAACATTTGTTTTATTGTTTTTTTTTTTTTTTTTTTTTTTGAAACGATTAATTGCAAAATTATCATCCTTAAGTCTGCCTCTTTGCAGGACATCTTTTTTATTTTTGGCAGTTTTCTTTTTCAAATACTGCCGTGACTGTTTTTCCGCAGATCATTTGCGACGTATTGTCATAAAAGGAGGTTAAGAAAAAGATAGCAGTAAAGAATGTAATAGGATCTTGACTGCCTGTTTACGTTACCGTGGTCTTAGATCACTCCTGTGCTATTGCCGTTGTAGTTTTAGCTGTGTAGCACATAGTTTCATTTTGTTGCAACCACACAACTGCACTTCTGATTCTCTTAATACTAGAGAATCACTCTTTTGCACTTCGCATAGTTCACTGGAGTTATAATAGAAAGTAATTTCTTTACCCGAGAGGCCAACCTCGTTCGATTTTCTATAGCCTACTTCTCATTTTGTGGTTGCGCTGAGTCGAAGTTTTCGAGAATTCATTTTCAATTTTGTTAAATTATCTCTATCCAATGCGAATACCTTTCACTTTTGAATGTCTTGCGCGGTCTTACTACTTTTGGTTTCGACCTCTCATAATTCTGATGCAACTTGGCGTTATAAGAATTGACATATCTGTACTCACTCTCTCTCTGTCTCTCTCTCTCTCTGATTCGTCCACTCCGCTAACACCAAGGCAAAGTCATAAAATCTTATTTTTGTCAGCGCAGGTCAAATTTTTTGGCCTAGTGTTGTTATCCTTATTCAAAATTTATTTTCCCTCATTTTGCGGTTACATTCACACATTTTCGCCATATTTGTAACTGAAAATAGAGAGTTGAAACATGCATTTTTGCGAAACTAAATACTAAAGCGTAAGTATATATAAATTGAAAGTTTAAAATAGATTTTTATTCGATTTTTAATTTTTTTCTCCACTTTTCTTAAAAAGAAGCTTCACGCATTTTTCAACTTCAATCACTTTTAAGTCTGATGTACGTTTTTTGTAGTTTTTTTTTTATTATTTATTTTCGCCTCGAGTAAAGCTGGTATAAATTTACCTTGGCTAACATCAACGACATTTAATGTTTGCTTCATTCGATCAGCTCTATGCGACAGTAGAGAAAAAAGAAAGTCCACCTGGTAAAGCTTTATATTACGCAAGTGAGTCTTGAATACGGTAACTTTTAAGAATTAAGGAATTTACTTTCCTGTACCCGATTTGTTTGATTAGCTACCGTAGCAATAAAATATGTAAAAGGAACTGTCTAACGGCCGCCGCACTTCTGACAGTACTTGCCAGATAATCACTGCACGACCCTATAACTTCAGACTAGTAAGGTAACTCTGGGTTGAGCAACAACGTGCGCGCGTCATTGTTGTTATCCTTTAGAGTCAATCAGGCCGTCCTTTTTGCTTGGCTTGCGAGTGCTTTGCGTCACACTGGCTGATTAGCTTCCTACTCCTGTACTGCGATACTGTTATTGGTCGCTGCTTTAATCAGCCACGTGCGATCGTTTTGGTTATCGTATATAACCTAGTAATTTTCATTCAATAAATCGTACATGGGTAGAGTACCATTTTTAACTCACATTTTCACTGAAGAAACAACATTAAACTGAACTTGTTCAATGAATGAGAACCACTAAACTCAAGTTTTCACTGGAGGAGTACCATTAAACTCCTTTTTATTTTATCCAGCTGAATGTGGAGCCTCACTACCTATACGAAGGTATAGGTCTCGCTACAGATTTTGATGGAAACTAAGCATATCATACCCTGGCGCTTTGGTTTTTTACCTCTGCCAGCTTCGAAGCTTTTCTAGAATAAGAAAAAACACTGCAACTTTTTCTTTATTATTTTAATAACAAAGATAAAAACAGCACAGATATAAACTGCCACAATCTATCCTTCCTTATCGCACCTCAATAGTTATTTTAAAAAATACATTAACAATACTGGAAAAAATTTTAGGTGATCACAAAATACGCGGTATATGCTTGCCTAAGCCCTTTGTGATATAGAGATTTTTTATATATGTATTTTCAAGTCATTTGATTCGTTTAACGGATATTAGAACCATTTAGCTAAAGCACCATGTCTTCTTTCAATAGTAAAAGTTGCAGTGGAATTCAAGCAAATAACAATGATGTTAAAATCTTAATACCGTCAGAGCACAAAACATTCGTTAAGGACACACAACATGAATAAAACATTTACACTGACATCAAAAAAATTAATTTTTTTTTAAATAACACTGGTCAACAAAGATTTTGTCCTTGAGCTATTGTTGAGAAATCTTACATTCTCTCTATTACGTCTAGTTTCCTTGGAATAGAGGAATGTATTTTTTCTGTAAGGAAAATAGTATTTATATATTGTGATGGTATAAGCAGGTGAAAATAAAACTTTCCTGTCGAAACATTTTGTCCTGTGATTTCATGCCTATTCTGTCAACACATGTGTAAACTGTTTTTTTCCAAAAGATAATTTGACAATTTTGTTGCTCGCAGGAATTTGCAGCTTATTACATTGAGATCGTTTGGCTTTACTTTGGGCACCTAATGTGATGCGTAGGACCTGTGTAAGGCTTCTAACTGGTTGGAGTCAGGAAAAACAACTTATGGAGTGTGACGTGCCCAAGATTTGGCGCCAACTTAATGAGCATTTTTCACACTGTTATTTTTATTTAACAAAAATTAAAGGAAACCAATGTCAAACACACACCGCAAAATATCCAAACAACCTGGAATCTACGCTACGACCGCTCCCTCAGTTAGAAAATTACTAGTGCAGGAATTAACGGGAAATGTTAAATTTAGCGAAGATTTAGAAAAAGATCAAGAATGCAAGAATAAAGGATTCAAAAACTCGAAGTACCCAAATTGAGGACCGAGTAGATCAGATGGAGTTCATTTTATAACGCAACGCAACGTTTGGGTGACTGCGTCTCCCTTTGCCAGGCAGAATTGCTTGGGCTGCTGTATGCGTTGGATCACCTGCTGGAATGTTCGGTTCAGGGGAGTAAGGTTTCCATTGCACCTGAAAACCAGTCGGTTATAAAACGTATGAGGCAGGCGAACGTGTACTTCAAACAAGTGCTGGATGTGCCTCGATCAATGAGGTAACATTAATGTGGTTTAAGGAACACAGGCACAGCTGGGAATAAAGCAGCATACCAACGAGCCAAAGGATTATCAGCTGTGAATTTCTGTGGACCAGAATCCAGAGTAGCGCTGGTAATGCCATAATGCGAGCTAATGTCCTACAATGGATGCACTCATTAAACCTGAAAAGGTGGAGGGAGACCACTACGTTGGGGCACGCTCGAATGGTGCTCAAAGAGCCCTTGGGCTGGAAGGCCAGTAGATTACTCAGATACAAAGAAGTACTCTAATCTAGATAACTGCATTGGTGACAGGTCATGGAAACTTCAAGTATCATCTAGCCAAGATGAAAATCGAAGAAGATGATACTTACAGATTGTGCCTGTAGGAGGCTAAGACGGTAGCTCACATTGTGTGTGAATGTCTAGCACAGGCTAGCTTAAGACTTAGGATAACTGCCAGAAGCTTGTTAAATGGGGATGGGGGGACCTGAGCATCGCACAAATGCTAGCAATTACTAGATACTGGGTGTTGATAAAGAAGGCCAACAATTACCAGTCGATAGTCTGACTCTCTGAGGGTAAGGTTGCCGTAATTACATTTCGGTTATCTATAATAATAGATGATGGAAGAGGGTCGTTACGAAAGTGGTCTACAAAACAAATATATGTGCATCAATTCTAAAATAAAAATTTAAATGAAAGTAATCTGTACGAAATAGTACTCAAATCAAATACTTTTATAATTGTTGCTCTAAAGGACATAGTAATATACGTTCTGTACACTCAAATGTCTATCCATAACGGTTAAGCAGATAAAGCCATATAGAACATATTACGTCAGATATGAGGACACCCTTTATTTTTTACACTTATTATTACTTACACAGTAATAAAAAGTAACGGTTCCAAAGATATGGCCATATAGCTTGAACAATATCACCTAGGGGACACCCTTTAATGTACAATTTTAAATTAAACACTTATTTTAAAGGACAGATTCTTTGTTCAAAAGTTTGGCCATATGCATCAATTTACATCAACTATTGGGATACCCTTTAAAATTTTAAATATTTATAAATGTTATTATACGGGACATAGAAGTGGAGATTCCGTCTAATTTTCAAGTGTTTGTCTATAACGGTTCAAAAGATAGGGCTAGATAGGTAAAATTATATCAATTATGGGGACACCCTTTAGTTTCCAAATTTAAATTATATACTTGATGTTATAAAGGACTGAGATATACAGGTTCTTTGTAAATTTCAACCGTCTCTCTGTTACAGTTCAAAAGTTTTGCAATATACATCAACTATTGGGACACCCTTTAACTTCTAATTATAAATATTTAATTTCTGATTATAAATATTGGACATTTTGTCCAATTTTCAAGTGATTGTCTACAATGGTTCAAATGGTTCATATATTTAAATTGACGTCAAATATGGGGACACCCTTTAATTTTTAAGTTTTTTTATTATTAATTTCTGTTATTTAATTTTTTAAAATTTTAAAAGGATGCCTTTACGGTTCATAATACACGTAAAAAACATGTATGTTGTATGGGGACACCCTTTAATTTTCAAAATTCTGAACTTCTTTTAAAATGGGACCAATCTGTAAGCATTTCCTTTCTAATAAAGAAAAATTTTTGAAATCGGTTCAGAAATGACTGAGTTCTGCGGGCACAAACATAAAAAAAAGCAACATTCAGACGAATTGATAACCTCTTTCTTTTTTTTGAAGTCGGTTAAAAAGCATTTGTGCTTGGGCTACAATAATATATTTCTTCAGCCTTTGGTAGATCCGAAAAATTTATTTTGCCTTTTAAAAATTTTTACAAATTTTTGAGTTTTTAATATTTAAAACAAAAATTTGTTTCAATTCAAAAAGTGAGGCAAAGTTTAAAAAAAGGTTAAAAATTTTTTTTAGCCTTAGATTAGGCAGCGGCTAAACTATTTTGAATTTCAAAAGCAATTGAGTCAAAAGGAAAAAAACCCGTGGAATGCATTCAAAAATGTAGTTGAACATTTTGCTGGAAATATCAAAGCTAACAATTATTGCGATCTGGGGCTGCAATATGTCTTTTAAAATGCTTGGCTCACACCTGGATTTAATTTTACCAAGCCAAAAAAAAATTGACACCGTTTGCGATGAACACGGTAAGCATTTCCAACACAATATTTCAGCAACATGTTAGCATATGTCAGCTGGACACTGAAAAGGGAAAAGGGACCTAGCCAGATGTTAAATATGCTAGAAAATCCTTAGTCGTTACCCATTTTTCACAATTTATTATTTGCTGAAACCACCGTGAACCCCAATTTAATCCGATTGTCCTAAGAAAACTAAACGTGATAGTTATTAGCATCAGATTAAGAATCAGCATTATTTTATTATCCAGTGTAATCGAAATAAGTTCACACACACACACACACATACACATTCATACATACACAAAAACCTGTATAAAACACGATGTTAAACTTCTAATAAAACAAAGCAATAAACAATTTAATGTAATTTCGAAGATGCAACGAAATGAAAAGCATCTGTAAGAAAAAAAAACAAAAAAAACGATGAGAAATTTTTTCTAGAAAAACTTAGAAAATTTCAGGTAAACAATGCAATATGACACTCAAATACAATATAGAAAATGAAGACAAAAAATAGAAGAAAAAAAACTGTTAAAGACAAATTGCAATCATTGTTTCTTCTGTAATGAATTTCCGAAATTATTTTTACTGAAATACAATAAACAATGATGCAGAGCAAGTAGAAGTTATAAAAAATATACCGAGCAGAGGAACCTCAATTAGAGCGAAGTGCCTTAAGATAATTGCAGTTTACTTCTTTTACTTCATGGTTTGTTTTATTTGTGCAGGTTCCACTGTTGCTGTGTTTTTTATTATTATTATTATTATTATTATTATTATTAATTGCAGCTTAACAATCAATATCTAAAGTGAGAAAATTTTTTTTTCCTCACCCTCTCTCTTTATATCATTATTTAAGGCTTAGAGTGGCAACATTGTTGGTCCTGGTTTAAAAGCTTCTTGGCTTAAAACAAAAACAAACAAAAAATACTAATAAGTATCCTTGTTTTATATTTTTTTTTATTAGTTGTAGATGAACAGTTGTAGTAGTATTAGTGCAAGTAGCTTTCTTTTCAATCTTCACTATTTATTGCACTCCAAGAAGCACAAAAAGTTTTTAACAATTTCAAGTTTTTTTTATAGACAATAAGTTTTGAAATCTTAGTACATACCTACGCAGTAAGTATGTTTAATGACATTGGAAAAAGCATAGAGAATACAATGAAATGTTAGACACAAAACAAGTGCATTTAGAGCTTTAAAAATTGTTATTGCAACAAACAAAATGGTGTAAATTAAGTTTTTCCAAAGAATAATTATTTTAAAGAACAAATTGAGGCAGTAACTTTTTAGCCATTATCTAAATGGATGATGAATAAGTAATCAATGAACGAACTGAAGAAAAAATTATAATTTTGTGATGAAGCCCCCGGGGTTGAACTTGGGCTGCCGAAACAAAAGTTTTTTGTTTTTATTTTTTTTTTTTTTTTAATGATTTGTTGACAATTTAATTTATTGCCCATTTTTGTATGAGAATGTTATTTTTTTTGTAAATTGCATTTTTAGTTTTTCAATAAAATTTTAATTTTTGATCGGAATAAAAATTTTCAATTTTATCGAAAATTACTTTGTCTAAAAAAAACTAAAAAAAAAACTTTCGAATTTATCAATATGGGATGAAAGCTGAGACTCCCACAATTCTAGAGGTGGTTTGGGTTTTCATGTACGTTACACCTAAAAAAAAGTTACACGGCTTTAAAGTCGAATTATTTTGATAATTTTTTCATAATTTTTAGGTTACAAAAAATGGGTTTGGAAAAATAAATCTCAAAAATTCATTTTTCAATAAAAATGCATGTAAATTTAATTGTTTAATTCAGAAACGTAGCAGAAACAATGAATAAATCCAAAAATTCAAATATTCGTAACAAAATTGTAAAAAAAAATTGTGAAGTTTTTAGCCAAAATATGTACTTTTTAAAAAAAAATAGTCAGCTTCGATGGATCCGAAAAAATAGACACATCAAAAAACTACTTTTATGCATCAATAATCTTATTTTCTGTTATAAAGGGTGTTTTTTATAGAGGTATATAACTTTAAGTTGCAATAAAACAATGATGGATTATTTGATTGACATGAATTTTATTTATCAGAAAGATAATCTTGAGGCATTACATTTTAAACATGATTTCTGGCTGGCGCGGATGTAGTTCAATCTGGACGTCCAATTTTCGATGACTTTTTCCAACATTTATGGCCGTATATCGGCAATAACACGGCGAATGTTGTCTTCGAAATGGTCATACATAGCCCCACAGAAAGTAGTCTAGCGGTGTTAAATCACAAGATCTTGGAGGCCAATTCACAGGTCCAAAACGTGAAATTGCACTATTTGCAAGCACTATTTGCACTATTGCACTATTTGCAAGCGTTGTTCAGGCGTGAGTCTATTCATGATGAATTGCCAAACCAAACTGAGAATAAATCACATGACAGCTGTTAAATCGGTCGCCATCTTGAAAAGTAATGCCAACTTAAAATTCTATACCTCTATAAAAAATACCCTTTATATACTAAAATATGTATAAAAAGCTTTAGGTGTTTTCTATGCCAACTTTTAAAATATAATGATTTTAAAAATCATCCATATTTGATATTTTTATTAAAATTATCAGTTGATGTTTTTCATATTTGAAAATGTATGATAACACTGTGGAACAAAGTTAGGAAAAATTAGGTCGATTCTGAGAGTGAGGGGTGAAAATATAGGCTAAATTAGAAGACCCGTATCGCGTCGTTTGTTTATGTTAGTTCGATTTTTTTTTTAATCGACCTTCGAAGTGCTTTATATGCCAAGCTAAGCCTAAAGATATGAACAAACTTAGCATTACTTATTCACCCAACGAAGACCATTATAGATAAGGAATTTAACCTTTGCTTTGAGTGCATGTTACACATTGCGTATCGATTGCATATTAAGACAAGTTAGGAATGATGATAATGGCAGGTTAGGAATGATAAGAAAACACTGTACAATGAAAGAAAAGAAAAAAGAAACAAATTCAAGATAATTAGCGATCTGAGATAAAGTGCAGTCTAATTTTGGCACCAGTAATAATGACAATACAGTTCGAAAATTTTTTAACGATTATAAAAAATCGTCTGAGATTTCAGGAGTTAATGAACAATTGATATATAATTTTTATTTTTTTTTTCATATTTTTTTTATTGAATCTTCAAATATATTTTTGAACTAACAATAATTACTTAAGAACTTAAGCCTAAAATAAAAATAAATATACTTGTTATGTCCAGCCAGTGCTAGAAAAAAAAAATGTACATATGTTTCACGGTTGCTTCTATCATTTGCGGGTCATCCCTCTAATGTTCGGATGAAAGAAGAAATGTTCCTCCTTCTTAGACGAATGTAACCACCTTCATTTAGCATGTTGCGGGCCAGCGGATTTGGATGTGTTTCAAGCTTCTTTAAATACGTAACTGCATATTTCGCTATTTCTTCTTTAACTGATGGCACGTTTAGATCTTTGCGGTTGTTCGAGTTTCTTATGTACCAGGGAGCAACTGTGCTCTTCCGTAGAATCTTATTTTGGCGCCTTTGGATTGTTTCTATATTGCTAGCTGCGGCAGTGCCCCATAATTGAATGCCATAGCACCAAATTGGTTTTATAATTGACTTGTACAATAAAAGTTTGCAATCTAAAGCGAGAGTATAATTTCTGCCAACAAGCCTGTTTAGTTGGACTGCTTTCAACTTCATTTGTGTTAACTTTGTTTCTATGTGGAGGTTTCCATGTAAGGCGCCGGTCAAGATGTATGCCTGCGCAGTGTAAAAGTTATGTGAGTACATTTTTGTTCATTGACCTTAATTTTCCATTTCTTCAATCACTTTTCTAAAATTTATATGTGGTCTTGTAAATATTGTGTTGCTACTTCGGCACTTTCGTGAATGTTTAAAAAAGCTGTATCGTCAGCAAATGTCGATGTGTGGACTCGGTCCCTAGCTAGCATATCTGAAGTATACAATAAGTATAAAATCGGCCCCAATATACTACCCTGGGGAACTCCGGCTTCAATTGGTTCAGGTGAGCTTAAAAAATTGCCTTCTTTTACAATGAATTTCCGATTAGTTAAATAATTATCTAACAGCTTATATAAGTTTGCGGGCAAATTCAGTTTTAACTTATATTTTAGGCCATCATGCCATACCTTATCGAATGCTTGGGAACCGTCGATAATAAGCGCAGAGTAGTATTTTTTTCCTTCAAAGGTCTTCTTAATTACATTAACTAACCTGTGAGTTTGTTCGATTGTACTATATTTTTTTCTGAAGCCAAATTGATGGTTCGGAATACATCCTTTGTCGTTTAGAATGGGGTTCAGCTTATTTATTAACATCATCTCAAACAGCTGTGACATATTTGATAAAAGACTTATAGGTCTGTATGATTCAACTTTTGTGTGGTCTTTTCCTGGTTTAAGAAAAGACCACACGAAACCTTTCAACCTGAAGGAAAGTACTCAAGGCGTAAAATGGCGTTAAAAATAAAAAGAATAATTTTTCGAGCTGTATGGGGCAACTCAAATAACATCTTGTTACTGGTTTTATCAAAGCCAGGGGCTTTCTTGGTGTTTAAATCTGATCTGACATTGAAAGGGTAATTTCAATGTCACTAAAATGAAATCTTCAGGGTACTGCAGCACTAGCTTCGACAGTTGGCAAATCAACTGCTCAGTCAATACATTTGGAGTAAAGACCTTTTTCAAATGTTTAACAAATAGTTTGCCTTTTTCGGTGTCATTCCTTGCCCAGCCTCCAGACGAAGTTCGCAAAGTAGGCTTATGTGCTACTGGCCTTTTAAGGTTTCTACACGCACGCCATAATGAATAATCTGATTGATGAGTCGGGTCAAGGTCTTTTAAATAGTTTTTCAGAGATGCTGCTCTTCGGGATTCTAGTAAATCTCTTAGCCGTTTCGTGAATTCTTTAAGTCTGCTTTTAAGTTGAGGAGATCTGTGCGATTGCCACTCTCTGCGAATTTTATTTTTTTCTCAGCCATGAGCCTCTCGACGTCAACAGAATAGATTTGATTGTGTCTTATTAGTTGTCGGGTTACTGTTGCGTGTTGGGCAGCTAATTTAAGATTTTGATCAAAATCAGTAAGACTTTGCTCTAAGTCTTCTGCAGTTCTTAGCGGAATATTTTCCGAACAATGAGTACTGAGATATTTTTTATATTTCAACCAATTTATGCTTGTGCTAGTTTTTGGTGACACGATATTTTGCTGGTTCCATATATAGACAATATAATTTGAGTTTAATTTTAAAACAGTATCCTCTTGAAAACCTATAAATATATCTAACTTTAAACAGCTAACGGAGGAAACTCGAAAAATATGTTTAACTAACTATGATTGGTATTATATGCTATCAACGTTGCATAAACTTCTCATTCACAGTTGTGAAATTATATAATATTTTGATTTACCTAATCAAAATATTTAAATACTTGTATGAAATAAACATTTTGTTTCAAATACTTTTTTGCTTTATTATAGCAATGGTTTCTGAAGATGCTTTAGAAGAAAGAACAGACTTGAGTACACTCGAAAAAATAGCAGAGACAATTGTAATCAAGATTTAATGAATAAACTGATTCATTAATTTCATCTAATAGAAATACAATAAATACAAGCAGCTCTTTCAACAATAATCAAAAATTTGTAATTAAAATAATAGTCGATGAATCTATTAACACTAATTCAGACTCGAAAACTTCTTTTAGAGATTAAGAAATTGTTTACAATTGTTATGTTATTTGAATTTAAAATAACGTTATATTCAAAAAAGGCAACCCTAAATAATTAGAGATTGTTAATTTTTTATAAAAAAAAAAACTATCACGCTTTATCATTTTGTTTGTGAAATGATAGATTAAAATTCAAAAAAATAATAATTACTGAAATGGGAGAATTTTGGGTATTTAATTGTCCCCGCACCGGAAAAATAAAAGGATTTCTAAAAATCTTAATTCATTTTTGAAAATAGTAGACCAAGCTACCATAACTCCTTCAAATTTTTTTTCCAGTTTTAGTATGGGGACCGTTCACTGTGCGACATTTCGATTTAGTGACACAATATTGGAAAGTACGGGCCACTCGCCTCTTTTTAGCTATATCGCCATCCTTTAGGGAGCAATGGTGAATTAAAAAAGCAACATTTTCGGACAGGATATTTGTTGAAATTTTTAAATAAAAATAAATGAAGCAGCAGATCAATTAGCAAATATAGTATCTGCTGAAAATTTCTGTGGACCTGAACGAATAGTAACACTAGGTAATGGCCTAATACGAGCAAATTTCCTACAATGGTTGAACTCACTAAACTTGAAAAGGTGGAGGGAGGCTACTACATGTGGACAGCCTCGATTGGTGCTCAAAGAGCTCCTTGGCAGGAAGGCTAGCAGGGTACTCAGATATTATAGCGGTACCTTAAGCTAGATATATGCGTTAGTGACGTTTAAGTATCATTCAGATAAGAAGAAAATCGAAGAAGGTAATACGCTGAGACGGTAGCGCACATAGTGTGTGAATGACCAGCACTGGCTAGCATAAGACTTAGGACCACAAGCAGAATATTGTTAAATGTAACTGCCATTGGGGATCTACGCCTTGGACAAATGCTAGCAATCCCTAGAGACTCCGTGATGAAAAAGAAGGCCAACAGTTACCAGTCAATAACCCGATCGCTGAAGTCGAGAGTAAAGGCTGGTTGTGACTCATTGAAAGTAAGGTTGCCGTAAATTATGGAAAAGTAAGTTTTTGAAAAAAAAAAAAACTCTTTATCTCTCTCTCTCATTTTATAAGCGGTGATTTTGCTAACTAAAACTCCTCTTAAACTAGAAAAATTAGGGAAAAATTAGGAAAACTTCTTATAAAATGTTGTTGTTAATTAATGTTATAATGCTTGGTCAGTTTTTTTTTTGCTTTTTTTTTAATTTGAGTTGAAACTGAAAAACTTTTTCAAGTCCCTGTTTACTGTTGTTTTGTTCATTGTCATTTTCATTAACAGAAGCATCTATCAACTTTAATCAAAATGGAAGGTCTATAAACTGTCTTATACTGCAGTTAATGCATTTACCTTCTTGGCTAAAAATCTGCTTTTAACCCATTCCATTGTCTTTTGGCTCATGTGCTTGTTACCCCTTAAAGTTGATGTTTTTGTGAATAAATTTGTTTTGGAATTACAATTTCAAAGTCCATAAGTTTAAGTTTTTGCTTAAATAGTTATCAGTGTACACGCAATCAGATGGCAAATGCAGCTCTTGTGTCCCATAGCTTTTGCAGTGACTTCACTTCCTGCCATTCCTAGTGTATAAATGTACAAATGCAACAAGAAAACCTAAATGACAATGATGAAAACTAGAACATACAATACGAGTATCTAAGGCTGACAGCTGCTTTTCAAATGCATCAGGCAGATGAAGAAGTGTTCGCATTTGTGGGTGAGTTTTTCAAATTTCAAGTCTTTTTATGGTGTGAAATGTTCTCAAAGTATTTGGATATTGTGTCTTTGTTTTTGTAAAGATTTGTTTGTTTGTTTGTTTGCTAGAATTAATGAATGTATATGTGTGTAGTATTTGTTGTTTTGTAATTTAAATTGTTTATGAGGTTGTTGTTACTGAATTTTCAAATTCAGATTTTTTTTACAGATTTTGACTTTTATATGGCCCACAATACAGATGTGCTGGCTTATTTCTACTTCAATTTTTCTTTTTAGGGTTCCGTACACAAAGTGTAAAAACGTAACCCTATTGTTTTTGCTACAATATCTGTCCGTCTGTCAGCGCCTTTTATCTCTGGAAACGCAATAGGTAGACTCTTGAAATTTTCACAAAAGGTGTATAACTGTGGCCACTATAGCAACAAATACTAAAACTTATAGGGTGTTCCGAAAGTGACGTGTTATTTGCCTTTATGTCTTTATTTCTTGAGCTATAGGAGGCAACCACTTAAAATTTGCAGAGAGTAATTCAAACTATGTTCGCGTTATAAGCAAGTATACAATTTTAAACCTAAAAATTAGAGGGTGTTCCGATAGGACGTGATAGGCATGTATATGACATAAGTTTTAAACGATAATAGGTAGACTCTTTAAGTTTTTACAGGAGGTGTATTACTATAACCACTCTAACAAATAGTAAAAATTAAAGGGTGTGACGACAGTGACGTAATTTACATGCACATTGACTAATTTTTAACCATAATAGATAGACTTTTGAAATTTTCACAAATGGTGTATTACTATGATCCCTATAAAAAGAATACAAATTTAAAGGGTTTTCCGACAGTGACGTCTTTTTCATTATAACGTCAATTTTTTGAACCGTAATAAGTAGACTCTTCCAATTTGTATAGAAGATGTGTTGCCATGGGCCTTATGACAATTACTAAAAATTAAAGGGTGTTCTAACAGTGACATGTTTTTCACGTATAGTAACTTATTTTTTTAATAGTAATAGGTAGACTCTTGATATATTCATAGAAAGAGAATTGCCATGGCCGCCATAGCAAATAACAAAATTAAAGGGTGTTCCGACAGAGACATGATTTGTACGTAAATAGCCTTATTTTTTGAACCGTAATAGGTAGCCTCTTTAAATGTTTACAGTAGTTGTTGTACTCCGGCCGCTGTAACAATTACTAATATATAAAGGGTGTTCGATCAGTGACATGTTTTTCACATATATTACCCTTTTTTTTTTGATAGCAATAGGTAGGCTTATGTACACTTCCAAAGATAGTGTATTACCATGGCCGCTATAACAAAAATTGCTAAAATTTAAAGGGTGTTCCAACAATGCAATTATGACTTTAATTTTAAAATTAAAGGGTGACTCATAAGACATGAAAAAATAAACAACTTGAATTTTTAAAGTTGTACTAAACATAATACGGAGTCTAACTCGCACTTGACTAATTTATTTTAATTTCGATTCTTTGTAAACTCCAAACCAAGGTATGGAATCTCTCGCGGCGGGTGCTGCAAAAGCTGTATGGATGAAGAGGAGGAATCAGTTCAAAACTTTCTCTGCGACTGCCTGGCAAAAATTCTTTCAGGACCTGGACTCTCTGAGAAAAGCCTATTGGGGTTTGTGAAAAGCTCCAGATGGTTCTTACGAACCAGCGGTATTGGAGTTCTATAGGGAATAGTGGGGGTAGATGGTCGTCGGGGCATCACAATCGGCCTTATTGGCCTCCGAGTGAACTCCCCTTTGTGCGGGCGGACCGCTTAACCTAACCTAATGACAGGGTGATACGTAAATATCTAGGTGGCTAGATAAAAGATTCGCCTGACTGGCCTTTAATGATATGTTAATGACCCACGTAGAGAAACTTTACTTGCTGAATATGCCTATCCAATAAAAATACTAAGAACGAACATAAAAAATTAAATAATATTACTTATTTTAAATTAATCGGGTAGCCTCACTACGGAGGGAAAATATTAAGGCGAAAATTATAAATTTTTTTTATGGATTTTGACACTAAAATTTACAATTTTTCCCCTTAACTGGAACTTGAACTTTCAAATTCCATATAAAATAAATTTAGAAATGTTCGCCTTAATATTTCCCCTTCGTAGTAAAGCTACCTGATGATTGTTCCTTGCTCAGCCAGGGGAATTATTTGGTAATAAGTTTCATTTTTATTTTAAAATATAATATCAAATATGTATATTGCAGTATCCAACAAAAAGTAAGTTCTTTCTTTCTCTTTACTATCGCGTACCTAGGGAATTATAATAGAAAGATATTGATATTTTATAGTATGGACGCTGACGGTATAAGAATATAGGCTGAATTGAAGAGTAAATAATCTTAGGTAAGATCACATTCCCCTCGCAACGAGTAATTTATTTTAGTAACAACAGAATTGTTTTATCCAATCGTCCATATTTTTATCGAAATAATTAAATATTTCAACTTATTTATAACGACATAGATAACTAAAAATATTTACTATTATAGCAAAAAGAAATACTGTTACTTACTTTTTCGGCAAAATAATCTACGTAAATAATCAGAATCAGTTTAAAGATTCTCACTGGCATAACTTTCAATGTGTCGTCCATTAAATATCTTCTTTGGCAAGGCACTATATTTTCTGTAATCAATTTAGTAAGTTCTTCGGAGAGCAAATGCAGAATCTAAGTTGCTATCAACTTTTTTACCACAAACATACTCAGCTAACCCTGAGTGTCTGTCAACAGACGCACAAAATCTCAAAAAGACTCTCACAAAGAAAACAAAACATATAATAATTTTCAATCAGTAGCATACCAGCTTTTAAGAAAGAAGATTTGTGTGGCTTTGTTTTATGAAAATGCTACACTTTTAATATTTAGCAACAAATAAGGAATTATTATACTAAAAAAACGAAAATTTAAAACAAGTAAAAGTGGTACATGCGGCCATGCCGTATCTTATACTGGGTGGCGCAAAAGTAATCCTCCTATCAGAAAATGCTATAAATTTTGCGATTGGCCCCTAATGTCAATTCTGTTTTGACATTTGTGTAGTAAACACTTGCGAAATACACGTTAATAAACAATGTTACGCTACACTGCTCCAGAACGCGGAATATTGGTGACTATTTATTTGACCAATAATCGGTCGATGACTTTGGCACAAGGTGAATTTCGTCGCAGATTTCCTGGCCGTCCAACGCCTACTGGTGAAACACTGCGACGTTTAGCCGCTCGCCTCGAAGAGACTGGCACAACACGAGATGCTGCCAGGCATGGCAGACCCCGGAGTAGCCGTTCTGCAGAGAATATTGCTGCTGTAGCCGAGGATGTCATGGAAGCCCCGTCGACATCGACCAGACGACGTGCCACGCAAAAGGGTATCAGTCGTATCAGATTAACGAGTTCTTTTTGCCGCAACTTGATGAATTGGGATTGGAAAACATGTGGTTCCAACAGGACGGTCAACGGCACACACTGCATGTACCACCTATTCTCCCGTTTTGGCGATTTGCACTGGCCAGCAAGATCGCCTGATTAGACCGCTGCAGACTTCTTTTTGTGGGGCTTTCTGAAGTCGCGGGTTTATGTCACAAGCCTCAGACTCTTGCAGCTCTTAAAGACAATATCCGTCAAGAATGTGAGGACCTATCGCCGGAAGTTTTGGCCAAAGTGATGGAAAATGCCATAAAAAGGGCGCAAATGACAATCAACTGTGGCGGCGGCATTTACATGACATCATATTCTCGACTTGATGTAAAAAAATTAAAAGACCAAATAAAAATAATCCACAAGAAGAATCAAAGTTTTTTATTTTTTTTTTTTTAATTACAGCCAAAAAACATCGGCAGGTTATTTTTGCTCCACCCTGTATAACCTTCACCATTTTAATGCTAAGTAATGTTGTTCCACTCCTGTAATTTTGAAATTTTTTGAGAATGTTTTTGTAAAGACTTTTTTTAAATTATTGTAAAATTCTTTTTAATTTAAACAAAAAAAATTAAAAAAAAAATTACCCTCCTATGTTGTTTGAAAGTTTGTTTGGGAATGTTTTTGTAAATTTTTTTTGGAAAATATTTTTGTAAATTTTTTTTTATAAATATTTTTTCGAAAATTTTTTGAATTTTTTAGAAATTTATTTTTAATTTTTTGAAATTTTTTTTTTTAATTTTTTTAAAATTTTTTTTTTTTTTATAAAAATTATGAACTTCCTGCAATCTATATTGCGTTAGAATGGTCAGACTAAAGCAAAAAAAACTTTAAAAACATTTCCTAATACTGACCCCCTGTGGGCACTCTGTGAGTCTAATGGCTACCTCTATATGTATTGCTTTCTATAAAGGCGTTTAATACAAATCAAGGGGTTATTGATCCTCCGAGATCTGTATGCACTCCTTCGAAGTACCTGTCGCGGTCTAATATTTATTTAATAAAAACAAAGACAAAAAAAATCATTACATTCAAAAAAATTAAAAAACGTGAAAGAATATAGGTTGGCATGATTTTTTGTCAGTAGCCTGCAAAGGAAAGATCCAATGTTACTGAATTACAATCCTAAAATTTTCGAAACTTTGCCTGGCAAATTGGTGGACTTAACTTTTTTTGTATCTCGTCTAGGGTCTTGGCAAATGATATTACTACCCTAACACGGATAGACGGACATTGCTTAATCAACTTTTCCATGTATAAGAATCCAGAATATATATATTTAATGGTGTCGAATATTGTAGAAATTACACACGGAGTAACTTTCCAACTGTGGTAAACGGTATAAAAATACATTTTAAACATCAATTCGTGATTTTCGAATTCCTATTTTACATTTAGTCGTTAAAACATTTATTCATTCAATTACATATAATTTTATTTATAAGGGGTGATCCATTTCGAAGTTCACTACTTTTTTAAACACAGAAAATTCAAATTTAATGGAGAATGTTTATTATCATTTGAAAGAACATTCTTTGGCATTTATTTATTGAAGATTATGTCTATCAAATGTCAGCTGTTGCTACGTCGCAGATGTACCATCCGTTGAGTCCAATTTTCGATGACTCGTTCGAGCATTTCGACTGGTAACTGGTAAATGACATGCGTGATGTTTTCATCCAAGGCCTGAATCAAAGCGGGTTTGTCCGCATAAACTTTAGACTTTACATATTCCAACAGGAAATAGTCTAACGGTGTGATATCACACGATCTTGGTGGCCAATCAACCGGCCAAAAACGTAAAACTATGTGCTCACCGAAATGTTCTCTCAATAAATACATTGATTGATGCGATGCGATGCTTGGGAAGTGGCGCCGTCTTGCTGAAACCAAATGACGTCGAGATCACGAGCTTCAATTTCAGGCATCAAATAGTCGGTTATCATGGCACGGTAACGGTCGCCATTGATGGTTACGTTCGCATCGGCATAATTTTTAAAGAAATATGGACCGATGATTCCACCGGCCCACAAACCACACCAAACCGTTTTTGTTTTTTTTTTTTTTTTTGATAAAGTGGCAGCTCTTGAATCTCTTCAGGTTGCTCTTCGTCCTAAATGCGACAACTTTGTTTGTTTATATACCCATTGAGCCAGAAATGGGCCTCATCGCTAAACAAAATTTGCCTCGTAAACGTCGGATCTTCTTGGAACTTTTCAAGAACCCATAGAGCGAAGCGATTCAGGCGTAAGTAAGTCTTTCCATTATGAAATGCCAAACAATACTAAACAAAAATAACATGACAGCATGACACGATTCAAACGTGATCTGTCAAAAAAAGGCTATGGAAAAAAGTACCTCGAAATGGATCACCCTTTATTTATATTCAATATGTCACACATTTATTCTTAAATATAATTAAGTTATAAAATAAGAAGATTTTTTTTGTCATTTTTTTTCATTCTCTGGTTGGGTGCCTTTGCTCAAAGTGTAATTTTTCCATAAATTCTTATTAATTTTTATTTTTCACTCAAATGGAATAATATAAAATCGCCCAAAAAATACGAAATCTTTCATTACAACATTTTGGGCAAATTTATATTTAAATAATTTTTAAAATATAAAAATTATTTAATTTCACAAAACGTCTAAAAAAGGCTCCCAAAATTATTAGTTTAGTTTTAATTTTTTATTTTCTAAGTTAATTTTGCATGCAGCCATTTAATGTTTATATGATGGTAAGACTTCTTCAGAAGTTAACCCTTATTGTTTGTTGTGTTTATTTTAAATTTGTCATCAAACTAGATGGTGCAATTTCTTTAATGAACAAAAAATATCTTATCAAAACATACCAAGAAGCAATGCAGTATATGACATTATTTTACAAACTAATTATAAATGTTACATTCAAACGCACTGTAGGCAAACATCTTTTCAAATTGGTCATGTGCACACATTCATACTTCTGTTAGCAGTCGTAGGCAGAATATAAAATTTTCCTTTGAAAATGGAAAATCGAAACCATGACAAACATAAGCAATTTCATTTAATCATGTTGTATATTAAGTTTGCTTGCATACGAGTATATTCGATAGATATGAGTTATATATGTATTTGCATTCGTACACAATACATGATTGAGACATTATGGCTCAAAATTTAATTCTAATTAAAACTTAATATGAATTATACAAATACTCATTCATCAATGCAAATTAAAAGAAAATATGCTCTTTATGAGTATAAGGACAAAATTGTTTGCAACAAGATTAAGGATATGAGTGAAAGCCACTGGAACTTCTCATTAATTTAAATGGGTAGGATTTAAAAAAATATCCTTTGTGGCATTAGCTGTAAGCTTTGCAAAGCCGATCTGCAGATTTTCTATTAGGGATAACACAGAATGTTTGTCATACGTACCGAAGCAGTTATCTATATATGTGACCCGGCCTATGAAAAGGTGGCTTATGACAAAAAAAAAAGTTTCCAATTTGTTTTTTTGATTGCGATATTTTTTGAGACGCTCTTTCACCTGGTGAAAACTAGAAAATCCTAACTTGCTTAGAAGTGTACGAAAAATGTAGAGAAAAAAGAGCACAAATGAAAGAAAAACAGAATTGGGGATAAAATCCCCAAAAACCTGACAACGCTGGGTCAGAAACTGTTTTGTGCTTTGAATTGAAAAAAAACATCGCTCTTTATATACACACACGAACTTATCTAATTTTGCTCTTTTGCATTTTTTGGTTGCCTTTTGGGCATAACTGTTCATAATGCAAAAGAAAAACTACTAAGAAACTTTTTATCTTTAACAGCTAATTTTTCGAAATTTTGTTTTTGAGTCATAAGCCACCTTTTCATAGACCTGGTCACATATATAATTAAACAGTAACTCATTTCCTGACTGTCTGTCTGTTTATTTTTTTTTTTTTTTTTTCTTTGTGTTCGCATCACGTAAAAACTTCTGGATGGATTTTAACAGAATTTTCTGAAAAGGTACCTTAGTATCCTAATTACAAATTTCCGTAAAAATATCTTGTTTCCAAGAGAAAGTTGAGAAAAAGCAGTGGAAGTACGCTGATTTTTTATACCTATTTAATAGCATACTTTAAGGCGTCTTTTAAATTTGAAAGCAGTATATTTTAAGCAATGTTGCGCAACAGATGGCGCTGTTTTAAAATAATGAGTAGCTCATTTCCTGTCTGTTTCTTACAGAGCTTTACAATAAGTTTTAGAATTTTATATAAATTTCAGAACTTTATCCATAGATGGGTACCTTTATATAAAGTAAATACGGTCTGAAAATATCCTAGTTTTAAACCGAACATTTCACCACCTTTAAACCGGAAATTGCGTTTTTCACTGCTTTTTCTCCACTTTCTCTTGGAAATAAGATATTTTTGTGGAAAAAGTATCCTATATTGGGATCAGGATACTAAGGTATCTCCTTACACAGTTTTGCTAAAATCCATCTAGTAGTTTTTACGTGAAGCGAACACAAATAATTAAGGACAGACAGACGGAAATGAGTTACTGTTTTATTATATGTATAGATTTTCAATAATAAATATTTCGTTACTCCATAAAATTTTTTATCACAAAGGCATGTTATTTTAATTATTCAAATAAATATTTATATATACCTTTTGGCTTATTTAGCATATATACATATATATATTTTTTTTACTGTTGATGTTTCTTTTTATATTTCAAAAGTTCTACTGTAAATGTGGATACAATAAATGTCTGTTGTGTTGTGGCACAAATTTGGCGCACAACATAAAAATAAAACCAATATCTCACCCAAACTGTAAATGAACAAGCGAGCAACGAAATGAAAAACCAATGAACAAAAACAACATCGATACCGACCAATGTTAAATGTATGTATGTGTGTTTGTGGGAATGTATTTTTATATGCATTTTATGAATAATACCCTTTTAACATCCCCACACAAACACACACACACCCGCTCGCTTTACATACAAACGCATTAAAAAATCTATTCAACGGATATCCGTTTTTGGTTTTTGCGCTACACGAAGCATAAACTTCAGCACAAGAAATAAAAAAAAATAAATTTTAGCAGATAGAAAAAAAATATAAACTAATAAAAATAAACATATTTTTTTATAGAAAGAAATAAATAAGTGAAATTATTAATAAACTTCTGTTTCTTTACCTCAAAGTAAATAAATTTAAAAAAATTTAAAAAATATAAAAAAATATTTTTTCTTTAAAAGTAACTTTAAAAAAAAAGAGAAGTAGCACTCAGGCAATTAATGCCTTTACTAATCGTGTTACTTGCTTTGGAAAGGGATAAGAGTAGATAAGACAGAGGGTTAGTGTGAAAGTAGAGCTTCGCTTATGGCAACACTGGAATTGCACGTTGTGATTATTTTTAGAAAAGTGCCTTCGCCGGCGATTTAGTGCTATATGCTAATACCGGCGAAGGTGGGCGCTGTGATTTATTTATTTATTTATTAGTCTATAGATGTAATCCTTACAGACTATAACATGTGTTTAAAAACTAAAATTAGTTGTTCAAATAAACAATTATATCTCGTTTCTCAAATATGCATTATTATAAAAAGAATCAATATATGTATAGCAGAAAATTTGATGTTGCCACGTCTGAGTATTGAACTCGTGACCATTGCTTTAGTAGTCAACGTGCTAACCACTTTAGCTACAGCACCTTTACGGGTTTTTTTTTTTAGAAAATATCCCTCTCAAGCAAGCTATAGACGATGCGACGATGCGACGAGTTGTACAACCAATTCTAGGAATCGTAAGTTGTACGCGAGTTGTACACGCGTTGTAACGTCTGTGAACTGATTGTATTAAAGTTGAGTGTCGGTAGTTACGAAAGATCAAAAAGTTTTGATTTTTTGTCAAGTTGTACCAACACGTCGCAATGTTTGTATGCCTCTCGCTTACAATTTTATGTAGTATTTGTGTTTAGTAATGTTATGACCAACTTGCAGTTAACATTGAATGTAAAGTATTATTTGTAGACGATGTCGATTATAGCATAGGCGAGAATATTGAACGCCATCTAATTTGATAGAGCTGGGTTTTTAAATGAAGTTGTCGCACACTAAATTGCATCGTTTGTGGAACGCATACAACTGATTCCTAGAATTGGTTGTAAAACTCGTCGCATCGTCTATGCCTTGCTCTCTAAGAAGAACTAAAGGTTGGTTGATTAAACAACAAACGCAAGGTTGGAAAATACTCTTTAGTATTTTTTTTTTTTTTTAAACACACTAACAGGAGAAAAGTTTTAGGTTGATGATTTAGGATGATTGTAATAAAATTTCTCGTATTCTATTATCTGAGTTTAATTGTTTAAATAGATGATGTTTACAACTAAACATTAGCCAAAATAGACAGATACGAAAAATGCTGAAGAAAAGGATGTGGCCATACAGAAAATGCATTACATTCTGCTGTTCTCTAAATTAAAGTTTTGCCATTTTGCCTCAAAATTAATCATCTAATTTCCAAAAAAATATCCTTTCAATCCTATCAAACAGTTAGAGAACGTAAACGACTTTAGCCTACTTAACAATTCATTTGTATTTTAATAAATAATGGGTGATTTTTTTGAGGTTAGGATTTTCATGCATTAGTATTTGACAGATCACGTGAGATTTCAGACATGGTGCCAAAGAGAAAGATGCTCAGTATGCTTTGACATTTCATCGTGAATAGACTTACTAACGAGCAACGCTTGCAAATCATTGAATTTTATTACCAAAATCAGTGTTCGGTTCGAAATGTTCAAATGTGACAAATTTTGTTCAGCGATGAGGCTCATTTCTGGTTGAATGGCTACGTAAATAAGCAAAATTGCCGCATTTGGAGTGAAGAGCAACCAGAAGCCGTTCAAGAACTGCCCATGCATCCCGAAAAATGCACTGTTTGGTGTGGTTTGTACGCTGGTGGAATCATTGGACCGTATTTTTTCAAAGATGCTGTTGGACGCAACGTTACGGTAAATGGCGATCGCTATCGTTCGATGCTAACAAACTTTTTGTTGCCAAAAATGGAACAACTGAACTTGGTTGACATGTGGTTTCAACAAGATGGCGCTACATGCCACACAGCTCGCGATTCTATGGCCATTTTGAGGGAAAACTTCGGAGAACAATTCATCTCAAGAAATGGACCGGTAAGTTGGCCACCAAGATCATGCGATTTGACGCCTTTAGACTATTTTTTGTGGGGCTACGTCAAGTCTAAAGTCTACAGAAATAAGCCAGCAACTATTCCAGCTTTGGAAGACAACATTTCCGAAGAAATTCGGGCTATTCCGGCCGAAATGCTCGAAAAAGTTGCCCAAAATTGGACTTTCCGAATGGACCACCTAAGACGCAGCCGCGGTCAACATTTAAATGAAATTATCTTCAAAAAGTAAATGTCATGGATCAATCTAACGTTTCAAATAAAGAACCGATGAGATTTTGCAAATTTTATGCGTTTTTTTTTTTAAAAAGTTCTCAAGCTCTTAAAAAATCACTCGTTAGTTCGATTCAAGGCACATTTTCCAGGTAGCCTCAATTGGGCGAAAATATTAAATTTTTTATATTGATTTTGACAGTAAAGCTACCATTGAGGGGAAAAATTTTAAGTTTAACTGTCAAAATCTAATAATAAAAAAATTCAAAATGTTTGCCTAAATACATCCCCTCCGTAGTGAGGCTACCTGATAAATGTGCCTTGAGTTCGACAAATAAATTTAAATATTAAACATAATTTTTACGTAAAAATTCATCACCGAAACCGATTTAAAGCTTAATAAATGCCGTGGAGACTCTGCACCATCAATTTTAATGGTTAAAAATTAGTTTACTGAGTTGCGTTGTGGTCATACCAACACAAATGAAGCTACACATTTCATGGTTCAATTTGAGGAAAGTAAAAATATTTAATTTACAACAAAATGTTAATAAGTTAATAAGTCGACAAAAATCGAATGTTTAAAAATTTGTAACATTAAGGTAAAGTAAATACCACAATTCCTAAAATAAAGGCAAAAAATCCCAAAATTTAAATTTATATTCTTTTGCCCATATATTGCTCAGGGGTCATGAAATACTTTCAGCAGTAATTGGGAGTATATACAGCAGTCTTCGTTTTCCGATTCCAGCTTTGGGATTTTAGAACATCAAAATTTCGATGTAAAATAGATCAAATCCATCGTCTACAAATATGATCAATATTACACGAAATTTGTTATTTTTTTCTTAAGCAAGTTTTTTTCTTTCTATTAAAAAAAAAAGATTGTTGGCCTTTTTTATGCTAAAATACACAAAAATTCGATTATTTTGGAATTTTTAAATTGAAAATCGTCTAGTTTTTAAGTCAGCATAAATATAGTTTTTTCACAATATTTTAAATTTTGCTCGCTAAGTACGTGGAAAAAAAATTAAAATATTTGTTGAAAATTGTACTCAATATTCGAATCGAAAAAAAATTTTAATTTCGAAATTACTTATAACTAGTTGATTTTAAGCTTATTGTAGGTAATAAATAGACTTTAAATATATGTAGACCTAAAAGAATTTTCTGGCGCGAGCTACCCAAATTTAAGACATCATAGCGCCACCTCAAGCAAGCGTACAGTGGCCAAGCGTTAAAACTCAAGATCAGATGCTACACCTCTGCTAGGCTCATGTCAAATTTTGAATAAATCGTCCTAGCCCTTTACAAATGTCTGAGTTATTTAAAAAAAAAATATTTTGATTCTGCCCCACTGTGTGTCTCTATTTAGTAAAAATTAGAATAGTATTCTGGGAGCAACTTGTAAAGTTTCAGTATTAAAAATGCACATGGCAAGGTTCTTTTTTTTCTTAACATTATAACATTTTGTTTTCCGTCTTATGGATCAGCCGAGTGATGCTCTTAATTAGGGACCTTTTATTAGGGGAATGTAGAAGCACCAAATAATAGGAAGTTCAAAATATTCTCTTTTGTCTTGTATTTCAAACGAGTAGTTCTATATACTAACACAGTGCAACACGGAAAAAAATAACCATATACGGACACCACTACGTGATAAAAGACCAAAAAAAAAACTTCCTAGGAAGGATTCTTAACACCGTTTAGGTAGCGCTTAAGTAGCCGCAAAAGTGAAAAATTTCCCGAAAATTTTTAAATTTATTTCGTCTACCTAAGCGCTACCTAAACGGTGTTAAGAATCATTCCTAGGAAGCTCATCTGTTCTAGGAAGTTGTTTACTAAGATCTTAGGTTCATTTTTGTAGTTCATTGTTTCCTTGAATTTTGAACGGTTTGCTACCTATGGACATGAACAGGGGAAAAAAGGTAAAAAAAAATTTAATTTTTTAAAGTTTTTTGCGATTTTGACCTTGAGATGAAGTTTTTTTGATTTTATATGTTAACAATTTTTGTTCTTTATGACAAGAGCTACAACTTTGCCTCAGAGAGTATATCAAAATTTCAAACGGTTTGCAAAATATGAGTTTGAGTAAATGATCATTTTTTGCAAAAATGACATCGAGGCCCCACATCTTTGAGGGCCCATAAACAAAATCTGGAGGACTTTGGGCAAAAGTGGGAGACAGGGGTCTTTTTTTTTGGTCTTTTATGACGTAGTGGTGTCCGTATATGGTTATTTTGCCATGACTTAAAAATTACACAGTGTGTAATTTTATAATAAACAATATTTTGTTCAATTTTGCTTTGAAAGTAAATGCACACGGATTTTAAGACTCTTTCGTAATTCATCCCTGGATGAAATTCTAAAATTTTTATAAAATTCTAAAATTCTAATAATTATTGCAAAGCTGTGTAAAAGGTGCTTAAATTAAATTTAATGTTCCCAATTTTTCTTTAATAATAGAGAAGAAATAGAACGAAATCAACCTTGACTACAAATTTCATTGGTGTTTAAAATATTTTAATAACAATATAATTCCTCAGAGGAAAAATACAAATTATATACAAATTTTATTCAATTGGCTATTTGGCAGTAAGTAATGAATATTTTGTGATTATTTTAAAACAGTGCCATCAAATGTGCAACCGTATTTAAAATATTCCGCTTTTAATTCATTTTGTCATTATTTTAAACAGCGCCATCTGTTGTTCAACCGTATTTAAAATATTCCGCTTTAAAAAAAATGCCTTAAATTATCAGTACCTTTAACTCGGTAAACAAAAATTGGCGTGCTTCCACTTTCTCTTGGAAATAAGATATTTTTGCGAAAAAAAGTGTCGTATATTGTCCTACTAGGTGCCTTCTCACAAAATCTTGTTAAAATCCACCAAGTAGTTTTTATGTGATGTGAACACGAAGAGAAAGATAGAGAGACAGGCAGACAGACTGAGTTACTATTTTAATATATGTATAGATTTACAATAATTTTATTATAATTTTAAAACAAAAGATTTCTAATTAGGATTATAAGAGAGATAGAGAGAGAGAGAGAGAGAGAGAGAAAGAGAGAGACATACAAGACCTCTCCTTTAATGTAATTCACTAACTTTTAACAATACGACAATTGCTATATTACTCAACAGGTTTTGTTGTTTGCAGTAACGGCCGCTGGATTTATTAATTACTTTTTAACGATTGCAGACAACACTATTTTTCTATCTACACAAATTACTAACATGTGGCATCTCCGTCCAAAAGAAAAACGAAAAGCGCAAATTATTGTTATTAAATTGTGTTACTAAAGTCTGTATGAAGTTATTATGTGAACTTTTATATACCTACTAGCTATCCCCGGTGCGGTTCGCTACACCCATCCACAAAAAATACAATAAACACACTTGGAAGAAACGTATGACCAACCTTTAACGCGAAAACGCACTCTATTCTGACGTGAAAAATGTTCTCATCAAACCTGTTCTTTAACAGACTATACGTATTAACATGATAACAATTTTTAACTTTGCATAGGAGGTAACACGCCCTCCATTCAAATTCAGTCTGTGTTTTTTCTACACAATGTATCGTATTAAGGGGGTTACTGATGCAAATTTCCAAGGCGCTACCTATTGGAGTTCTCTAAATACAGGATAATAATTTTCTTTGTATGGGGGGTACCACGCTAACGGTCCCAATTCAGCCTATGTTTTTCTAGAGTATACGCGTGGGTATAGGGTTTACTTGTACCCACTTTGAAGACCATACCTATTATAGTTCTCTATGTACACAATAATAATTTTTTACTTTGTCTGGGAGGTACCACGCCCACTGTCCCAATTTATTCTGTATTTTGGCAGACTATGCGCTTTAGCACAAATGTTTCTCTTGCAAAGTTTCCAGGCGCTATCTATTGTAGTTCGCCAGGAACACGATAATAATTTTTCAGGTTGTATGCGAGGTACCACTCCCACTATTTCAATTCAGTCTGTGTTTAACTAAACTATGTACGTTAATATGGCGGTTATTGGTGCAGAATTTCAAGGCGCTAGCTAGTGCAGTTCTTTAGATACAGGATAATAATTTTTCACTTTGTATGGGAGGTACCACTCCCGCTATTCCAATACTGTCTGCGTTTAGCTAAACTATGTAGGTTAATATGATGGTTATTTGTGCAAAATTTCAAGGCGCTAGCTAGTGCAGTTCTTTAGATACAGGATAATAATTTTTCACTTTGTATGAGAGGTACCACTCCCCCTATTCCAATCCAGTCCATCTTTCTTTATAGTACGTTAATAAAAAGGTTTTTGGTGCAAAATTTCAAGGTGCTACCTAATACCAAGAAACACGATGATAAATATTTACTTTGTATGGGAAATGCCACGCCCACATCGAATATCAAAAAAATTAGTACCCTTTTTTACCATCCGTGTATCTAATAATAATCTGTGAAAATTTCAGATTGTTGGTGTAGGCAGCTATAGCTTTCCGACAAACAAACAAACAAACAAACAAACATACAAACAAACACATTTTGCGCTTTATATATATAGATGTATGTATTTAAATAAATAGATAAATAAAATAATAATACAACTATTAGGTGACAGAAATTCCAATGAAATAAAATGTGAATTTAATTTGTATTAATTTATGGTAAATACATATGTATATATAATGTATGTATGTTTATATTATTATCATTTGAACTATTAGAGCATGAAAGCCAAAATTTATTTTCTAAACATTCAATAGCCATTAAAATGAAAAATAAAAACACTCTTGTCGACAAAA
Source organism: Phasia obesa (assembly GCA_949628195.1). Taxonomy (NCBI): domain Eukaryota; kingdom Metazoa; phylum Arthropoda; class Insecta; order Diptera; family Tachinidae; genus Phasia; species Phasia obesa. Next base: position 25,401,188 of record OX451215.1, on the reverse strand, counting down.
TCAACAATTCAAATATGATTGCCGTTTTTTAACGCCAATAATAACAGCCGATTTCAAACACTAACGAGTATTGTTTAAAAATGTTGCTGTGTAGCAAAATCGATAATTTTGCGGTTTACTACATTTAAACTAATAACCGATTTTTAAGACTGCAATGCAACACGCTTATGTGTAGTTGAAAGCGATAAGCAGAATGGTGGAACAAGATTAACGTGAGTACCTGCCTACTCGGCCTAACCTCACGGTGGTCTTACCACCGAGTGAAACTTAGGCGTAGACTAGCGCCCCCATTGTGTAGTATAACAACACTTTACGATTGCCACCAATCGCTTTTTGTGTGTGATACAGTCACAATGAGTAGCAATTTATATAATATGGCAAGCCTTATCCAAGGCAAGCCTAGATCCATATTATAGCCTCTTGCTTAGGGGTTTGGAGACTATCCAAACTCCGTCTGTTGAGAGTGCAACAGCACACTTGATCGACCTTGCACCTTACCTACTTAATCGATCTTAAACCACAACCACCACGTGTACCCCCGAAGGGGACCTCACCAATAACCGGTCACAGAGAGGATAGGCTCTCTGTGGGGCCACCGATTCCCGTGGAACCAGTCCTTTGGGCACTGGTCGGGCCTCGAAGAGAACCCGTGATTTTACTCACAGACCTTTTCTTCCAGATTTAGGCTCTAGGAACCCTAGCGTCTGGTGCCCCTATTTTCCCGAGTGGACCGCGTCAAAGCATTTGCCATATTCCTGCAGTGACAATTGGAACCCCCGGGTGTAAGCGATAAGCAGAATATAGAAATTAGGATTTTCTGTATTTATCTAATTCTGCTGACAAGATGCTTTTTCAAAGCGATACTACTACTCTTGAAAAGTTCTCGCATAAAAACCCACATCGTCCCCATTGATTTAATTTTTTTATTTGATTTTTTTCCATAATAAAATACACTCACGCACACTCATAGTCTTAAAAAAGCACTACAGCTCACAACGTGAAGAAATATAAAATAATAAAATTTGCTGATTTTTAGGGGATTTTATGTTTTTAATTTAAAAAATTAAATCTTTTTATAACAAGCAAAAGCTCTTAAATGGCTAAAACTGTTTAAAAACACATCACCTCACTCATTATCATCATTATGACTGAAGTTAAGTTCAATTGATTTAAAAAGAAATGAAAAACTCTTGATACAATTCATACGAAGTGTTTGTTTGCAACACCTACAAAATTATGTTGAAGGAATAAAATATAATTTCATAATGGAAAAATAATTTGAAATAGAGAGAAGTAAAGGAGAGGAAAAAAACCTATTTAATGGCAAAAAAGAAAAGCCATAAATTTTTGATCTGAAAAAAACAGAAAACTGAAAATAAAGTTAAAGAAAGTAACAAAAATATATCAATCTTTAACTTTTACTTACTTCACAAACACAAAAGAAGTGTTTTTATATAAAATGCCACCAACACTAATACACTGACATTAACACACCTATGAGTCAATATTTAAAATGGGCATCTTAGGGTAAGCTACATAGAAATGAAAATCTATACATATACTAAAATAATAACTCTTTTCCTGTCTACCTATCTGTTTGTGTTCGCATCACGTAAAAACGACTGAATGGATTTTAACAAAATTTTATCGGGAGGTACCTTAGCATCCTGACGCTAATATAGGATACTTTTTTCCGCAAAAATATCTCAGTTCGAAAAGAAAGTGGAGAAAAAGCAGTGAAAGTATGCAATTTCCGGTTTAAAGGTACTGCAATTTCCGGTTTAAAAAAGCGATATTTTAAACACGGTTTCGCAAAAGATGGCGCTGTTTTAAAATACATAATGACAAAATATGAATTCTTTTGATTTGTAATTTTTATTTTGTGGAATTACATTGCTATTAAAGGATTTTAAATACCTTTTACAGAGCTTTACAATAATTTTAAGAATTTTTAGAATTTTATAAAAATTAAAATTAGAATTAGAATTTTATATAAATTTCAGAATTCAGACCTTTTTATAAAGTAAATACGTATGTATATGTGAAACACTATAAGAGTTTTAAACCTTGGGTTTGGGCACAGCTAGTAATAAATAAGTTATATGGAATGATGGTAAAGTAAAAGCCAGGGTTCACTATTCTACACGATCGTACGCTTCAATCACAAACAAATCTGACAGAATTCTGTTCTGCTCAAAAAATCGTTTCGTAATGACGTAATAGGTGCCACAATATCATCCAAAAAAAGCTCTTCCAACTCTGATCGCATAGCAAAAAAAAATTTTTTATTTTTTCAAAAGATTATCAAATCGTACAGACCTGTCAAAAAGTCTGTCAAACACATACATTTCTAATCCACACTATCATACTTTTTTAGAACACATGCTATTTTTGACAGATCGTACATTTGAGTATGATAGCGAATCATGGCCTTCCTTTACCTTATTTTGGTTGGTTAAATAGTTGACGTTTACATCCTAACACTACCCAAAGTTGATAGATGCAAAGAATGCTGAATACGGATACCTAATTTGTTATTAAAATTATTCTTCATCTTCTTACATTTTATTTAATACTACTGTGCCCACACAACGTTGTGTGCGTTCTTAAAATATTTTTTTCCATTTTGCATTGAAAGTAAACCACAGCAAATTTTACTGGCATATTTACTTTAAAGGTACCCATCCCTGGATAAAACTTTAAAATTTATATAAATTTCTAAAATTCTAAAAATTATTGTAAAGCTCTGTAAGAGGTGTTTAAAATATTTTCATAACAATGTTATTCCACAAAGTAAAAATACAAATCAAATACAAATTGTATTCAAATCGATATTTGATTATTTTAAAATAGCGCCATTTATTGCGCATCTGTGTTTGAATATAACGGTTTTAATTAATTTCGTCAGTATTTTAAAACAACCCGATATGTTAGGCAACCGTGATTAAAATATACCGCTTTCAAAATAAAAAAGTGCCTTAAAGTATGCAGTAACTCGGCAGTAAATCGGTAAAAAAAATCGGCGTACTTTCATTGCTTTTTCTCCACTTTCTTTTCGAAATAAGATATTTTTGCGAAAAAAAAGTATCCTATATTGGGACCAGTATACCAAAGTATCTCCTCACAAAATTTTGTTAAAATCCATGCGGTCGTTTTTAAGTGATGCGAACACAAACAATAAAGGACAGACAGACGGAAATGAGTTACTATTTTATTATTATAATAATAATGTACAGATTTTGTCGCCTAATTATTATATACGATAATTGGAAGGCATATAACCAACCAATGACAGGATAATGTTATTTTGTAGCGACAATATTTAAAAAAATTAACGGTTTTTGATCAAAAAAAACAAGGTTATCAACACTGCTAATTATCCAATTTTTTTTAATGTCTAAATTCGTAGAGACTGTAACCAACGAACGCATTTTTGTTGTGTGTGCTTATGTTGAACGTTTTATTTATTTAAGATTCTTTAATCATTTAGCCTGGTATTCGTTTTACGACCAAATAAAATATTTGAACATTAACGTACAACCACAAGTTACAAAATGCAGTAATAACAACTGCAAAGAAAAGTAATAAATATTTAGAAGTGATAAAAATATTGCGGTAAAAATTACAATGAAACGCAAAATTTTAAAGATTAGAAAATATTACAAGAATAATGATGATTGGTTTTATGTTTTAATCACCATCATCATACTTTGCTGTGATTACTTACAAATTGTATTGTGACCATAAAAATTGCAAAAAATCTCCAAAAAATATTTTATATCTGTAGGAGGGGAGGGAGTAAAACCTGAACCTAATGCTGGAGTTTCCAAAACGGTCATAAATATACCACAACCATTTATTTGCTTTCCCATCCCATACATAAATGTTTAAGGATTTTTGTGGGAAAACAAGTTGATGATTTTCGTTGCCTTAGAAGGCACGTCTAACTTTATAAAATTTAATAGTTAAATGAATTTAGATAATTATTTTGTCACTCCCTTTAACTTAAAGTATCATGTTTTTATCATTGTTTGGCAAGAAATTTGAAAAAGCTTTTTACTTCAAATATGTATGTATATCGCTTAATATAGCTTAGTTAAGGGCAAGCTAATCTTGCCCGTAAAGCTGTTTGAAAGTTATTTAACCGATCAAATGCACGCAAAGAAAAAACATGGTTGAGGTAACCATAATCTAAGAGCAACATATTATGGTTGAATTATATGGTTATATTCAAACCATAATGATAATATTATTGTCATTGGAACATATTATTGTCTTACATAAAAATAAAATTGTAAAATACAACCATAATTATGTTTATAATATAAACATACTATAATATAATGTGAAACATGTAAATGGTTATATGTGACAACGTATGAATATATTTATTAAATAACAAAAAACAAATACACGAATATTTCCATTTAGAATTATATACATATTTTGATATTTTCTGCTTACCTTTTTATATATTTGATATTTTTAATTTAAAACTATCATTTATAATAAAAAACTAATTTATTTGTTAACAAGAAATGTGTATTTATTCTTTTTACGGTTTTAATATTTCTGAATTAAAAAATGCCAAAACCAAAATATGTATTTTTAAAACCAAACATTATTTGTTTATTTTTAGTCTTACTTAACATACTATGTTTATTAATAATATATTATGGTTAAAAATATAATTTTATTTTTAAATATTAAAAAACATTTGGTTGTGGTCTAAATTTTAATATGGTTCAAATCAACCGTGTTGCTTTTATGGTGCGTATAACCATTTAATGATTAACTGTTAACAAACACTTGTTTATTGTGAACAAAGTATTGTTTAAAATAACTATAATTTGTTCACAGCAAACATGTATTGTTACAGAGAACATAGTGTGGTTGCTGTGACCATAAAATAACCATATTTTTTAAGTTCACCTCAGCCAATTGAGGTGAACGGAGTTCCTCATGGCAGCACATTGGGACACAATTTATACTTATTGTATACTTCGGATATGCCAACTAGCAACTCAGTCCAGACATCGACATTTGCTGACGACACACATTTTTTAAATATTTTCCCGAAAGTCCCGTAGTAGAATCACGATATCTCTACAAGACCACGAACTCAATTTAGAAAAATGAAAATGCCATACAAAATGATTGTTAATTATTCCGTGACTTTTTGCACTTCCAGCGCAGTAGCTTTAAATATAGCACTGTTCTTGTTAACTCTTATGTGTAACTGGACTCTTTTGAAATATAAAAATGTATGACTTCCAACAAATTTAAGCTCGAGGGTACCCAACGCTTTTATTTAATAAGAAAAATATTAATAAATAAAAATAAATCAGTTAAGTGACATTCAGACTTACACACATGTTGTTATTTCAAGTCTTTTGGTGCACCTATTAATTTTTAATTATTTTTGAAGTGAAAACTTCTTTAGACACGCTGAGCTTGTTTTGGTTGAAGAAAAACCATTGAATTCGCAATATCGTCACCTAACGCTTGTTTCTATGAATATGTGTATAATTGATACACGCACTGCTACACACACCGTCTAAATGCCGCTTTTTACACACTTTTGTAAAAATTTGCTTCAGAGAGAATATTGTGAGCAATGTAAACATGTTGAGTATATCAGCACATAGCCTGTTTAACAGAGACTCAAAACATTTTTCGTTTTTTTTTTAAACCAAAACATTGCAATGTTGCTAACGATTCTTTGTTAAAATTAATATCAAGACATAAGCACGGTTGCCAGATTTTTTTTCTCTTAGGAAAGCCCTCTAGAAGGCCTCTTTACTCCTTTTTGGAGGAAGAAGGCCCCTGTTTGCATTCCGTTCGCATTCCATTCTCATGTCGTTTTTACACAGGTTGTCATTTCGGAGCAGGTTTTCCACAGTCCCTTCTGCCGAGAAGTGTTCCAGAAGGTCTACCGAAAATTGTCTGCTAGAAGGCCTTTAATTTAATGTCTCTTAGGGTTTTTGTAGCAAAAACTAAAAAAAAATTTGTTCTAATTTAAAGCACTTTTAATTTATTTTTATTTTTAATTGAAATATTAATTTTTGGGAACCGAACCGTCAACCTCTAGACTAATAGACATTCGCACTGCCAATCAGTCTATCGAAGCATCTCAATTTCAAGCAGCAATGAAGTAGATAAAGGCAATTCAATGAACTTTTGTGATTTATAAATAAGAAATCTAAAAATAGAAAATTATGTATGTATTTGTCATACAAAATGAGCACACATTCCTACTTCCCTACTAAGAGAAGCGAAGTAGGAATGTGTACTGGATCTTTTAGAAGAAAGAGCCAAGGCCATCTAAAAGGCCTTCTTTCGAAGGCACACAAAAATGACGAAACGAGAGAAGGTCTAAGCATGCTTTATAGAAGGCCTGAAATGAGAAGGCCTTTTCAATTTTACCACTGGGTCGTTACTTATGTACGAATTTTGTTGTTTTTTATGAGATATTACAAGGATAACCAAAAGTGATCTTTCTAATATTTTGTTTAAATAGTTAAGAAGAACGTATCAGAAAGTTGATTGTTACATATTTTTAATTTATTGGTTGCAAAAAAATAGGAGGAGACCAATTAAGCATATGGTAAAATATAAAAAATCCCCCAAAAAACACCCTAAATATTTTTTTTAACCCCAAAGTTTGTCCCCGAACAAATATTAACCCCCAAATTCTCCCATAAATGAAAAAAATCCCCTAAATCTAGGGGAAAATCCCCTAATCTGGCAAACGTGCATATAAGGTGACAGCGTAAGGGAGAGGAAATATGTGCAAAAAATATTTGATTTTTTTTTTATATGGATTTTGACAGTAATATTTATTTTATTCTCTCTTAAAATACATGATTAATGTCAAAGGGGTGTCCAAAAGTTAATGTACAAATATGACCAATGTTTTGAACAGTTATAGGCAAACATATGAAATTTACAAAGAACCTATATTGCTAAGTCCACTATACAACAATTATAAAACTTGAACTTGGAAATTAAAGGGTGTCCCCATAATTGATGTAATTTGACCTATATGGCAGTATCTTTGGAACCGTTATAGACAATCACTTAAAAGTAATGTCTACAAATATATAAAAATATATACTCGTATATGTAAAACATAAATTAAAGGGTGCCCCAATATTTGATGTAATTTGACCTACATCAACCTATCTTCGAAACCATTGTAGACACATGCTTGAAATTTACACATATCGTATATTACTATGGAAATTGGTAACTAAAGGGTGTCCCTATATTTAATCTATATGACTTTATCTTTTGAACCCTTTGATATGCTCAGTACAAGGTAAAAAAAATATACTAATATGAGTACTACTGGCTACTGGCATCTGTCTCTTTCTAGTTCTCTACTCTATGGATGCATGCTGTTTTTGCTTTTTGCTTACAATATAAATTTTAGCCCTATTGCAATATTATTAGCTGCTATAAGGTTTAGTTCATTTAATTTGGGTAGCTACAAATATTGTGCCGATCATGAAATACTGCGTACTTATGCAGGAGAGTGTACACGTCAGACGAATAGAGAAGGTCGGTAAAATACAACCCAATTTCTTTTGATTCTTTTAATACGATTAGCTACAAATGTCGTGGCATAAAAATTTAACTTATCAATGTGAAGTGTCAACTATTACATTGTAGATTATTTACATTATAAGTGTTATTATTTTTCACTTCTATCGGCAGTTCCAACGACTGCCGCCATTTTTCTTTTTAGTATTTATTGCTATAGGACATTCTGTGAAAATTTCAAGAGTCTACCTATAATAGTTCAAAACTTAGGCGATATTCATGCAAATCACGTCAATATGGCAACACCATTTAATTTTTATATTTATATATATATTTTTTATAGTTGTTTTTATAGCGAACAAAGTTGTAATTTATGTGTATGCCTCCTACAGTTCCATATATACTCAAATAACATATTACTTTCGGAACTTCTTATAAGTTTTAGTATTTGTTGCTATAGCGGCCATAGTGAAAATTTCAAGACCCTAATTCTTATGGTTCTAGAGATAGAAGAATTATAGACGGACAGACATTGTAGCGAAAACAATAGGGTTATGTTTTAACCCTTTGAGTACGGAACAATGGAGAATAATTTATTTATTTTTATAAAAAGAAAAAAAATTATATTTAGAATCGTGTTATATACATTATTTATTTTTAATCACGCATGATTCCTTTGCAAATTTATTAAATAAATATTTTTTTTCATAGTAATCAATTTCGATTATTATATTTTTTGGAAAGAGATTTTTCATTTTTTCCTTGAGAAACTTTTCATAGGGTTTATAACTGGTTCATATTAAATTCTGTTTTAATAGCTTTAACCCAACAATTTTTATTATAAGGTTTTGTAGTTTTAACAAAAGAAATAAATATTTTTTTTTAGCAAGTATTCTTTTTTTTTTGTATAAAAATAAGACTCAAGAGTATTTTTTTTTTTTGTTTTGTCCAAAAAGGTTTGATTTATTATTAACAAAACTCATATACATAGAAACATAAAGACTATTGCAAACTTGAGGACAATATATTTTTTACCTATAATGGTTCAAAACTTAGGCGATATTCATGCAAATCACGTCAATATCGCAACACCCTTTAATTTTTATATTTATATATATTTTTTATACTTGTTTTTATAGCGAACAAAGTTGTAATTTATGTGTATGCCTCTTACAGTTCCACATATACTCAAATAACATATTACTTTCGGAACTTCTTATATGTTTCAGTATTTGTTGCTATAGCGGACCCTAAGACCCTAATTCTTATGGTTGTAGAGATAGAAGAATTATAGACGGACAGAGATTGTAGCGAAAACAATAGGGTTATGTTTTAACCCTTTGAGTACGGAACAATGGAGAATAATTTATTTATTTTTATAAAAAGAAAAAAAATTATATTTGGAATCGTGTTATATACATTATTTAATTTTAATCACGCATGATTCCTTTGCAAATTTATTAAATAAATATTTTTTTTCATAGTAATCAATTTCGATTATTATATTTTTTGGAAAGCTATTTTTCATTTTTTCCTTGAGAAACTTTTCATAGGGTTTATAACTGGTTCATATTAAATTCTGTTTTAATAGCTTTAACCCAACAATTTTTATTATAAGATTTTGTAGTTTTAACAAAAGAAATAAATATTTTTTAGCAAGTATTCTTTTTTTTTTTTTGTATAAAAATAAGACTCAAGAGTATTTTTTTTTTTGTTTTGTCCAAAAGGGTTTGATTTATTATTAACAAAACTCATATACATAGAAACATGAAGACTATTGCAAACTTGAGGACAATATAGAATTTAATCGCACTTCTCTAACAATATGTATTTAATTTTCTACTATCACTTAAAGGCAAACAACACACATACTCGTACACACACACAGAAACAACAACAACCACGTTTAATACATACGAAAAAGTTTCGGTAGAAGACATAAAGTCCTAAATTTAGTAGGATACTCGTCGTTTGTTCAAGCATTAAAACGTAACCGTATAGAAAAGTTTTTTTTCAACTTAAATTAGTTTCCCATCAACCAATATGCTACATTTAATGTGATTCAATACACTTTTTTTTCATTTCTTTCTATTAGAAATACCCTCCCACCCCTTCCATTTATGGCTCCTTTTTTCTTTCTTTATGAGAATATTTTTGTCATCATATAACTTTGTTAGAAGGATTTTTTAATTTTTTGTTTTATTAAAAATAAAGGACTTGTATGGCTGCAAAGGGAATTTAGTTTTAGTATTTTTTTATATAAAAGTAAGTGGAAAATATTTTTAGGCTTTAATACCTTTTTATTCCAAAATGTTGACAAAGATTGTAAAAATTTTAACTTTATTAGGAATCCTGTTTAGGAGTGTTAACAAGAGGCAAGAGCAGAAAGGCAAGCAACTTTATCAGTCGAATTATTAATTTATTAACAAATTAATTTTCGAAGTCAGACTTTTCGTTTGATTCTAGTAGTAAAAATATTTTTTACAAAAATTATATGTTTAATTTTGAAGAAATAAAATCGGAACAATTTTTTTTA